>VZTF01001216.1:1151815-1179763 GCA_013397755.1 Cnemophilus loriae
GTGGGGGGGTGGTGGCGTTCCCTTGGCGGCAGCGCCACCTGGCGGCGGCGAGCAGGCACCGCCGGCCCGCGGCTTTCCCAAAATTCGGATTAAAACCCGTCCACTTCAGGCCGGTTTGGACCTTTTCCCCACCAGGTGGATGATAAAAGCTTGATTTCTTTCTTTAATTAATTAATTTTTAAAAATATCTTTTAAATTTTATTTCATTCTTATTTTTCCCTTCTGGCATCCGGCCCTGTGAGGGGAAACATCCCTTTATTCCATCTTCCCATCAGGTGAAACTCCTTCATGGAGCACTTCTGGATCAAACCTTTTCTGTGCCCAGGTGGGAAAGATGGGAATATTTGGCATGGAAAAGCATGGAGTAATCCATGGATACCGGCACCTGGCACAGGATGCTCTCGGATGGGGTTGATTATCCAGATTTGCAGAAAATTGGGTCTCTTGGAGACTTAACCGGTGGGAAAAACATCTGGAATCATAAATGGGTATTTTGGAACACCAGGGGATGAGTCTGGCACCAAGTTCTTAGCAGCTATGAAGGCTGAGATCCATAAGAATCGCTGGGTGCCTGATTTCTCCCTCAAAACCAAGAAGTTTGGGGTGTGTGGACCTCAGGGGATCCAAGCCACAGCTTTTGTCATTTTCTGAAGGTGACTTCGATTTCTGCAATGCTTTTGGGAGGCCGCACCTGAACATCCGTTCCCTTTCCAAGCAGACTTCCAAGCACGACTCCTGCCCGACACTCCGCAGGAAAAGGCAGCGCTGGGATGCTCCTGGGGGCTTTATCCCTGCCAAGGAATCTTTGCCACGAGGAGTCACCCTCAGGGATGAACCAGGTGGATGAAAGGAGCCTCCTGAGGAGCAGGAGGTGCCCCCAGTGCCAGCAGCAGCTCCGCAGCTGGCAGCTGATGTTATTCCTAAAAATAATTATCAGATTGGCTCCACGGCTGAGGAAAGGCTCCCTTGTTTTCTTAAGTAACTTTCCCTCTCAGAATCCATCATGCCCACTAAGAAATTAAAATCAGAATATCAATATCGGTGGTTGGACTGGATGATCCCAGAGGATCTTTTCCAATCTAAATGATCCTGTGGCTTTATTATTAATGACAGACAACAGAAGGAATAAATCTTATTGAGCTTCTGGCTCAATATCCAAACTCCCATTATTACAGGGTGCCCAGAGAAGCTGTGGCTGCTCCTGGATCCCTAGAAGTGTCCAAGGCCAGGTTGGATGGGGCTTGGAATAACCTGGCATGGTGGAAGGTGTCCCCGCCATGTCCCTTCCAACCCAAACCATTCCATGATTGTGATCACAGGTTGCTCGGATCCATCAAACTTCTGGTAAATATTCCAACTCCAGTCTTAAAATGAACTAAATTTTTGCAAGAGAGCTGCAGATCCCTTGGAAGATTTCACTGAGGGAGTCACTGTGGCATAAATATGGATTTCCTTTCCTCAGACACTTCTCCAGGTCCTCTGAGAGATCCCCAGGATCTCTGGAACGAGCAGCAGGGAGCAAACAGCAACTCTAGAGGTCAAACCACCTTGGTTTAATCACGGGAAAGGATGTGGGGACACTGGCAGTGCCACTTGGCTTCAGCAGCGTGAACATGAGCCTGAGCACAGACCTTCCTTTATTTAAAGCAGCAGCACTCCAAACCCCTGGAATGGCACAGAAAGTGCAGCTCTGTGCCTCAGCTCAGCTTCAGGCTAATTACTGCAAAAATAAGCAAACACACCTGAGAAAGCAGCATGACACGGCCTGGAAAGTTTTGCGGGGACTTTGGGGTACCAAGAGTTCACCTGGAGCAGAATTTGCTGCAGCAATTGTGATTCTCTGTGGGGGTGAAGCAAAGTCTCTGCAGAGCAGCAGCTCCAGGCAGTGCCTCCTCCAGAGGGATGGGAACGCCACGCTCCAGAGCCTGAGCAGTGCAGGTGCCTGGAAACACTCGGAAAACACGAGATCCCTCTGGAAAAACACAAGTATGACTCTTGTCTGAACAATTATTCACCCTGAAATCTGAAGGAGTGGCAGCCATGGATATGTTAATGCTCAGAAATGGCGCAGCTTTCACCACGTGAATGTTTCCCTTCTTTCCCTGCCCTTTTTTTGATCCCGTCTAACTGCCCCGTGCGTTTGCTTTATTCTTTAAAGAAAGTAAACCTGGCTTAGCTCAAAGTGTGGGATGGGTGGATGATAACACATTTATGTGACTTGGAAACCTCTGGAGGTGGCACGTTCAGGGAAAAATTTGTTTGGTGTCTGGTCTCCCAGAGCAGGAGCTGTGCTGTGTCCCTGGCATGTGATGGAAAGTTCTCCAGCAGGAGGACCAGTGGGATTAAAGCCTCTCCAGAGCCACCACAATGCTCCAGGTATCCCCTGGGACACAAAATTCCCATTGGGAACATCACTACTGTCACACAGAAAAGCCCAACAGAGGTTTGCTTGGGGTTTTTTGAGAGCTTTTGCTGAGATTTTGGCCTGTCCTGCTGTTGTTTTCCAAAGGGGTGGGAATCACCAGTTGCCTCCAGTCTATCAGGAACCATCTCTGCCTTCCCATCTGTAAAATGTGGATGTTCCTGGGGCAAAATTCTGGGAAAATTCTGGGAGAAAATTCTGTTTGGTGTCTAGTCTCCCAGAGCAGGAGCTGTGATTTGTCCCTGGCATGTGCTGGGTGCCTTGATAGAAAGTTCTGGAGCAGGAGGACCAGTGGGATTAAAGCCTCTCCAGAGCCACCACAATGCTCCAGGTATCCCCTGGGACACAAAATTCCCATTGGGAACATCACTACTGTCACACAGAAAAGCCCAACAGAGGTTTGCTTGGGGTTTTTTGAGAGCTTTTGCTGAGATTTTGGCCTGTCCTGCTGTTGTTTTCCAAAGGGGTGGGAATCACCAGTTGCCTCCAGTCTATCAGGAACCATCTCTGCCTTCCCATCTGTAAAATGTGGATGTTCCCGGGGCCGCTGCGGAGATGGACCAGATAGATCCATATCCTGAACTCATTTCTCCCAGGCACTGCAGTGGGATGCCCAGCCCAGAACAATGGCAGGATACACGACCCTAAACATTCCTGCAGGGCTTTGAAAGATGAAAAGCAGGGACTTCGCTTTACCTATGTCAGAGGAGGGGCAGGGAAACGTTCCATGATGTTTATAGCAGCCAGCACGGACGTTACACATGGAAACATGGGAAATGCTGCCCTTTTCTGGCAGGGAGATAATCTTTAAGACATGGCAACGAGGAAATCAAAGCATTTGGTACATAACAGCCTCCCAAGCAGGGGGGTTTGCCCGAGGAACGTGGCCACGGCCACAGATGTTTCCTCCAGAGCCAGAAGTGCTGCGAGGGGCTGTTCCTTCGGAGGAACCGGAACGAGAGAAATCCCTGCACACGCTTTTCCTCCCCCTCCTCGCCCCCGTGGAGAAAAAACACAGCCCCAGTGCTGGATTTTTCAATGGAAACATTCCCCTAAAAGCCATTTGTTTCTCCCTTTGGAGCAGTAGAAGATGATGAAATAAAAAAAGTGCACACACAAAAAAATGGCCTGACTTGGAGACAGTGTTTAACCATCCCTTTCCTGACCTTTTTTATTGGGATAATGGGATAAAACCTCTGTCCTTCCAGGCTGCTTGTTGGGAGGAGATCAGGGAGATGCTGGAGGGCTGGATGTGGACCTGGATGTGAGATCCAGGAAAAAGCCTTGATGGTGAGAGGTTTTTTTTCTCCCCTTTTTCCCTCCCTGGAAACAAACAGTCTCTGACTCTTGTAACTCAGAGCTTATCCAGCAATCCAGCCTTTTTGCTGTTGTCTTTGGTGGCTTGAAGCTGTGTGGCCTTGTCCCTGTTCCAGGAAATGCATGGACACGGCTGGCTGAAGGAAAACCCTCACGCCTGTGCAGTTCTGGGGGTGGCAGGGAGCCACCTCGCCCTCATTGTTAGTGAATTTCAGCGTTGCCTCACTGCTCCGTGCCACACACCACGCTGTGACTGCTGGCCTCCGACAAAAACCCTCTCCAAAGTCATCCTGTTCTCCATCGTGGAGCTGGTGGAGGCTCCATTCATCCCATGCTGGTTTCCCTCTGCATTTCTCCCACAGATGAAGGTGGAGAATGGCCCCGGGAAGGTCACATCCCTCATGGAACACCTCGGTGGTCACTGCTGATCCCAAACTCCAGGAGTTCACTCCAGACCAGCATCTTCTCCTACTGAACCCTCAAAAAGAGGGGAGAGCAGCAGCGACAGCTCAACGACAGCATCCCGAATGTTTGTGCCATGAAAGGAGCTGGAAAGAATGTGCCCGACCACATGACAGGCGAGGACATCGGGCTGTGCAGAGAATAGAGAGCCCTCAGTTGGAATTGCTCGGAACAAAGCTGGCTCAGGAAAGCATTTCCCATTGTACTGCTGAAAGCTTCTTCTCATCATACAGCTCTGCTGCTGCTGCACCCAAGGCTGTGCTAGGCATCACTTCACTCCCTGTTAGAAGGAGAGCAGGGATCTATCAGCAGCATTTCAGACTTTTCTGCAGCATCCAGGCACTGCTTTGCCACTGTTGATGATTTTATCACCAGTCTTAAGCAGTAAAACCAGGCCAGGGTCCACCTGAGATGAGGCACATTTTATACCTTTGTGCAAAGGCCACAGCTACAGCAGGTACAGAATGAGGAATTGTGACTGGAGGAAATATTCTCCTCTTTAAAGGCTGTTAACTCAGTCAGAAAATTCCCCAGGGTATGGATTTTCTGGTTTGATTGTTGGTATCTTGCATAGCCTTGGTCTGGGCCAAAGTAAAACATAGCCAAGCTTCAATTCCTCGAGATTTCTTATGAGATCAGAACTCAGGGATTCAATAAAATCCCTTGCATTTCAGAGTTTTGTGGAGTCACAGAAATCTCTCCTGCCTTTGCTCTAAGTGATGCCTTCCTGAGCATGCAGAGAGCCTGGAACAATAGATCTCAGAGGGGCACACTGCCCCATTCACTTTTGCTACACAATCTGCTGTTTCCTCCAGGAGGAACTTGGGTCAGCCCACCAGAGAAAACCCACATCATACAGCTGGAGACAGCAGAAGGCCGTGCAGGGCTGTGCCTTGGCCACTCTTGTGTTTAATTAATTTAATTTAATTCAACAGCAGTTTGGCAGCTGGCATTAAAATGTCTTTTAGCTGGAGAGGAGCAGCACCAAGAGCCCCGTCCCTGCCCCTGCCTCCCTGACTCTCCAAGGTAGAACTGCACTGATTTCAGAGGGATTTACTGACTTTGAGATGGCAGCACTGAAAGACCTTGACATTTATTAATAGCCTGGATCAAAAATATAAGGATCACTGCAGAATTTTTCCAGTCTATTCAAAATGCTAATAAGCTTAAGCTTACAGTAATTATCTTTCTTCTTCAGTCTAACAACACTTCACAGAACCATAAAAGTTGAAAAAGAGCTCCAGGATCATCAAATCCAACCTGTGACCCATCCCCACCTTGTCACCAGGCCAGAGCACTGAGTGCCACGTCCAGTCCTTCCTTGGACACCTCCACCACCTCTCTGGGCAGCCCCTTCCAGTTCCTGAGGACTCTTTCCATAAAGAAATTCCCTGTTGCCTACCCCTAGTTAGCATCTCCTCCATGGTGTGGAGTTTAACTCCCAGCTGAGAAAGCAACAGGATATTGGGTAAAATACAGGGAAATGTGGTCTTGAAATACACGACAGAAAAAAGTGACAGGCTGGAAAGAGCAAAGATTCTGGACCCTGCTCACTCATGGGCTTCACCCAGAACCACAACTGCGAACAGAAAAACATCCAGATGTTTGTCCAAACAAAACTGGGCCCTGGCTGCAGGCTGGGCTGACAGCAAAGCGAGCAAAGTTACCACGCTTCCAGAACACATAAACAGATCTGCACCGAAACTTCAGATGGGCAGAAAGGAAAGAAGGTAGAGGATATGATTCCCACACATCTGACCAGAAAAGGGTGGTTCCATCTGTAATGCAGCAGGGGAAGTTTGAGATGCTGGAAGTTTTTGTTGGCAGAGTCACTGGCTTTTAACTGCTAAGGTCACCTGGACATCTTCAGCACAGCAAGAAATACCCGAGTCAAAAGGAACAGCAAATGATCCCATTACTCAATTTGCCATCGTTTGGAAGGGGCAGGCAGGGATGGATAATTATTTTTTTGCTTTTCTTTCCTCTGCTTTGGAAGCTGATGATGCAGTGAGTATGTTTGGGTAGTAACATAAGCCCTGACTCTCAGCCTTGAATGCACAAGCCCTGAAATGAGATCCAGAGGGTTGCGCAGGGCTCGTCTGGATCCAGACTGAGTGATACTGGAAATCATTTGGAGCTGTACAAAGAATGGAATGGAACCATTGATTTTCTCCAGAAACCTTTCCTTTGTTGACCTTACAAGAAGTTCATGGAATGATAGAATGGTTTGGGTTGGAAGGGATTTTAAAGATCATCTTGTGTGAACAAAGACACTTTCCACTATCCCTGGGTGCTCCAAGCCCCGTCCAGCCTGGCCTTGGACACTTCCAGGGATCCAGGAGCAGCCACAGCTTCTCTGGGCACCCTGTGCCAGGGCCTCCCCACCCTCACAGGGGAGAATTTCTCCCTAATATCCCATCTAAACCCACTCTCTGTCAGTTTGAAGCCATTCCCCCTTGTCCTGTCACTCCAGGCCCTCGTCCAATGTCCCTCTCCATGGGGAAGAGGAGTCACTTCCATTTGGAAAGCCACGATGAGGTCACCCCTAAGCCTTCCTTCCTCCAGGCTGAACAACCCCAATTTTCTCTACCTTTCCTGCCAGCAGAGCTGCTCCATCCCTCTGATCATGCTGGTGCCTCCTCTGGACTCTGTCCAACAGCTCCATGTCCTTCCTGTGCTGGGATCCCAGGGCTGGATGCAGCTCCAAAGCTTTCCTTGAGCCTTTCCCTACAGATCCACGCGATAACAATGAGAACTTTTTATTTAATACTGAATAAATGTCTGACCCTTGAGGCATAATAACCTGCTTAAAATATACTTAACAGTACTCCCTGGCTAAAAACAAAAAAGTTTCCAACTCTTACTTTTTTTTAAAAAAATCCATTTAGATGCTTACTTTGACTACATGCCCAGCATCACTGGCAAAAGTGCTTCTGTTTAGAAAGGATGGCTGGGCCAAAATTCAACTTGGTTTTCAGGAATAGGAAACCAAAGAGGGGAAAAAAAGGGAATAAGATCCATAGCAGATAAATCATTATTGGCCATTACACTGGAAGGGAATATTCATGTCCAGGGCAGTGCCTGGGAGCACTTTGACCTGGAGAAGTTGTGTGGTGCTGTCTCACCCTCATCACTGATGTTGTGGAAGAGCCACAGTGATGGTGACAAAGGCACAGAGGCTTTGCTACCATCTCCAGCAGCTTCCCAAAGAATTCCATGCCAGGCTAAGCACCAGCAAGTTTTGACCACGGTGTGTCTGCTTTTCATTTCCACTCCAACAATTAATATAACTTCACAGAGGCAAAGGAATCACGTCACATTCTAAGAGACAATCAGCTATTTTATAATTATCTGATCCATCAGAAAGGCAGTTTTGGGGAAAAGCAGAGAAAACTGGGCTTTGCTTTCCTCTGCCACACTGAAATAAGAAATGTAAGGTTTACCAAGGGCTGATTTAGCAAAAAACTGAGAAATCCCTCCCACCTGATGTTAACAACTCTTAGTAGAACTAGAACTAAGCCAGTGTTTCCACAGCCACTCTTCAAGGCACAAAAAGGAAAATCTCTCTCTCCCCCGGCCATTTTTATAAAAAATAAACTTAAAATTCCCAACAGACAAAGGCCATTTTTCAGTAAATAGAATTGTAACCTTTAGAACAGATTTCCTGCTGTTGGCTTTTAACCTCATAGGTATAAAGGGGCAGGTCTAACTTTAAATGACTGACTGTAACCATCCTGCTGCAGGTGTCCAGGGGCAGGGGTTTAAGCCAGGCTTAACAGAAGCAGCGCCAAAACTATAGGGTGGGTACTTTGAGGGCAATTGTTTATAGAGAAATGGCTTCTCTGTCACCTGTGGGGATAAACCTTTGCATGTCCAAGTGCAGGAGTGAGGAAAGTTTGTGCAGAAATTTGGTTTCATTAAACCTGAGGGTTACAAAAAACCTGGAAACCTCAAGTTGGCTTCTCAGAAAACAATGAAAACACCATTTTTTTTTGTTGTTTTTTTCTCCTCCACACTCATTTGTGACTATTGATTTCTCCTTGCCCTTTGCTCCTCTGGCTCTTGGCCAGCTCCACTCTCAGAGCGTTGCCCCCAAGGCTCAGGCCTTGCAAGGAGGCCACAGCTCTCTCTGCAGCTCCTTGATCCCTGTAGTCCAGGAAAGCCCTGAGCTGTGCTCCCTGCCAGTTCAGCCGCACAGGAATCACCTGCAATTCCCTCAGAGCACCTTTCAGCTCGCTCACTCTCAGGCTGGCAGGCAAGTTCCCCACATACACCGTGGTAATTGTGTCAGATCCCTCGAATTTGGGATTTACAGGATCACTTTCCACACGGGGTTGTGCCTCTGGAGCCGAGCCTGGAGCAGCCCGTGGTTGGGTATTCGCAGCCATCACCTTCTTGTTGGAAACTGCTGCTCTGGTGGTGTTTGCCAAGGCTGGGTGTTCATCTTGGAGGGTGACATCCTTGCCAGCCTGCTTCTCCCTGCATCGAAGAGTCTTTAGGATGGGGATTTTCCCCAGCATCTCAGAGCTGACCTAAAAAGGAGGAAGATGGATATAATTATTATAAAAGGATTTTTTGCCTTCCAGGAAAAGATGATGAGCATCAGGGCTCGTTTGTGCCATAAAAAGAGAGGAACCTCATTATCCTGCTGCCACGCAGAGTGCCAGAGCATTCCAAATGTTCCTAATTGCTGGCCTGATTGGGAAGTCTCTCCCTAAATACACACTGCAGGACAAAAATACACATTAGTGACTCTTGAAGCGAGCAGCACGATGTGGACCCAGCAGGCAAATCCCACCAAAGCCAGGACTGTTCCAATCTGACATTTATTTATCCGAGTGCTCTCAGATCTGCGTTCTCCTTGTTCTCCCTCTGCGTTTGCTTTGACCGAGGGCCTGTGCTCCTGCTCTGGCAGAATCCAACCCAATCCCTCAGACACTTCCATTCTGCAGAGCTCCTGGTGCTCTTTTCCCTCAGAACAGGATATCCCGTGGGCTGGCTCGCACAATGGGGGAAGCTGCAGCGGGAGCGTGCCTTGGAGCAGGGTTCCTATGGATGTGGGCCCAGCTGGAGGCACATTCCCTGCTCGGGGCACATCCCCTCTGTGCCATCCGACCTCACACACCACCCACAGCTCCTCAGATCCCACACGGATCTGCTGGGCTGGAGCAGGGAACGGAAGCGCTCGGACGCTGCACTTCACACTGGGAGCCCGTTATTCCTTCCATCCATCCATGCCCTGTTCCCAAGGAGCTTTTCTGGAAGGGCTCTTCCTCTCAGCAGCTGAACCCCATCCATGTGAGGCATGAGATGCCCCAGGCTGCACTCAGAGACTGGCAGGAAATGCAGTGGTTCCCCAGCTAATGTGGTCGAGCTCTTGGCTTGCACGCTGCGCTTGGAAGGAGGAGGAATTCCTGCTTGGCTGCTGGACAAGCCCAACATCCATCCACATCCAATGCTGAGATTTAGGGAGCAAAACAGAGCCTGGGGAAGCGATGCCTGAGCTAGCTGAGACCCAGGCTAGTAGCCCAGAATGTGAGCAAGCCACTCTGGCAGGGTACCACCCTCAGAAGGCTGGACTGGAACAGCACCAGCATCTCCCAGCTCAGACCTCACTCCTCCCAGAGCCTCTGAATTCCTGCTCCTACAGTTACAGTCACAGCCAGTCTGGATCTGCACAACATCAAGCACAGCTCTCTGGGGACAGGAGCCCAGCTCTGAAGCGACTCGAGGAAAAGCCAAGACAGGGTGGGGGCTATGTCAGGATTAGGTGACAGGAAAGTCACTCAACAGAATTCTCTTAATGTTTGCAAGGCTCATCTTCTGAAGAGCAAACAAGCAGGTTTTCTTTCAGGCTGGAACTGAATAAAAATATAATTCCCATAAAGCCTGTCCTGGTTCTGCTAACACAACATCAAACAACAAGGACTTGCTCTGGGGCTCGAGGAGCCTCCACATCCAGAAAGGTGCAGACCATTTTCAGATTTTACAGAGTTATTACTCTGTAGATTCTTGGGCTCATTTGTTTTTCTCAGCCAAGAATCCCAAGTGCTGTGCTTGACAGCAAACTCCCCTTCCCTGAGTGATACAACATCAAACCAAGGGCTGAAGGATCTCACTTTGTTTGTCCTGGCCAACAATTAAGAACATTTGTTGTCCTCTGTCAAATTTCGATGTGAAATGTAAGCTCCATGCTAATTAAACCAAACAGGAAAAACATTTTTCTCTTCTCATGCAACCAATCACTCCTGGGCCCAAAGCACAACCTCAACCTCTTCCCAAGAACAGTTCCTTTCATCCCGAAATTAAACTCAGTTGCCAAGGCATGGGCTGGGTGTTTGGTTAGAAAGGGAAATGCTACCAAGGGCAAACCCTCAGGGATCTGCAGATTAGGGCAATCAGAGATGGGCACTGAGAGGATAAACTCTGGAATTCCCAGGCTTTCAAGGACAATCCAAGGGCAGGATTTAGATAATCCAGGGAACAGCACCATCTCTAAGAGACTTCAACAAGGCATCTCCTCTCACTGAGCAGATTTTGGCATCAGACTGCAGCTCTTGGAGCTACTGTTTCAGGCTCCTGGCAACCCCAGGAAGATGCAGTGACAACAGCATTTATGTTTTAGGAGGAATTTCTGCACAGAAAGGGGGATTAGACATTGGAATTACAGCCCAGGGAGGTTTGGAGTCCCCATCCCTGGAGGTGTCCAAAGAACAACGGGATGGGGCCCTCAGTGCTCTGCTCTGGGTGACCGGTCACAGGTTGGACTTAATGATTTTGGAGGTTTTTTCCAATCTCAACGATTCTGTGATTTTTGTAAGGGCTATGAACTATTTTCTTTAAAGGTCTGGTCAAACACCACCATGAAGTGATTCTGTCATTCCCTTAAAATCCAGCCCTGTGCAGACACAACAGTAACAAATCTTTACAGCACCAAAGCAAAAAAGGCAGCTGATTCGGGACTTGCAATTTTTTGTATTAGCAAAGATTTGTAAAAACCGTCAGACAAATTCTGACACTGTCAGCTGACACCCTCCTGTCACAAGAAACAACAGAGGATTTACGTCAAGGGCTTTTTCTCTGGGGTCTAGGAGAATATTTCAGCTGGGTCAAACCTTCTAAACCTTTCCGTATTTTCTCCCACTTTTATGGCAAGGAAAGGCAGAAACTCAGTTTGGGGTTTCAATTCAACAAACAAATCCGTTGGGGTTTTTGGGGTGAGAACTAAAAGGGCAAAGGGGGCAGTGGGTGGCAGGGGAGAGGAAAAAGCTTCTTCTGCTCTGTTGCAAAAGAGCAAACAAAAGAACCCTGTGGTAGTACAATGTGTTGCTAATTACAATCATGCAAAAAGTTCCTTTTGTCCTGTGAGCTGTGGAGGATTGCAATGATTTATTTCCATGTGGAGAGAGGCCAAAGATATTCCTGCTCTCTTTCAAACAAGCTGCACACTTCTGGATGCTGTGCTGGCTGGTCAGCCCTCCCCAGCCTTGCTTATCCCTGTCCCTGTCCCTGTCCACTGCTTCAGGCTAAGTCAGGATCTAAGGGACATTCCACCTCAAATCCGGTTGATTCAGGTATGTGGACATGGGCAAACCCAGCACTGGAAGCTTCCCCCATCCCTCTAAAGTCAAGGCCAAACCATTTACTGATGTTTTTAAACTCTGGATTGAGTGTTGGGATTTAGCTTTGGTGGTGAAACCAAAGCTGAAGAAGTTTCCTATTATCCCTTGACCACCAATTCCCAGAGCAGTTCCACACTTCAGCCCTCTGGGGCTGGCCATCAGAAGTGCTCGTGGGTCTGTGCCATAAACTCTGAAGTGATTTGGGTTAAAAATAACTCCACCAAAGGCAATTAATCATTTAATAATGCTGCCTACTCCCTGCCATGGCTGGGAGAGCTTGGGGAAAGAAGACAGCAGGCTGGATAAATTCTTCTGGCACACAATTACTGGGAAAGGAGCTGAGGAGGGAAATGTGGCCCCTTTCTGACAGAAACCTGAGGGAAAAAAGTCCTGGATGCTGAGTGCCAACACAAATCTCCCAGCACTTAACCCACAGCACCCACGGCTACGACACCTGGTTTGATCCCACAGCGTGGTGGCAGATGGACTCCTGCACCATCCCTGCTGGAACACCAGGGCTCTCCTCAACCCCGCTCCTCCACAGCCGCGATCGGAGCCACTTCCAGCACTTTGCTGGGGAGAATGAAGGATGTGTTTGTCCTCTGTCAGAGTGAGCCATGCTGACCCCTGAGCCAGCCCAGGCCAAGGCAAACAGTGCTGTGATTTCCCTGGAAGCACTGCAATCCTGGAGTCAGGCAGACAGGGAAGGGCAGATCGGATTGGGTTGGGTTGGACTGGGTTGGGTTGGGNTTCCGTATTTTCTCCCACTTTTATGGCAAGGAAAGGCAGAAACTCAGTTTGGGGTTTCAATTCAACAAACAAATCCGTTGGGGTTTTTGGGGTGAGAACTAAAAGGGCAAAGGGGGCAGTGGGTGGCAGGGGAGAGGAAAAAGCTTCTTCTGCTCTGTTGCAAAAGAGCAAACAAAAGAACCCTGTGGTAGTACAATGTGTTGCTAATTACAATCATGCAAAAAGTTCCTTTTGTCCTGTGAGCTGTGGAGGATTGCAATGATTTATTTCCATGTGGAGAGAGGCCAAAGATATTCCTGCTCTCTTTCAAACAAGCTGCACACTTCTGGATGCTGTGCTGGCTGGTCAGCCCTCCCCAGCCTTGCTTATCCCTGTCCCTGTCCCTGTCCACTGCTTCAGGCTAAGTCAGGATCTAAGGGACATTCCACCTCAAATCCGGTTGATTCAGGTATGTGGACATGGGCAAACCCAGCACTGGAAGCTTCCCCCATCCCTCTAAAGTCAAGGCCAAACCATTTACTGATGTTTTTAAACTCTGGATTGAGTGTTGGGATTTAGCTTTGGTGGTGAAACCAAAGCTGAAGAAGTTTCCTATTATCCCTTGACCACCAATTCCCAGAGCAGTTCCACACTTCAGCCCTCTGGGGCTGGCCATCAGAAGTGCTCGTGGGTCTGTGCCATAAACTCTGAAGTGATTTGGGTTAAAAATAACTCCACCAAAGGCAATTAATCATTTAATAATGCTGCCTACTCCCTGCCATGGCTGGGAGAGCTTGGGGAAAGAGGACAGCAGGCTGGATAAATTCTTCTGGCACACAATTACTGGGAAAGGAGCTGAGGAGGGAAATGTGGCCCCTTTCTGACAGAAACCTGAGGGAAAAAAGTCCTGGATGCTGAGTGCCAACACAAATCTCCCAGCACTTAACCCACAGCACCCACGGCTACGACACCTGGTTTGATCCCACAGCGTGGTGGCAGATGGACTCCTGCACCATCCCTGCTGGAACACCAGGGCTCTCCTCAACCCCGCTCCTCCACAGCCGCGATCGGAGCCACTTCCAGCACTTTGCTGGGGAGAATGAAGGATGTGTTTGTCCTCTGTCAGAGTGAGCCATGCTGACCCCTGAGCCAGCCCAGGCCAAGGCAAACAGTGCTGTGATTTCCCTGGAAGCACTGCAATCCTGGAGTCAGGCAGACAGGGAAGGGCAGATCGGATTGGGTTGGGTTGGACTGGGTTGGGTTGGGTTGGGTTGGNGGGTTGGATTGGACTGGGTTGGGATGGGTTGGGATGGGTTGGAGGCTGTGCTTATCCTGCTGTTTCATTCTGCTTCCCACAGCTCCTCATCTCACTGACACAGGAACATCTCTGGATCTCGTGAGAGTCCACCTGGAATCCCGTGCACAGCTCAGCTGTCTCCAGCATAAGGAAGACACGGAATGTTGGATCAAGTCCAGAGGAGGCCACAGAGTCGATAAGAGGACTGGAACACCTCCCCTGGGGGGACAGGCTGAGAAAGTTGGAGCTGCTCAGCCCGGAGACATCCCAGCACCTTCCAGGGTCTGAATGGGCTACAAGGAAGCTGGAGAGGGATGGCCCACCAGTGTCAGGACAAGGGGGAATGGCATCAGAATGAAAGAGGGGGAAGTTTAGTTTATAGATACAGAAGGAATTCTTCCCTGTGAGGGTGGGGAGGCCCTGGCACAGGGTGCCCAGAGAAGCTGTGGCTGCCCCTGGATCCCTGGAAGTGTCCAAGGCCAGGCTGGACGGGGCTTGGAGCACCCAGGGATAGTGGAAGGTGTCCCTGCTCACAGGTGTCAGAACAAGATGATCTTTGAAATCCCTTCCAACCCAAACCATTCCTTGATTTTAAGATGGAGACCGATGCTGCTGCCCTGGCAGGCTGCAAACGCCACCAAACATCTCCAGCGCTGCAGACCCATCAGCCCTTCCCAGCAGGCGGGCAGAAGGTGTTTGAAAGGCTCATCTCTGCCCTCCCTCAGGAGGCTCTGACCCCAGACTGTTCGAGACCTCCAGGACAGACCCCACTTTTCATGCTGCGTCCTTGTTTCCAGGAGCTCTGAGCAAACAGGGATTTGAGGCCCAGACAAGGCCAGGCCAGCAAGGCCAGCGCAGTCGAACATTTTATCATTCACTTGCACAAAATGTCCAAATATGTGCACGCAATCCAAGGGCATATTTCTGGGAGCTGGCAGCCCGTGGAGTCTTGCTGGTGTCCCTCAGGAGAAACTTATGCAACCCACACTTGGAATCCATCCGTGCCAGCTGCATTCCGTGGATTTTGCAGCAAGGGTCAGCTTTGCAAAGGTGTTGAGATGTGTGACCACGTGTGGAAGCATTCCCTGCTCCCACTATCCCAAAAAACACACCCAAACAAACCCCTGGCTACCCTGACTGCAATTTCCTTCTGCCAAAGGATTTGCCAGCTTGGATGGGTGTGGTTTTTTGAGCTTTCCTTTCCAAATTTTCTATCACAGATCCAAATCAAAGCTGTTTGTTGTCAGAGGGTTTCCATCTCTGCCACTGGGATTCCTCCCCAGTTCATTTCATTTCAGGAAAAATTTTTTCCTACTGCTATAAAATTCTCAGCAAAAGAATGATTTCAAAACCAGAATGAAATGCTTGCTAGAATATAGTGATTTTTCCATCAACTACTCTCATTTCCCTCTTCATGAACCCAAATATTTTAATTTGTCTGTGCAGTTTCAATTTAAAATAAGCACAGCACAAATAACTTGATAATTGGGACAAATATAATAGCCAGTGTCCCAGATAAAGATCACTGTTACCCACAGAAGATATTAAATGAGAAAGCAAGTAGCTTCATGAATTTAGAGTTCCCAGAAACAATGCGTTAGATTTTCAAGACAGATGAAGCCAAATAATTCTCCACTGGCATCCAAATAAAGTTTTCCAGAGTGCTCAGCTCTTAGCAGCTCTTGCTGTCCTCCAGTAACTCATGCTGATGTCCCAAAACTCTGACCTCAGAGGAATAAAACTTGCCACAAACACCCCCCAGCACTGCCTGGGGATTTAGAAGTGTTTCTGGAGTGCTTGATAATGATTCTTTGGTACTGATGATATTGTGGCTCTCACACTTCCTCGGAAGTCTTTAAGCAGCACAGAACACACGAGAGCACTCCAGGAAAAGGCAGCACCTCCTTCAGTATGGAAATGGAGCCTGGAGCCGTGGATTTGTTTGCTGGGTGAGCACTTCCTTCCAGCAATGCTTAGCTGTAATCCCATGTTTGCAAACACCTGCAATTCCAGCTCCTAAACATTGTCCTGGCCTGATCCAGCCCTGCTCCCCAAGGATCAACTTTTTTACAGGATATTTTCCACCTCACAGGTCTTGACAATGAAGTTAAGCTACTTTCTGTTGACAAAACCCCTCGTTTAGAAGCTGATGATTTATTTACTCGCTGCCTCTTGGTTCATTTAGTTTCGCTCTGAGGGACAGGAATGCACCAGCAAAGCCAGGATTTGAAGGAGAAAAGGATGGAGAGAAAATGATGGAGAAGTAGGCAGGAAAATTCAAAGGACAAACACTTAAACAGCCCCCATCAAATCCTGCCTTTTTCACACCCTGGTGATTAAGCAGACCTCCCACCCCGTGCTAGAGCTGAACATCCAGGTACCACCACAGGCACAAACAAAAGAAATGTCACTCATTTCCCTGGGGAATAATGGGAATTTCTTCTTCATACAGACACCACACTTTGTTCTGGTCCCAAAAAGACAGAAAAGTGATGAGTATCCCTGCTCTACCTGCTCTTCTCCAATATTCTTATTTAATCCACACACGCTCTGAAAAACAGCCAAGTCCAGCCTGAGGTGTTAAATCAACACTCAAATATTCAAATAAAGGGTCAGTCTGTGCTCCATTCTCAGTGAAAGCTGCAGAAAATTCAGTTTCTGCTAAAGGCACAGGAAAAGAACTAAAAAAGCATCAGCACGGCCACTTACTGAGAAGTCTGACACCAAGACAGACAAACTGATCAAAAGTATGTTGGCAAGATGGATGGAGCACAAGGGGTAGGCCTTCAACACAATTACATTCAATAATATCCTAAAAAAAATTACAATTCAAAAATAATTCAATGGAAAAAATGCACTAGGAGAGACAGAGCTGTTATTTATTTATTTATAACCTCAAATCCTCAACCACAGGCAGCGTGAAATGCTCTCCCACCATTGGAATAAAAATAGTCCTGGCTAGAATTTGTTTGTTGTAGATACGTTACCTAAAGAAATTTAACTCTTTTTGCTGGTTGGCAACTCTTAACAAACAACTTTTGATTTCCCTAGGAGTATTCCCTTAGAATTCCTCAGTTTCTGCAAGATGTGGGTGCAACAATTCCTCATTTCAGCATTCCTGCTGTACTCACTCGTGCAGGATTGTGTCTGCTCCCTAACTGGATGATTTCAGGAATGAAAATCCAATGACAAAGAAAAAGTTTTCTCAGCAGGAACCTCCAGTAAAACAATTCACTCAAGGCTTTTCTGAAACTGTTTGGGAAGCTGAGGAAGTTTCTGACACCGGGCAGGGGGAAAAGGCCAAATCCATACTAGAGGAATTATCAACAAATAAAGATTCATGTTTAAAGTCGCTGTTCTTCCACCTGAAAACGAGCTCCAGCCACAAATTCATCCTTGGAAAGTGAATCCACCGCAGAAACAGGAATGCACCACCAGCAGGTTGTGTTTTCCTTTCACAACCAGAGCAGCACAGACTCTACCCACCAGTTCCAACCCCCTGGGACACCTCCCACTACCCCAGATTGCTCCAAGCCCATCCAGCCTGGCCTTGGACACTTCCAGGGATGGGTTAGGGTTACAAATTATCAAATTTTTAATTTAATTATCAAATTATATTAAATTTTAAATTTAATTATCAAAGAATTATCAAATTCCTGATAATTTCTATATTATTATATTATTACCTCTTGATAATCCATTGGATACAGCAACCTCAGTGATGAATTTCTCCTCCTCACCATTACCACTTAAACCCCATTGCACACAGATGCTGCTATTTTGTTTCACCTCACAAACACACCTGCTCTTTTCCCAAGTATTTCTAATTAAAAAATGTGTTTATATATAAAAATGGGGGGTTTATCAGCAGGTTATTGGTACCAAGAGGCCACCAGCAGCAGAGGTTTAAGATTTAACTTGAATTAAGGTTTAACTTGCCTTGTGCCACATTATTCCCTGAGGTTTTGGTCGTTTGCAATTAGTCTGGATAGTCCTTGTTGGAGTGAGGATGTAATCCACAGTTAAATCATGATCATCCAGGAGCTCCTCTGCTATGTCAAGCACCTACAAGGAAGAGATTTGGTTAAGTAGCTAAAACCAAATTCCCTAAAACTGTGCCCCGTTCCTGACGCCTTGTCACGTGAAAATCCATCAAAGACAATGGGAATAAAGATGCCAAACCAGCATCATTCCATGTTTCCTCTCCAGGAAGTGTCCCAGAGCTCCCTCCCTGTTGGAGAGGGGATATTTGAACATCTGAACTCACCTGGCAGTCGTGCACGATGGTAAGCACAGGTGTGTCCTCCTGCACTGCACTCATGGACACCATCATTGCATATTCCATGTCTGCATAACCTTCCCCTTTGCCAATTCTCCAGCCTAAAGCACAGAAAAGTGGAAAAAAACCCAAACAGCAGAGTGGAAAGTTGTTGTTAAAATCGTGTAATTAACTGAGCAGCCTGCAAGTTGTAACTCTGGAAAAAATCAGATCAGCATCTCTCACAGAGTGCAACTTTCCTTGAAATCAGCACTGAAATGAAATAAAACATCAGTTTCAATGAGCTCCTAAAAGATCCCAGAAGCTTCCCATTCAGAATAAACAAATTTAATGCAGTTAACACAGCAGCTTATTTAGCAATTGTATTTAGAACCTTCTATTCATGCCCAACATAGGTTAATGTGGGTAAAGAGGAGTCTGGGTCACACACCAAAAACGTGTTATTTTAGGCAAGGGATGAAGGCAGTGGAAAATTTTCCAGCACCAGCAGGTTTCCAAAATACTAGAAAATGCAAAATCTGATCCCCAAATAGGTACTGAATCAGCAGGTCTAACACACATCCTTTCACACAGCCTGTGTGAGCAGGGCACATCTCCGACCAGGGAGCCTGCTTGGATTCCTTTAAAACACAAAGAATCGCTCGCCCCAAGAGTTCTCCTGAAGGCCCAAACATGCTCTGAGCCACACTGCTGTGTGCCCACTGCATCCTGGAGGCACTGCTGCTTCCCGCTGGGATGGGGAGCGGGGATTTGTCACACACAGAGGCACAACCCAAGAGCACAACTCAGCTCCGAGGATAAATCTGTCCCTGCCACGTGGTGTGGCCGTCCTGACACCGGATTGGGACTCGGGACCTTTCTCCTGGAAGTTTTTCCTTACCTTTTTCAGAGACAGCCACTGATCCCACAACAACCAAGTCCACTTGTGCTTTCCCATCCAGCCCCACGGGCACGCTGTACTCTCTGACACCCTGCAGGAAAAAGCAGCATTTGAGGTTTGCAGAGTGCACGGTCCTCCCAGCACTGAGGCAGAAATCCAGGATATTTTGATAAATCCAAGTAACTCCCCACGTTTCCAAGTGTCTCTTCTATGTATAGCCAAGCTGTACACGTCTGGGAAGTTATCCCCCAGGGAATCCTAGAATAGATTCCCTTCTACAGTGACAAGAATTTTGGCACGCTGCAAGGAGAGCTAAGGGAGGTGGGCATTTTTATAAGCAAGGTTATTTCTTTAGGATCAAAACCTGATATTTTGAAGCACTTTTTTTGGAAATCTCCTCCTAAAAATGAGGGTAAGTGACGCTTCCTATCTACCCTGCCTTACCCTACTAAAAACTTGAGGAATACCAGAGCACTACAAATGCTTGAATTAATTCTCACATCCAAATCACAAAGTTAATTTAGACACAGAGAGCTACAGCACAAAGAAATCTGAAGTTACACAAAATGATATAATGAATTTTCTTCTACTCTTCTCTTCCTGCTTAACCCCACCCACTCCTTCAGTCTGCTCTCATCTTAACAAAGTTCTGTCCAGATTGCAGAAATTAAAAATTATGTTTACTTGGACTTTAAATATCAGAGGTTTAGAACTATTCAAAAGATATCTTGTGATTCAATCACTCTTAATGTATGTGCACAGCACAACGTAAATGCTCCTCACACCAACTCAACTTGGTGCTAATTATAAATTACCAATATTAAAATCACAGTAAAGAGCCAAACATTTTCTGTGCAGAGCACAAGCCCCAAAAATCCAGTAATTTGTGGCTGACTATCAGCAATAATGCCCATCAGGCACTTCCCAGCAGTGTGGTAAGGATTGTTTGCACAGAGCTTTGTAAATACTAACTGCCAACAGCATTTTTTCATTAGTGGGCTGGGGGAAAAAACCAGACATATGGTGGTAAGAGCCCAGATCAGACAGCAGGCCAAGAGAAAGGTCTCCTTCAAAGTGCTCTTCAGCCTGAAAAGCTTAATTAGTTAATGACTCCAATAGAACCTCCAACAAAGAAAGTCACTACTAATTACCAGCTATTTATAACCTCAGTTGTTTATGAGGTTGCTGCAGAACTTCATTGCCTTCAGCAGGAGATAAAGGAGGAAATCAATCTCTGCAGTGACCTGTTCACGCTGTACCAGCCGGGTTTTCACGGCCAATAAAGATGGATATAAAACCTGCCGGGGCTCCCTGGCCAAAGCCTTCAGCTGCACAGCGTGAGGCTGTAACACGAGAGGGCAGCAAGAGACCGCACTGCAAAGCCACAGCTCACCGCGCGCCCGGGCCTCGCCGCGAGCACACGCCACAATTTACGGTTCTCTGGATGCTGTATTCTACAAAAAACCTCATCTCTCCTATCTGCTAACACTTAATATTCTAATGAGATGATGCAAACAACTGCGAGCACTAAAATATTCCTCAGAGCTCAAAAGTGCAGAACGCAGGAGCATGAAGAAAGATCTAACCCGCCCCGAGTTGCTCGTGATTTTCCAAAAAACACTGAGAAATATCAATACCATCCTGCTAAGACAGAATTTTCTCCTGATTTCAATATTATTAATGGCAGTTGTGTACACGAACCCAGGAATAGCATCCTCACAGAAAGATATTTCAGGTTTTCCACCTTCCAGCTGGTCCATCCTAACCCCACAAGTTAATTCTGCCTTCCCTGATCCCTCATCCCCACCTGAGACGTGGCACATCTCCTCAGGATCTCCTTGGTTGCACCTGGAGGGGGAACAATCCTATTGAACAGCCCAGTCCTCAGACGTGGTGTGGGAACCAGCAAAGTCTTCCTCGCCTGGGGAACCACGTGAAAAGGTTCATTTTACACTAAAGAAATATTTTTACTGTCACACAGTAACAACTACACGGCCAAACATTGAATTTGTCGTGTTGTAGTCAGTGTTTTTGATTGCGTAGTGCTTGTACATTAATTCCCTTCAATACAGGAAAATTCCATAAAAAGGTTTATTGAAGAAATAAAAGGTAAGACACACATCTGAAGATATTTAAGGACAGACCTTTAAAGGCATCCCCCCCTTTAAAATTGTGCCTCTGAAGAGCTTTATAAGAGATAAGAGTTTCAAACTGACAGAGGGCAGGGTTAGATTGGATATTAGGGGAGAACAGATTGGATATTGGGAGAAATTCTTCCCTGGGAGGGTGGGGAGGCCCTGGCACAGGGTGCCCAGAGAAGCTGTGGCTGTCCCTGGATCCCTGGAAGTGTCCAAGGCCAGGCTGGACGGGGCTTGGAGCACCCTGGGACAGTGGGAGGTGTCCCTGCCCGTGGCATGGGATGGAACTGAATTATCTTTAAAATCCCTTCCAACCCAAACCATCTCACGATACCTATTGATCCAAAGTCCACAAATGAACTGCACATAAAAGCTCCTGGAGACGCAGTGCCGGGTGTTGCTGAGGTGCTGCCAGGCACTGCTGCCCCCTCCCAGCTCCCCCTCAGGGGTGCCGAGGTGCCGTTACCTGCAGAGCCGCCAGCCGCGCACCTTCCAGAGGTTTGTCAGGATCCACCTTCACCTCCCGGGCTCTGCTGAACACATCCAGCTCCCTGAGAGAGCAGCAGGCTTGGAAAGAGCCCTGAGAGAGGGAAGGAGCCAAGAGGAGAATATTTTCACTTACTTCCAGCGTTAGGAAGCGAGCGTTCCTCTGGGGAGCATCGGGGTTTATTTTTACTGTACAGGCAGCCTGGAACTCCTGCAAGCCCAGAAGCCTCGTGGCAGCATGGGAGGCACCCTGTTTGCATAAAACATCAGCAGATCACCGAGGAGCTCACAGCACAGACGGGCAATTTATCACCTTTCGCCCTCTAGAGAGGCTGATTTCCGCAGATTTTCATTGAGGGGCTGTTAATATTCTGTTAATACCTGGAAATGTTCCAGGCCAGGTCGGACAGGGCTTGAAGCAGCCTGGGATAGTGGAAGGTGTCGCTGCCCATGGCAGGGGGTGGAATGAGACGAGCTTTAAGGTTGCTTCCAACCAAACTACTTCGGGATTCTGTAATTCACAAGGTGGGTTTGTTTGCTTTCCTTCGAGGGCTGCGGTGCCCTGGCTCGGGGAACTGGGGGGAACCGGGGGGAACCGGGGGCCCCTCGCGGCCTGGGCTGCGGGCTGCAGAGCGGGCAGGGCCCGAGCGGGGCAGGGAAGAGCAGCAGGAGGAGGCGGCCCAGCGCCGGCAGCCGCCGTACCTTGAAGTTGGGGATGCGGCCGCGCACGGGCCGCGGGAACTCGGCCAGCCCGGAGGCCTCCAGGTGCTCCCACACCTTCTCCCNTCACTGCCCCGCCCCAGCCCGAAACATGACGTCACTGCCCCGCCCCAAGCCCGCCCCTCCTCCTATGACGTCACTACCCGACCGCGCCCCCTTAGCGCCCCTCCGCGGTAGAGCTGAGGGGCGGAGCCTCAGCGTTGGCCACGCCCCCGTTGCTCGCGGCGGCTACGGCGGCGCTGAGGGGTCAAAATGCCTGGAAGGCAAAGTAGGGGGGCGGCGTGGGGGAAGGTCGCTGAGGGCCCGACTTATTTCTGGAATTAAACATAAAAAAGGCTGTGCTGGAGCATTAATGTGAGACTGCCGCCCGCATTATACAAATACCACGGGCTTTCCATCACGTCATATGGCTGGGGGTAAAAACCCACCCCGCTTTTTGTAAAATAATCCGTCACATTAATTATTTTTCCATTTAAAATTGGCTGCTGGTGAATAAAACAATATCCAGCCTCTGCGTGGGTTCCCCAGTCTGCCGGCTCCCCGAAAGTTCACGTCTTGCTCGCCTTTAATTGGATAATAAATGATTTGTTTCGCATGATTTATTATTTATAGAATTAGTGCGTTCGACGACTACGCCGAGAAAAGGCAGACTTTGCGAATCCCGGCATTCCTGAGCGGAGCGGGATGGAGGGGTCACGGCAACAGCGACACAACGAAGGCTGATGCTCCAGCGTGGCGGCGAAGGGGGGAATGTCCTCGGGGGGCTCGTCCCCCCTCAGCGCCGGAACAGCCTCGCTGCTCCTGTCCGGACGGCTGCGCACGGAGCTGGGCAGGCACAAACTCCTTTTCTCCCTGTTGAACTGAGGTGGTTTTTTTTCTTTTTTGTTTTTCCCCCCTCCCCTCCACAAAGGCCAAGACTCCGCCGAGTTCAGGAGCCTCCAGCTCAGAGCGACTCCCAAATCCGGATTTATTAATATCCGCGTACCGCGATAAACGCTGCCGTGAGGCTTCACCTTTTCGCTCGTAAGCACCCGAAAAGGACGGGTTTGGAGCGCGGGGGGTTTGGGAAGAGCCTTCGCAGCGGCTCGGAGCGCTGCTGGAGCCAGCGGGAACCCTTCCAGGCACAGCAGACCACCCGTGCGCCGCCGGGCCCGAGCGCTTGAAGCTCATTCCTGCTCTTCCCACTGCCGGAAAGCTGCCGGTGATGCCTTGGGGGAGCTGGGGACCGGGCCTTGGGTGAGCCATCCGCGGGGCTGGCAGGGCCGCCACTGCCTGGCCACTGTCACCCGAGCGCCCACCCCAGCTGGGAGCTTCTCCCAGCCCAGCGCGCCCAGCTTTGAGCAAGGGAAAGCGAGGGAGGGAGAGCAGCGTAATTAATTAATTAATTAATCCATTAGCAATCAAGCAGGGCTGAGATCCTTCTAGACCACCTACATCTCCCTCCAACCACGCTGAGCAAAGCTGTTCCTTCCGTGGAATTTCCTTCCAGAAAAGAGGGCCTGAGCTGTTTCTCTACAAATCAGGGTGGTTTGCCGTGAAAAAATGAGGAGTTTGCTGACAGGTGGCATCTTTTCTGCTGGTTCAGTTCTCTGGTTTGTCTCCACAGGGCTGAAATTTGCTCCAAATTCCTTTTGCATGGTCTTTTCTGTCGCTGCAGCCTGGAGCAGCTCATACGGATGCCACAGGAAAATCTCTTTTCTTTGGGAAGCAGGCAGGGCTTAGAATTTAAATTATAATCTTTAAATTAAAGATTAATCTCATTAATTAAATCACATCTTTATCAATTAAATCAGGCTTTAGATGTGCCCGAGTCGCTTCTAAAATCCATTTTTACCGAGCTGAATCAAATATTTCAGTGAAAGAGGTTAAAAAAGGATCTGGGGTTTTGGTACAAACAAAAGGCAGCTCTGGCTTGAAACACCCACAGTTGGTGAAAACACCTGAAAAAAGGGAGGGACAGATGAATCAGATGAATCCAAACCCTGGGAAAAACGCAGAAAGAAACTCCTTGTGCTGCAGGAATCATTCCTTGGAGCTGCATGCTGAACACCCCAGGGCAGCCACGAAAATCAGCTTAAATGCACCCAAAAAGGAGCTTTGAACCAGCCATAATGCTCTGCTTGGGGTTCAACACTGAAAAATTTAAAAAAGGCTACAGATTTTAAAGGGAAGTGTTTTTAATGAGGTTTTGATAAGTGGAAGGAGTGTGAAGTGGATTTCCAAGTGTGAATAAGGAGTGTGTGAGGGAATTGTTGTGCTCATGAAATAACCCGGTGAAGGAGGCTCATGAGGGCAGGTGGGGCTGGCCTGGGCTGTCCTGTTTGAGCCCAGCAGTGTCTGGAAAATTGGGATGGACCAGCCCCCCGCAGCCAGAGGTTCCTGCCCTCTCCAGTACAATGCAAAGCTGGGAGGAATTCGTGTGCATCGATGGGTCTTGGCTGGACTGATGCCAGACAGAGCTTTTCCTTTTTTACTTTCTTTCTATTCTTTCTTCCTTCCTTGTTTCCTTTCTTCCTCATTTCCTTATTTTTCTTTTTTTCTGCTCTCCCCTCTTTCTCCTTTCCATCTCTCTTCCTCTTTTTTTCTCTTTCCTGCTTTCCTTCTCTTTTCTTTCTTGCTTTTTCTCTCCTTCTTTCCTTCTTTCTTCCTTTATTTCTGTCTTCCTCTTTCTTTCATTCTTTCTCTTCCTTCCTTCTTTCTTCATCTTTTTCTTCCTCTCCTTCTCTCCTCCATTACTCCTTTCATTTCTTTCTTTCTTGTTCTTGCCTTTCCTTCTTTCTCCCTTTATTTCTTTATTTTCCATTCATTTTTTTCCTTCCTTCCTTCCTCTCTTTCCTTCCTCTCTTTCCTTCCTCTCTTTCCTTTGCTGTTTCTTCCCTTCTTCCCTACTTTTCCTCTCCCTCTTCCCCCTTCTTTTCCCCACTCATCCTCTCTCTCCGTTGTTCCCACCTCCATCCTCTCTCCCACACTTCTCCCTCCTTCCCCTTTTCCTGCTCAGTCTCTCACTGTCCCCATTTCTGTCCCTCTGTCCCCGTGTCCTGTCCCCGTCCCTGTCCCCGTCCCGGGCGGGCGGTGCCGGGGAGCGCTGCAGTCCCCGCGGTGTCCCCTGGGGGGCGACACACGCCGCGCGGAGCCCCCGCGGGCAGGTGAGCCCGGAACGGCCCCGGGAACGACACCGGGAACGACACCGGGAACGGCCCCGGGAACGACACCGGGAACGGCCCCGGGAATGGCACCGGGAACGGCCCCGGGAACGGCCCCGGGAATGGCCCCGGGAATGGCACCGGGAACGACACCGGGAACGACACCGGGAACGGCACCCGGAACGGCACCCGGGAACGACACCCGGGAACGGCACCGGGAACGACACCGGAGCGGCCTCGGGAACGGCCCCGGGAATGACACCGGAGCGGCCCCGGGAACGACACCGGAGCGGCCCCGGAATGGCTCCGGGAACGGCCCCGGGAATGACACCGGAGCGGCCTCGGGAACCGCCCCGGGAATGACACCGGACGGGCCCCGGAGCGGCCCCGGCAGCGCCCTGAGCACTGCGAAAGCTCCGCTGCCGCTCCCGGTAAAGGCTGCGAGGGGAAAAGCGGCGGCTCCCCCGGGGAACCGGACGAAGGGAGCCCCGCGGGGGGAACCCCGCATTTCCGAGCGCCTCCCGCTCTCCTCCTCCAAGGGGCTCCTCTCCCTGCGCTCCCCCCCGTATTTTTCATAATGCCGATTTTTTTTTTCCTTCGAGCCGTTCGAATTTTAGGGCTTTTCCGAGCCCGCTGGTTCAGTCTCCGCTCGGTGCCCAGCTGCAGCAAGCGAAGAACTTTTGCTGCTTCTGGGGGTTCTGTAGAAATTCAGCTCGGTAAAGTTTTCAGCCGAGGAGAGGTAAGGTTCCGCCAAGGATATTTCTCCAGGCTTCTAGGAAAGGACAGCACTGGGACACCGCAGGGGTGGCTTTGCTCAAGCTCTGCGTTTAAAAATCCCTGCATTTAAAAAACTTATATCGCTAGAGAAATGCCATGTGCTTGTGGACGCTAAGACACAGCCCAGATTGTTAGGAGAAATAGGATTTATTTGAAAACCGAACATTAAAGTGTGAAGTCGTTCTCAAATTATTCCAGAAAAAATAAAAGTTTTCTCTTATGGTCATACATTTACATGAAAAGTGTCAGCTTATCTCGCTGAATTCACTATTTGTTTCCCTAAACAAAATATCCCCGGCCGTTTTCTCGGTGGATGAAACCCTCCCCGAACATTCCAAATTATTTCCCTCAAAACTAAATTACAATTTTGAAGTGCCCGGAGAAACTTCCCAATCAATTTTTCCGTCGCAGATCATTTTTAACCATCCCTCCTTGTAGAGGAGCTGCCTCATAATTTAATTTTTTCCCCTCCCCTCAGTTATCGCATAAAATCGTTTCCTTTCTTATTAAGAAAATCTCCGGTAATTAACAGCCCCGCCGGGTTCCCACGGCCGGAGCCGCCTGCGGTCTCGTCCCGGCTGCGAGCGGGAAAGGGACCCTTGGTCCCAGCCAAAATCCCAGCCCGACTTTTGGGGGGAAAAAACCCATCTTTGTTTAAAGCCTTACGAAACCGCACAAATTGCAAGGAGGGAAAGGCGGAATTACAGTGTAAGAAACCCAAAAATCACCGCTCAGGAATCACAGCGCCAGCAGCCAGCCTGGGGGGAGGCGGCGGGAAGGAGCCCGGCCGAAGTGACAGCAAATTCGTTTCGACTTTATCTCCGTCTTTTCGGGCTCGAATCGATTTCGCGGCTCTATTTTTGATTATAGATTTATTATGATTTTTTTTTTATTATTTTTTTGCCCGCGGAGAGGGGAAATCTCCGGTTTCCCACCTTGGTTCCTTCGCCCGGCAGATCCGCGCTGCTCTCGGGTGCGACAGAACAATTCGCAGCGCTTTCCCCCAACACTTGAGTTTACACTTGGTCACCATGCGTCCCTAATTGTCCCGCTCTGATTGCCTCTAATGAACTCATTAGGGAGAAGGCAGAGGGGCGGATTTCACGGGCACGAGAAAATCCGCCTCAACGCCCGCAACGACAGAAAAATAGCCACTTAAACGCGCTCTCTCTTTTGCGTTGGTTTTGTTGGGTTTTTTCGATGATAATAAAATATCCCCAAACTCCCCCAAAAGCGGCGGGGGAACCTCCGAACCCGCAGCGACGGCGCCGCCGGGGCCGAGGAGCGGCGCGGTGTCACCGGGCGAGCAGCCCGGGGGGGACCCGGCGGCCTCTCCTGAGGAATTTCACTCAGATATATTAAAAAAGGTCCTGGCAGGCACGGTGATACCGTGATACCGGACCTGCCGGGGCACGGGGACACCGCGATACCGGCGCGACCAGCGCGGCGTCGCCGCTCTCGCCGTCCCGGGTATCAACCTGCCTGCAAAAAGCGCTTAAAAACTTCTCTGTCGAGCACAGCGCGGGCAGATCCCCGCAGCCGGCTCGGGGCTGTTTTTGGGGCCAAATCGTTAAATCCCGGCCGGAGGTGGGCTGGGGGTGCCCGGCCCGGGAGCGGCGCGGCCCCGGGAGCGCGCGGGGGCCGCTCGCCAGCGCCGCCGCGTCCCGCGCTCCCAT
>VZTF01001216.1:1189448-1270471 GCA_013397755.1 Cnemophilus loriae
CGGGGCCGCAGCTTCAGCATCGAGAGCATCCTGGCGCAGGGGCTGCGGCCGCCGCCGCCCGGGGCAGCCCCCAAGGCGGCCCGGGAGAGCCCCGCCGGCTGCCTCGGCGGCTCCCTGGTGGCCAGCGGCGGCTTCGGGCCGGCCCTCAACGCGTCCCTCATGCTCGACTCCCAGGTGCACGGGAGGCTTTACCACATCGGCATCCCCTTCCTCTCCTGCTTCCCGCTGCACTTCTCCGAAGCCGTGTTTAATTTCCAGTAGTTGCCCCACAATTAACGCCCCCCTCCTCCCCGGCCCCGAGCGCTGCTCCGGGGGGCGCGATGGGAGGGAGAGATCGGACTCAGACCTCACCACGCGGGTAAAAACTCAAAAAAAAAAAAAAAAACAACCCAAAGCGATGTTTTAAAGGTGACTCAGGATTTCAGGGCATTTTCAAAGCGCGTCTTGCTGCGGACTCTCTTTAGCGGTTGCCTCCCACCCTCTGCCAGAGCGACTTTTGAAGGTAAAGCGGCTTTGTTTTCCCGTGGGCGGTGGAGGAGGCAGAGGCAGCACCGGGGCAATGCCCACGCTGGCCCCCAAAGCCCCGTGGGGTTTGCTGTGCACCTTTAGTCTTTGCATCCCTCAGGTTCCTCAGGCCGGGTTTCTGCCGAGCCCTTCAGGTCTCTGTTTTCTTCTTTCATTTTTCCTTTGAAAACCAAGCCCCATCCCGGGGGGAGGAGGCTGAGTTTTGTTTTGCCATCAATACCCACAGGTATTAATAATGCCCATAATTTTGCCGTGAATACCCACAGGCACATCATGATTCCTGCTATTCCCCACTGGCCCAGTCCTCCCAGTGGGTAACTGGAGCTGAACTCACGGCAGACCAAGCAACCCAGGCTCATCTTAAATATTCCTGCTCGCTTTGATCCAGCACGGTGTGGAACTGGTTTCCTGCCCAGCACTGGTGCTTTGGAGTGTCCCCACCGAGTTTCTGCTCACGGATGTGGCCAAAAAGAGGGGGATGGATGAGCAAAAATGGAGATTTGTCCTCTTTCCATGTCTTGCTGGGATCAGTTGCTTCTGACCAAAAAAGACTGAAGCAGGGTTGTGGAGGCCGGGACAAATACCAGGAAAAAAAAAAAGAGACATCAGCTATGTTTCTAAAGTTTTCTTTTTTTCATAAAGAAGGAAGAATCCCGAGACATTGCAAGAAATCAGGAATATTTTGTATTTTTGTTTGCCGTAAATAGAGGCTTTTTGTATATTAGTGGATAAATGCCCTTTTGGAAAAACAGAATTTATATTCTCGATTTTCATTATGAAACCAAACCTATATCCAATAAAGGTATTTTTGTTCAGGAGTGTGGCTGGTGTGATGTAAAGCACCCCCTGGCTTGTGCTGGAGGATGGAGGAGTGGGGCCTACTGCTGGGTGCAGCAACTATCCTGGTGCTGACTTGATGGAGCACAAAGAAGATGAGAGAGGCCACAGATAGGCTGCTGGGAAATTACCTGTTCCTTGAAACTGATGAAATCTTTCCCAAAATAATTGTTCCTCCTTCTCTTCCCCTTCTTTAATCCTGGCCTGTCTCCCTAGCAAAGCCTGTCCTTAAATGAGCACCTGCATATTGGAAATGTGGGGTTTTCAGGTGAGTTTTGATTCAGTTTTTGCAGAGGAAGGCCGGCATCAATTCCTTAACATTTGGACCAGGGTTGCTCATTCCAATCCAAAGCAAAGAGCTCTCACGTGGGGAAGGACAGAAAATCTCCAAAAGGTGGGAAATGACATTTAGCTTCCCCAAAAAAAAGGATGCTCACAGGCAGATCCCTGGATAGGCCGAGCTGCAGCTTCTCAATGCGAAAAAAGGAGATTTTATTTTTTAAAAACAGATTTGCAAAGTAGACTTCATTTTAATAATATCCCTTATTTGCTTCCTATTTCTGACAGCTCCTGCTTGAATATCTATTGAGTCCATTGCTTAAAGCTATGGCCCTGAATTAGAAAATGAAGAAACACTTGTAAAAGGTTGTGAAGGGGTCACTGCTCAGTCCCCACCGTAATTCCCAGGGCTGGGTGAGTGCTGAGAGGGTTAAAGCCGCCCGTGTGCCACCCCTGGCCCTGCAGTGCCACTCCTGTGTGGCATTAGGGACAGGTACCAGTTACAGGAGCGGCCACCTCGCCAGGAGGTTTCATTCCAGGCTGGGCACTGACATCACCGGCCCGTTTGGGGTCTGGGAGGTGACATCACCCGCAGGAAGCTGCAGGGGGAGGAAAACGAGCCCAGCAGAGACCTCAGCTCCTCTCTCCACCCTCTGCGTGGTGATTTGGGCTCCGGGGTGAGGGGGGAGGTCGATGCTGCCTCCCAGGACTTGCTGGATGGATCTCCACCGAGCCCATCCCACAGGGAGGGGTCCTGCATCCCTGGTGTCCCCACGGCCTGGCCCATGGGAAGGTTTTACCCCCCCAAATTGGATATTTATGCTCTGAGTCACCACTTTTAACCCGTGTCTTCAGCTCCTCTGCTTCCCTTTCTCCTAATGTGGCCCCCCAGCTGTGACCCCCAGTTTTGTCACCTCTCAGCTCCTCTTCCAGCCCCCAAAGCACCTTTTTGGACCTGCAAACAGGGCTTTTATTCCTTTCCTGCTGACACACGTGCAACCTCTCCCCCTGCGAGCCCTTTCTGCACAAGAACAGTTTTTTAGTGGTCAAAAAAAGCGAGTCTCAGTTTAATAAGTACACGATGTATATTTTTATCACAGACACTTTTTTTTTTTTTTGGAAGCCCAGCTTTTTCCACGCAATGGGAATTTGTTTCTTCGCGAAGCTTTGCTTTGACATTTGATCTTATTTCTGTTTTGGTGGAGTGGAGTGGGACCAAGTGCAGCTGCAGCGTTTAAAAGCCACATTGAGCTTGATTTTGGTTTCGCTCGAGAGAGCGAAATTAGTAAACTTAACATGCTCTGCACAAAAGTGACACTAACTCCAATGTACTCAGAACCCAGTGAACAGTTCTGAGGGGCAATTTGGAATTAATTGGGATCAGGCCAGTGCTGTAACAGGGGATAAATACCAAGAAAAAGGCTCTTATTGCCAGCAGGCTGGATGAGTAACCACACACAGCTTTTTGCACGTCATCTGTTTACAGAGAGGGGAGAAGTCATGGTACAATAAAAACATACAATAAAAACCTACAGTAAAAACATAAAACAAAAACACACAGTAAAAACAACAGCAGAGCAACGAGTGTGCAGTCCACACACCAATTCCTGCCCTTTGGATGGGGCCGAGCATCCTTTAATCCTCTCCACATCCGTGTGAATTTTGGTGCTGTGCAGCCAGCGTGCATCAAGGAACATCGAGGAGCTGACAAGCTGCAAGGAATCGGTGCCAACGGTTTCACACCTGCTTCACAGGCCGAAAAAGCAGCTGCCAAGCACAGAACTGCCACCCAGCGTTTCGCTCATCCCTGGAATCTTCCCCCTCCTGGCTTTCCCAACCTCTCAGGGCTGGCTATAAACACCAGTCTGGAATAGTGGGGAGAAGTGGAGAAAATAGCCCGGGATGCAGTATAAACAGCACACTGCCTGTGTGGGCGACGGCGATGCCTTCCCCTTCCTCTGGAGAGGAATGACCTCTCCCAGCCCAGCAAGGTTTCCCGTCCCCGAGCTCTGCAGCCAATTTTAACTCCTAGGAGCAGGGGAGATCACAGAGTGGGAGAGGCTCACAGAGGAGTTGTTTGATTCCCAGAGCGGCTTTGCTCCAAACATGAGTTTCCTATGAGGGGAACTGAAAATTGGGCATATTAAAATAATTCCGGAGTTTAGTTCCTCGTAAATGGGGCTTCCAGTCTTTAAATAGGCTCAGTGTGTGTTCTCCTAAAGTTGGTTCCATAGCGTGTATAAAATATAATCAAATATTTACACATGAGCAGAAGTCACTTTCGGGATTTGTCACTCCAGGTGTGGCTGTCCGTGCCTGGTTTCAAGGTGCCATAAATCTGAGGGACTTTGTAGCCTCTTCTCCTTGCCCCCACCCCATTTTAAAATTTATTTCCCTTTCTATTCTTTACCACAGAAGGCACATAAAGGAGGGATCATCCCTTTTCACACCAAAACCTGCTGGCTTCCTGCTGACGCCTCCTAAGCCTGGTGTGAGGAGCAGCCAATTCCCGGAGCAAAAAAGGGAAGAAGGATCTGCTTCCTCACTTGATTCATAGCCCCACACACCCAGAGAAGAGATCTCCCGGGAGACAGCGTTGGGGATATTAAACAGATCACATATTTGATTTGAAGTGAAAGACCAAGAAGACAAGATCACAGAATGAGAGAAGTTACAGATGGAAAAGGTCTACGAGGTTATGCAATCCATCAGTCTGGACGTTGCATAATTGCTCCCCACAGTATATTTTTAGTGCTTTATCCAGACAAATCATTAAGTGCTTTAAAATGGGCCAGATTCCTCAAACGCAGTGCATGCTAAGTCACAGCTGATCTCACCGAGCCTCGCAGCTCCAGTGTCTACCAAGACACCAAAAGGAAGTTTCGTGTGGTCAGAGAGAACAGAACGGGCCCTTCCAGAAATAATCCAGGTCCCTCATAGGAATCTTTCCCAAATTGACTGAATTAGACCTCTAAAATCTCATTTTCGGATTCTAGCGAATAATCCATTATTACTTATTCAGATGTTCGCCTGGGCCAAAGTAAAACATTGCTCATGTTCATGCGAACATGATTTGTTTTAAGCCAGCTTCAAAGCCGGCTCAGCAAAGCGTAAAGAATGTTTATTTAAAATATAGTTGCTAAATTTAGCATGAGCTCGGTTAGCCTAAATCTTAGCGACATTTTTAGAGAGCACATTGTGAATCAGGAATGCATGGAGAAATAAATAAACTTTCCCACATTTTTTTGGAAATCGAGGAAGAATTTGCGAGCTCTCTCTTGCACGGGCGGTTTCCGTGGGTTGGAAAGCGTCGTGGAGGACGCAAATTTCCCGCTGAACAGACAGCTGGAAACGCACAGTGCTGATCATTTTCGCTGCAGTTTTGCTTCAAATAATGCTCCCTCAAGGAGGAAACAAAAGCTGTCAGCCTTTTTTTGATAGAAATTACGCAGAGCACCAACATGTTTCAATATTTACTCAAGCTCTTTGCGAAGCACCGAGAAGCAAATGGAGCTGGGCTTGGCCACGAGCCACATCCAGAGGAAATCTCAGGTTTGGATTAGGTCTTGTGACCTTTCCTAGTAATTCTGAGACTGGATTTTACACCCACCCCTTGCACATTGGTTCACAACATCCCCCAGCTGGATCCTGGGCTGGGTGAAATGCCAGCCTGCCTCTAGGTTGGACATTTAGACAGAAAAAAATTATGATTTTCCTTTTCACCTTCCTAAGCTTCCACAGCTTAAAGAGGCACATCTGGGTCACCTTTGCATCAGGTGACATTGCCTTAGAGACCTGAGCAAACCCAAGATGGGAAGATGAGCAGACAGGTGATGATGGACAGTTAAATTCTCTTTTATCAGGTCAGTTTTCATCATCTCCCTCCGTCCTTCCCATCCTTTGCTTGGTGTGAGGGGAGTGTTTCTGCTCCAAAAACAGGGGGATTCCAGCTGGATGTGTCCCAAGGCACCAGGGATGTGTCCAAGTACCCCTGATTGCCTTGGCTGGGATTGGGATCAGCTCCTCCCCGAGCACACAGGTGAAATACGAGGGCATAGAACAAAACTTGGGGTTGATTTTTTTTTCCTTCCAAAGGCAGAGCTCCGCCACTTCCACTGTTTTTAGCAGCTTCCAGCATCTCCATCCCGTGACTCAGCTTTCCACACCAAATCCCACCTGCAGTCCCATCCTTCCCAACCACCTCGGATCTCCCACAGCTCTCCAGATGAAGCTTTGCAAATCCACTGGCCCAACACAGAAATTCCCGAATCCACGGTGAACTGGACCCCTTAATTCTCCACAACCTATCTCCAATTGCTTACTGAGTTTCCGTTTTTGTTAGAAGAGCAATATGTAATAATAGTTGTTAAAATAATTGTATTTCTGTTTTTACATCTGTAAAGATTAAGTTAAACAGTATGAAACCCATTAAACTATTTCATGTCATGCTGCCATAAATTTCCTCCATTCCCATTGCTACTATTATTCCAGAGTAAACTCTGAGATCAAGCTGCTGCCACAGAGAGTTATTTATAGGAGCTCATTCATCAATAAAAACTTCAAAAGAAATCTGTTACTCTTCTATTGGGAAGCCAAAGAAAACTAACATAAAGACAACCCTGTTAAGAAACAAAGCTAAGGAGACCACAAGACATTTAGTTAAGGAAAATCCTGATTTCTAACAAATGCCATGCGAGGAGGGGAAGAGAGAAGAAAAAAAAAGAAAAAGCTTGTTGGCAGCACGAATCCTTTTAAGTTGTTTCGCTCTCATTGGATGGTTAAAATAAACTGTTAAACAGTTGTATTTGGACTGGCTCGGCCCCCTCATTAGGCTCCATGTGATGGATTTGGGATCTCACAGTGCGTAAGGAGCTCTTCATCCCTTGCAAAAGCTGGTGTTGTCCTGCCACACGTCCCAGCTGCTGCTGCACCCCATCCATCAGCACAGCACAAACCCAACGAGAAGTGATGGCTGGGCACCAGAAAGCATCCACCTCCCTAAAGGTAAACAGGTAAAATAGAAAAAGTTGTGTTCCGTCATCTCTTCTTTCTCTCCTTTCTTGTACCTTTCTCTGTGCACCTGAGCCGTGCAGGGTTGGCTTTGGTGGTCACGATTGCTCTGCAGAAAATTGAATGTAGGAGAGCTCCAGTGCTGCCCTTCCCTGTTCCACCTGAAAAACAACCAGAGAACAGCTCAAGGGAGGGGATTGTGCCCCTCTGATCTGCTCTTGTGAGATCTCACCTGGAATCCTGTTCCCAGTGTAGGAACATGGAGCTGTTGGGAAAAGTCCAGAGGGGGCCGTGAAGTCGATGAGGGGATTAAAGCACCTCCTCTATGAAGACAGGCTGAGAAAGTCGGGGATGCTCAGCTTGGAGAAGAGAAAATTGTGTGGAGATCTCACAGCACCTTCCAGTATCTTCCACTATCTCTTCCAGTATCTTCCAGTATCTCTTCCAGTATCTGAAAAGGCTACAAGGAAGCTGGAGTGGGATTCTTCATCAGGAACTGGAGTGGCAGGACAAGGGGGAATGGCTTCCAAATGGAAAAGAATAGGCTTAGATTGGATACTAGGAAGAAATTCTTTGTGAGGCCCAACCACCTGAGGCTTAAGCTTTGGTTAAATCAAACTTTTGTAACACGTGGAGGGGCTGGATAAAATCTGTGGTTTAGGGAATTAGAGGAGGTGGAATTTCACTTGCAGCAAACGCAGCCTTTACCTAAACTGTCCTCTCTAAACTCACCCAAAAGGCTGCTTTTATTTTCCTGGCAACCTGTTCTTGGCAGTGCAGGTGAGGCACCCTTGGTTTCCTTGTGCTGAGGATTCACAGCAGGGACTCCCAAATCCCCACCAATGATGTGACTCAAAAGCAGCCCAGTACTTCTTCCCCAGACTGAGGTAAAAGATAAAGAAATCTGTCAAACCTCCTCAACTTAGGGGCTGAATAAATCTCTTTGCCCACGACATCTGAAAGAATTACCCTCAATTTTGTCCATCTTTGCTTTGCTCCAAATTGAGGCTCGTGTAGCCAGTTTGAAACTGATGTAGTTATGGTTGTTCAAAAAGAGTGGCAGAGCCAAATCCATCGTGGTGGCTCGACCATGCCAAGGGAAAAGTTTTTATACATTGCTACAGCTCCGGTTTGGAACTGGTCTAAACCCTAAACACGAAGATTATTAATAAACACACAGTATCTCTGTGTACAAAGCAGATCTATTCCCCTTTAACTGGACTTGCTGTTCAATAGAATTGGTTTGTTATGAAAAGGGCAAAGAGAAGCCCTCAGTTGTTGTGTCTGGTTTCAGATTAGACGCTACATAATTTGTGAGTAACAATAACAGCAATTGTGGCCCTCTTCTCATGGAGTATTTTGCACTGATTTCTCCTAAAGGGCTTTGCAGGGAAGGTCAGGAGAAAGACCCATTGTAAACACGGGGAAATCTCCTGATTATTTGTTTTGGATGGTTAGAGAGGAAATTGCATATGCTTTCATGGAAAAAAATATCCTCTATTATTATCCTCTGTCCTAAAAAGGTGGTGGTGGTGGGGGAAAGCCTGGTGACTCTGATCTAAATTATCCTAAAGCAAATTTCTGGCAAACCAAACGGGGCCAGACGACTCTGGATTTAATGAGAGTAAATAGTAGCAGACTAAGTTAAAGCTTAAAGCAGGGCACTCAGCTGCTGCTCTGCACTGCTTTGCTGCCTGGCTTGAAGCCTTTGATGGCCCAGTTTTATTTTCTTAGCTAATTTCAGAGATATTTTACTTTGCTTGAGCATTGACAGGTCAGCTGTTGGCAAAAGCAAGTGGCAAAAAGCTGTAGGCGTAGTTTGTGTACAATTAGGAAAATAATTGTGTTTAGAGTGTGAAATGCAATCACGAAGCCAAACTTGCCTGATAAGGCTTGAGGCTGAGCAGAGCCAGCCCAAGAGCAGACTGAGATGTGATTCAGCCCTTTGAAGTCTCCTGATCTAATTCTTATTGTACCCATACGTGATTTCCGTTGCTGGGGAAAACAAAAATCCCATCCAAAATCCAAAAACCCCAGGTGCTTTTCAGGGCTCTCCAGAGGGCTGGAACAGGTTGGCTGTGGAATCTCCCTCTGTTGTGACTTCCTCGGAGCCAAGGGGAGCAGGAGGGGGTGTTTGGAGGGGGTTCTGTCTTTCAGGGCTCAGCCAAGCTTTGCTGAGTGTTTAATTTGCAACACTCGGGCTTTGCCTGGACAGGCACCTACCGGGCTTTGTCGGGTTGGCCTCCCAACCTTGCTCTCTCTGCCTTGCTCTTGTCAAGGCTTTCATCAAGACAGGACTCATCATACTCCACCCTGGTGGCTCAGCAGAGACCTTCTGGCCTTTCCTTGAGTTTCCAAAGGTGGAGGCAGGTTGTGAGAAAAGCTGGATGAAGGGAGGCTTTCATTCCCACTCCTGCTCCTCCGCAGGGCCAGCTGGTGTAGGGCATTGTCTCGGGGTTTCCAAGAACCCAGAAGTGGTGGACAAGTGGTCCACATAAATACATAAATACAAATATAATGAGGAATTAGTGACTCCGTGGCCTTTTCCAGTAATTTGTTAAGATTCCTTCGTTAGCATCTCCAAATGAGGCGCACTTCCCTCTGCTCTTACTCCCCACTTGCTTTAAAAGGGATCTTCTTCTGTTCCATTAAAAAAAAGAAATCAATAAGGGGAAAAGATATCTTTCAAATGAGGTTTCGCCTTGAGAACGTTAAAACTACAGGGGAAACGTGAAGAATCAACTTTGACACACATGACAAATATTGAAAGGGAGCTGAAGCTGAAAGGCAACTCCTGGAAGACTTTGGATCATTAAGAAAGAACATGAATGAGTTGGAATTCTTGAAAGAAAACCTATCCCAGGCTTACTCCCTTGGATCAGCGCCAGGGGCTGTGCGTTCGCCTCCCAAACCCTATTGCAGTAATGATGTCTGAGGGAAAATCCATCTGCTCTGATTTCCTAAGGTTGGGAAGGATCAGTGAGCCGATGAACCGGGGGTTCCTGTGTGCTCACTGGGGGCTTGGAGCAGCGCTGGGAGCCCATAAATCCTGGCTGGCTTTGCCCCAGCCAGGGTAAGACCAGCAGCTCTGCTGTGGCCCAAAGGGCGGCCACCAGAGAGCTGGGCTGGGCTGTGCAGACCTTTCCCAGGCTCGGGGTCTCCCTGGATTGCTTTGCATCCACTGGAAATGCTGGGATGCAAATCCAGAGGAAGTCCCGTGCGGATCTGTGCGGTCCCGTGGCTGTGGCACGGAGATGTGGGTGTGGAGTTTTTCACAGTGAGGGTTGTCCCTTCAGGTGATTCCTTCTGTTCTTAAGGAACGCTGTGGGATTGAAGGTGAATCACCCACCTTCTGTCCAGGGCACCCTCAGCTAACGAGGGAGCCTTTGGGTTCCGGGAGCACAACGTCTCTCCTGGGTGGCCTGAGCAGAGCCTGGCCTCTCTCCACAGCTCTCCCTGGCTTAGGCAGGCGTGGGAGCAGAGCCCCGAGCGCTGTCTGATCCAGAGGGTGACCTTACGGACCACGGAAGCTTCACATCCGAAATATCCCAGCCCGCACTCCTTCCTGTGCCTCCACGCAGCTCTCACACAAAGTCCGGCGTCCCTGCCTCACACGACAACACCCCGACAGCACTGAGGTGACTCAGCTGCCCAGCAGGGAGGGTCACACCCGGCTGAGGGACCACACTCTGCTCTGCAAGAGAAGGGAGGTTGTGTAGGAAGTGGGTTTGGGGTGGTTTGGTGGGGGAGAGGAGGGAGGGAGGCAGAGGGGTGTGCAGCTGAGTTTTCCCATGGTGGCTGTGGCAGAGTCATCTCCCAGGAGTGGGCTGTGTCCTTTCTGCCATCCACGTTTTACAACCAATTCCCAACCAGTTTTACAACCAATTCCCAGCTAGTTCCCTAGGAATAGCCTGGATGGGAACTGTCCCAGGCTGGTGAGATAACACCGCGAGCAAGCCGCGATCTGCGAGCTCCGAATTTCACAGCTGTGGTGAGACAGCCTTTAAAATCTCCGAGACAGAACTGGCCCTGTGCAAAGCAGAAATTGTAAGTTTTGGCCCTGTCTCTAACCCTTGGAGAGCTGCCCAGCTTCTGACAGTCTGTGATGATGTCTCTGTGGAGGAAATCCTACGCTGAAGAAAAGCATGTTGCTTTCTCCCAAAGTTATATTCTTCCTTTCATTCGGCCACCATAAAGGACACTCTGTCATCTTGGCAGATCCTAAATTTTATCCTCCTAATTTTATGGGAGGCAGATATAGGGACAAAAATTAAGGATTATTCAGGAGTGTTATTTATGGCTGAGGATATAAGGGATTTGAATGGAAATAACAATTAAACTCAAGAAAAAATTCACACTACAGGTCACTGCAATCCCAACTTTTCCCCTCGTGAACTCAAGCCGAGGAGGTTTTCTTCCCCTTTGTGATTTAGGCTTTGCTAAACTTCTCTGAAAATAGTTCATATATCACAGGGAGGAATTTCCATGGGGAACATAAATACATCCATGGAAAGAAGGGAAAATTTTTCCTTGTCTCTGGGAATGGATGAGAAAGAAAGACAGTTGACGCCAGATATTAATGATGAGTGGAGGAAGCCATCCAAAGAAAAAATCTATTGAGAATACTAAAACTACCCTAAAGTCACAGACCTATAAAAATCTACTACGGAACAATGACTTTTCCACTAATACAGGCTTAGATTCAAGAAAATATTTAAGCACAGGCTTAAGCTGGTCCCCGTTCAGAACAGCTCTTGAGTGAATTGCTGAACTTCAGCTTTGTGGATGTGTTTTTCAGCCCTGGGGATCCCAGCTGGCATTAAACGTGCCCACAGATACATCCAAGCTTAAGGACTCTTGGGAGAGGAGGTTTTTTCTTCTTGTGGGACCATGTAACACAATTTTCAATTTCCTTGCTCCTGCAGGAGTTTGTATTAAATTCACAGCTCAGGCGACAGCATTGAGGACACTCCGAGCTTATGGATTTTGATCAGAAGGAAGTTGGATCAATCTAAAGGAAATGCAAACCACAATATTCAAATATTTGTGGTGGATACACTGAGATATAAACACAGATCTGTTGTGTGTGTGGATAAATGGACACATACACACCTGTGCTCCACAGGCTGCTCACATCCAGAGGGTGACAGCCACGGATGGTGACAGAGGGACATTCACAGCTGATCTTCTCCAGCAGATACCCCTGCAAAACAGAGCTTCACACTCGTGATCCCTTCGTGGACAGCAGCGACTGCAGCCTGCCAGCGGGGCAGGGAAACATTCCTGCCTTCCTGTGGTGGCTGGGAAAGCAGAGGCACAGTCACGACAGCCCTGCACGGGCAAGTCCAGGCAGCCCCGAGCCCTCGTCCCGGTGCCTCCCGGAGCCCCAGCCCGCGTGGGAAGTGCCACGCACGCCCTGCACCCTTCCCACCAGTGAGCAGCTGCTGGGCTCTCCTGCCATCCACCCCGTGCCTTTGCCGTGGGAACTGAATCCTTCGCATCCCACTTGCCAAGGGCAGTTGGTGTTTCTCACCTCCGAAAGCCACGAGCTGAGCACCTTCTGCCACGTTCCACACGTGACCTCGCGCCCTCGTGTGTCCTCCTGATGTGTGGGACGTGGTCAGGAAGCGCTGGTGGAGTTCACGTGTCCATCCAGCTTTAGATTTTAGCACCTCAACCCTGCACGAGACCCCTCTGGGGACGAGCTGGGGCTACGTGTCAGCCACGGGGCCGTGGCTTTTGCGTGCTGCAACGCGGCCCAAGAATTACAAAGCAAAACACGCCGGCCTTCCCCGAGCGCTGGGATTTGACATAGCTGGGTGAACAGTTTAATTGGGTTATTAACACGTCTCCGTGCTGACATCAGGAGCATTAAAGGCTGTGTAAATAGACGGGGACAAACAGCTCTGCCAAGGTGCTGCAGGCAGGTGGGAACGCCTCTCCCCAGTCCCTCTGAGAGCCCCATGGTTTGCTGCTGTCGCTGCATCCCTGAGGGCCAAGAGGGAGCTGGTGGAAGGCAGGAGGCGAAATCTCAGCTCCTTTCTGAGCTGAAGACAGGATTTGTATGGTCCACACCAGCCTCACATGGCCTTATTCTTCTTCAGAGCATCCTGGGAGCTGCACTGACGTGTCCTAAAATAGTACGGAGACCACATTCCTACACAGCCCTCTTTGGTTTCATCCCAGGAGGTGAGATGGGCTTCGCAAACGTCACCAGTCCTGGTGCTTCTGCAGCCGCTGGGGTTCTCATCGCTGCTAGGCTTTCTCCTCCTTCTCTGGGGTTCTTCCTCCTCACTCGTGGTGGACGCAAAGGATTTTTTTTATTTGAAAGGGCTTTCGGGCCGCGTTCTGTCCACGTGCACGGCGCTGTCCCGAGGGACAGTTCCTCCAGCACCTTTGCTCTGAGCCAGCGCCAACACTTGGGCGAAGCTCCGCGGCTGTCACTGCACAAGGCTGTGCCTCATGTCCCGAGGGAGGAGAGGATTAGCAGGGCACTTCAAAGCGTTGTGTAATTGCACTTTCACTCAACTCGCACGGCTTTGTTTGCTCGATTTCCAAAAGAAATGTCAGGCCAGCCTCCAGGGACAGGCGAAAGGATCCCTCTTATGGTGACACCGGGTAGAACAGAGCCCGCGCGGCCTTGTCCCCCCACGGCACTGGCTGGATCTGGGGCCTTCTGCTGCCCGTGGAAGTGAGGGCAAATAAATCAGCTTGGGCTTCAGCCTCTTTGGCCTTTTGAACCTGCAGCGGGGAGCTCTCAGTGCTGCTCCTCTGTGCTGGAGCTCCTCTCTCTGACTCAAGGTGTTGGAGCCAGGTCTCCTTCACCCCCTTCCCCTCCAGCCACCCCACAGGGGCTGCTGGGATGGGCTCAAGGCCTTCTCCTGCCTCCCTGACCTCACATTCAGAGGCGATGCCTCTCTTCTCACACACACTAAATCACCTAAGGGAGTAAATCCCTCTAGTCTGTTTGTTGTGCTGCTTCTGAGTGCTCAAAGCTTGGGGCAGAGGAGTCTGGAGGTCCCACCAGCGGCTGAAGGGTCGGTGCCCACCTCTCCTCCTCCATTCCTAAATGGAAAAGGTTATTAATGATAATAAATACTTTGAGAAACAGCACACTAGAGAAGAAATCAGATTCCCTTGGCTGCTATCTCGTGAAATACCAGCAGTGCTGCCTTAGTAGGTTTACTACCTGGAGTAGCTGTAACCTCACTCTCCTCTGCAGGCAGAGCCTGGCTCAGCAGGGCTGCAGTCATAACCTTGGAGCAACAATCAGATCAGGGATCCCTGATCCTGCACCAGCTGCTGTAGGATTCACATTTCTGCAGGCTCTAGCACAGAAACCAAATCATCCACCTCGGGAGAAAGTTTTAGGCTGTTCTTCAAAAGGTGCTGATTGTGTAGAAAATGGCAGTGGGGGATTTCACACAGGCACAATCAACCCCTTCAGGTGATCTTTGAGTCAATCCTGTCTTAAACTTTCCCTGTTATTCCCCCTCTTTTTCACTACCTCTGACTAGAAATCATCCTCTACCTTCCTCAATTTCTGACAGTTCATCAGCTGACCAAATCCTGGCTCTTTTCTTTGATTTAATCAATCTTCTTTCTGGCACGAGGATTTTGAAGACAGAATGAGCCATTCACTTAGAAAAATGAAACTGGTGCATCACATAAGATAAATATTGGGAACTGGTTTATCTGGTTTGAAAATATGCTCTGATTTTCTTCTCCACCTGTTCCTGGTGAAGAGTGAACTGTTGTCTCTGACGCTGCTCTGGGCTCTTCTCAAGTTGGTTGGGACTCAGAAGAGAAGAAATTGAGAGGAAAAAAAAAAAAACCCAAAAGAAAAACAAGGGAATGTTTGGAGTGTTGGATGCTGTTGGTGGGATGCCAGGCGGAGGTGCTGGGTGAAGGCAGCTGATTAAGCACGTTTGCCTGGCTCATCCACAGACATTTTGTCCCTCCTAAATCAGCTTTGCCTCTCCTGAGTGTCAGGTGAACTCAGAGCTTGTCTGTCTTTAGAAACGCCACAAAACCTCCTCATCTGACAAAGGTTTGCTGTGCTAGCTGGAATAAAATCCACAGGATCGAGTCGCCACCAGCTCTTGCCATTTTGACTCATTAAGACATGGAAATTTGAGGGGTTTTGTTGTATTAAAGGCTGTTTTTCTGCCAGGAGATCTCTGGGGTTCCCAAACCAGGCAGCTTGTGGCATTTAAAAGTGGGCTTGCAAGTTAAGTTTGGCCATCAAGGTGGGACCTGCTGCCACAAGGATTTGAGAAGTTCAGTACGAGAACGTATTTTTTTGTGGTTTCCACCTTTTATTTTCTATTTCATTTCCCTTTCTTCTCTCCTCCCTGTTTTCTCAACCCTGGTGCTAATAAATTAGATTATCACTTGCTCTAGACCTTTTCATCTTTCAGAGAGCTGCACTGGAAGCTGAAATGCTGCCCCAGTTGGAGGGTTGTGATCTTTTTTAAGGCAAAGGGAAATAATTTAATTCTCGTTCTGTAGAAACCCCTTGTTTGAAGAAGTCACAGGGTTGTATGGTGTGTTCCCAATTTCTCCCATTTACGTGGGAACAGCAGCACACCCAGCACCACCCTCAGAGCCAGGAAAAGATTTCTTCACATTTCCAACTCTGACCAAATGGGGGAAAAAAAATAAAAGCCCTTCCCCCTTGTTTGTCTGGCAGACTCTAATTCACAGCATTTGGGAACGGCCAAGAAGATGACAGAAAAACATCACCCTGCAGGTGCTGTCACACCACAGCCACTCTTGGGACTGGCTGCTTTCCTTCCCCACTTCCCAGGCTCCCAAAATGTGTTGGAGTTGCTTCCCAGGGGAGCTTGGGGCAGGAAAGCTCATCAATGCCCAGCCCAGCCCTGGGTAGAAGGCTCATCACCACTTTTTCTCACCAAACAGATGCTCAGGTCAATAAACAAACACACAAATCTACTCGGTTACCGGAGTTTTTGGGAGCAGAGCTCCCACAAAAAGCAGAATTCGCCGGCTGTGCAGCTTTGTCACATACAGGGGATACTCTGCTCCCATCTGATAAGGTGAGAGGCGGTCCAAAAACAACACTGCCAGGTCCATGATCTCATCCACCCAACCAGGAACAGTGCAAAGAAGTGAAAAATTAATGTGAAAAGAGAGAGAGATCCAGGAGATAGGGGGAATAAACCCTCGGGAACACCGGAGTCACCGAGAGTGAGGATAAACCGGGAAAAACAAAGCTGGGCTTTATGTGAGCCCTGATCCTGCCTCCACTCCTAGGAACGGGAATCAGGCTGATGGCAGGAAGGCTGAAGGGTCAGGATGGAACCGTTTTTGAGCTGAACTTTTCACTCTGTAAGAACCTGTTTGCACTTTAAGGACAAATTGTGCTGCACAGACGTGACACTCACGTGGCAGCTTCACCTGCAGGAGAGAGCAGGGGCTGGGAATTGCCAGGTCCCAGTGCAGGAGGATGGATGGAGAATGCCCTGGAAAATGAGGAGAGCCAGCAACTCTCTTTCCCCCACATGGAAAGTTTCTTTTTAAACCCAAAATTTAACAGAACGAACGAAAAAAATGAGCATTTTCACATTTGGAAACGTCAAACCTGCTTCTTGTCACAGCAGTCACAAAGCCCCAAGTTTGTTGTTGGAGTGGAAAGTGAAGGATAAGGAGATTAAAAAAATTCAACCACAGCCACCGTTGGTAGCAGAGTTCAGAAGGCTGAAAACTTTTGTTAATCGAATGACAAAATCATTCCTGTTCTTGTGATTTTCGTCTCGAAGGGGAGCTGTGAGAAAACCCAGCAAATATTACAGGAACAAAATTCCTGAGGCCCTTAAATACCTTATTAACCCACATTTGGTACCTGTAAAATCTCCGTTCAGCATCGGTTTCGTGCCATTCCTCCTCGGTTTAGGAAATACTGACAATAACCAAGCACATACAGAATAAATGAGAATTTTTATCCTTTATACATTTTTAATGTTTATATTGATCTCAAAGGCTTTGTGGGTTGTAACTCCTGGTGCCTACCCAACAAGAAGGAAATACGCAGCCAGCAGCAGTGGATTATATTTGCATCTTCAGCAGAGATGTTTATGAGATTTGCTAAAAAGATTGTTGTGCCACAGAAGGGAACAGAAAACTGACACGGTTTTAGGGCCTTTTGAACACAAGACAGAAAACAGCAGGAGAAGAAGGGTGGAAAGTTTATACAGAAATGACTTCGGAGAATCTGACGCTGGGAAAACGAGAAACACATTTCCTTGGTGGAGCAAGGATTTGGATTTGCAGCGGCACGGCGAGAGCGCGCCAATTCTAACAAGTGAGGAAGAGAACGATGCATTTCCTGAGAAGAGAATAAAAACAAACGAGGAGTCTCGTTGTGACTGGAGTGCAAAGCAACCAGGAAAATAAGACATGGGTGGGAATTCCTGGTGGAGCTGGGGACGGGGAGGAAAGGCCAGCTGAGTCCAGTCAGCCTGGCCAGGGCTCTCGTGCTCCTCCTGTCACGGGCTGCTGCTTGATGTGTCTTATCTTCTGCATCAGCCCCACGGAGCCCAGCCGTGTTCTTAATGAGCTGATAAATGAGACACTGAGAGCTGCGGCTTAGGGAGAATATTGTCCCTTCAGAGACCCCATTTTTCAAAGGGAACAAATGGCCTCTGGGGCTGCTGGTGACTGGGGTAACGGATGATCTGTCTGAAGGCCGGGTTTTTTTAGGGGCGTGCGTGGAAAAGGCGTGTTTCAAATGAGCTCCGATGGCAGTGGCAGGTACTGCCGAGGCACTGCAGCCGTGGGGATGGGGCTGACCCCATGTCCCGGCTGGTTCCCGTGGTTTGTCTTGGGATGAGCATCTGGGGACGTCTCCCACTGCAGCTGCTTGTTTTGAAAATCCTGTAGAATCATCACGGAATGGTTCGGTGGGAAGGGGCCTTAAAGCCCATCTCATCCCATCCCCTGCCGTGGGCAGGGACACCTTCCACTACCCCAGGCTGCTCCAAGCCCTGTCCAGCCCGGCCTTGGACACTTCCAGGGATTGGGCAGCCACAGCTGCTCTGGGAAATCCATTCCAGGCCCTCCCCACCCTCACAGGGAAGGATTTCTTCCATATATCTAAATGAAATTTCCCCTCTTACAGTGTGAATTTAATTGGTGTCCTTGCCAAGAGAAATCAGAGAGCTTTGTGTGAATCTTGAGCCCCTTGATTTTGAGCTCACGGATGCAGAAAATTCTCCTGCACTGCCCTAAAACATTTGAGCTGTCTGTGTGGCCAATTACATAGCGGGAAATATTTCCTTGAAAATACTGTGAAGCTTCATCCAGGTGATACAGCAAATATGGCCAAAAACCATTTTGTTAGACTGGATATTGGGAAGAAATTCTTCCCTGTGAGGGTGGGGAGGCCCTGGCACAGGGTGCCCAGAGAAGCTGTGGCTGCCCCTGGATCCCTGGAAGTGTCCAAGGCCAGGCTGGACAGGGCTTGGAGCATCCTGGGGTAGTGGAAGGTGTCCCTGCCCATGGCAGGGGGTGGAACAGGATGAGCTATAAGGTTCTTTCCAACCCAAACCACTCCACGATTCTAAGACAGTGCAGTCCCTACTGGAGAGGCACAGCTTTATGGACACACTTAATTTCCTTCCAATCCACAAAATTATTATAGCGCCGGGTTTGAACAACATTAGGAAGATGATGCAATGGATACAACAAAAGCTGCAGTTATCCTGAAGGGATTTCCATGTTGTAATATTCAGGCCGACACAATCAACAGAATCTCTGAACTGTTCAAGTTTCAGCCAGCATGGGCAATTAAGAAATCATACCAAGAAATGTAACTTAACTCCTTATTAGCACTTGGATCCCTATCAGGAACACTGAAAAAAAATAAACTCCAAAAAAAACCAAAAACCTATCCAAGAGCATTTTTCAAATTAGCAGCCTTGAGGGCAATATAATGTAAGTTCAGCCAGAGCGAATCGAGTAGGAATAGTTAATTCAGTTCTAGGAAACTTAAGAATCCCTCATCTCCTCATCAGCAGTAACTTGCTTGTTAAAGGAAGACAAATGAAAATGTTAATCAGCAGAGATTCACACTGGGGGATTGCTTGGAATGGATCCCTCCTCCCCAGCAGCCCCAGCGAGGTCATGTGTGAGCAACTGGCTCGCTCCGGGCTGCAGGAATGGCATTTAAAAGCCCTGTGCCACAGCCTGCCTGGCACACAGGCTTTGTCACATCTGGACTGGGCGGCTCCAAGGTCGTGAGCAGCGCTCTCGGTGCTGGCAGTGGTCTGAAAATAGTTTTTATTGCTCTTTATTTTATGCAGCTCTTGGTTGGGGATGATGAATGTGCCCTATGTTGGATCTGACATCGGTCCTTGAGCAGGTTTTGGCTGGGATGTTGTGCACCCCTGGCAAGGGGAGGCGATGCCCTTGGAGTTACATGGCCAGGTAAACAAATTATAAGACTTTTAAAATCTTGCTAATTTTTCTTTTCTGTTTTTTTCCCCCCCGTTTTTTAACAGGAGAACCAGCTCTGGCTGGTTCTATGGACCAGAGATTTAAAAATAGCTGGGTTCCTTCCTGTCTGAGGTAGAGAGAAAGATATAAGCCTGATTTATTGGCTGTCCAGTAGACTTTATATTCAATTTCCTCTTGTCACATTCCTATCAAGTAACTGCAGGAGTGTAGCAGAGACGGGGTGAGCCTTTACAGAATAAATACATTCATTTACATGATGAATACCCATATTCACGTGGATAAAAGTCCCTCTTCAAACACTCCAACAAATAAATAGCAGCCCAACATTGCTAGCAGCAAATCGGTGCAGAAAAGCAATTGCACGTATTTTAATTCAGTATTTAAATTCACATATTTAATTCACTTTGGTAGGATGTGCATGTGGGATGCACTGAAATGATTGTCCAGTGGAATGAGGGATAAATCCTGATTTTTGGAATGCAACCACACCTTTCTTTTCCTCCTTTCTTCCTTGTTGAGCCTGTGGTGACTGATCCTGCTCAGTAGAATCGTTAAGTTTGGGGAAAACCTCTAAAATCCTCAAATCCAACCCTCAGCTCAGCACCACCACTAAATTGTGTCCTCAAGGGCCATATCCATGTGTTTTTTTGACATTTCCAAGGATGGTGACTCCACCACTTCTCTGGACTCGGCACAGCTGAGCATCCCACGTGTCCTGGGGGAGGAAAACCTCCCGGTGGGGTTTGGCTTGGGAGCAAACACAGCACTGGCTGAGCGAGACTTGCTCAGAAACAAGACTGAGAAAGGGCAAAGAGAAATAAAGAAATTTTTAAAAAAAGTGAAATAAGTGAGATTTAAAGCTTCTCTGCAAGCTCCCATCCCAGTTTGGGCCAAGGTTTGCACAACTTCTGCTGGTTGAAAGCAGAAGTGGATTTTCCTTGTGGGATGTTTCCACAGAGATGAAATCTTTGATGTTCAGAAGGTCCAAGTGTTTCTGCTTGGACCATCAAGCAGGAACAACACCGAGAGCTCCATTTTACATTTCCAGGGGTTCCAGTAGCTGCCTAAAGCTCCCATAAACCCCACACTGCACATGCAAACAGCTCTTATTTTTCACTTTCATCATGCGTTAAAAATTTTTCTTCTTTTCAGAGAAAACTTGGCCTTTTGAAAGGTTTATGAACTCACACGTATTTATGGAACTGGGACAGGGAACTGACACGAAATGTTCTCAGGGTGATGGATGCAATCCTCTCTCCAGGGAAAAAAAATTAGGAACCCAACCAAGGAAAAACACTCTGGAAAACTTCACATCAAACAAGAAAACGAAGGAGTGAGAAGAAATGAAACACATTTGAGATTATGGAAAGGGGGTTAGTTAATGTCTGAGTTTAGTCTGATGCCCTGGTGATGGCCATCAGTGCAATCAGTGTGGGGACTGATTCCACTCAGGAATAACTCAGGAATAAGGCCAGCACCAGGATAAAGGCCAGCACAAGGATCCCTGCAATGGTCAGTCTTGGGCATTGAAATGCATCCAGCTTGATTTGCTCCAGCGAATTCAAAAATCCTTTCCCTGCCTCGGATGAAATATAAACAAAGCCTTCAGTTCGATTGCATATTCTCCTGTGCAAGAATGTTATTTTAATTTCCCCCAAGAGCTAAAAAAAGAAGCTTTTTTTCCCCTATTTTTATTTGATATACATAATGTAGGCTGGCAGTATTAGTGTGTTTTCTATTCATGGCTTTCTGAAACTTTCTGTTAGAAGGCTTTGAAATCAAACACCCTTCTTTTTATCATATATTACTTCCTCCCCGGGAACTATTCCCTCTCTGTGCAGTGATCCCATTAGGCTTTTAACTTTCAGATGTTAAAAAAAAAAAAAACCCTACCCCAAAACCTGTGATAAAAATGTATTGATGTTTGAACGCCATCCAGCGCAGGCAACTTCAAAAAAAAACAACACACAAATTTTGTGAATGGAAAATGGGAATTTGATTTGCTGGGAGGGGAAAAGCTTTTCCATAGGCAGTTATGATGTTTAATGGGCCATCTATTGATTTGGGGCTTACTTGGTACCACTGGTGTTTGCAACAGCATTTAAAACGAAATTTCCAAAGGAATGGGCCGTGATTTTATGGAAAACCACAAGTGACACAAGTGACTTGGAGGCTTGGCCATGCCTGCAGAGTTGTTTGTTCTTGCAGCACTCATGGAGCCCAGGATGGCTGTGGTTCTCCTTGCAAACTCTGAGATGGTATCAAGCAAGAAAAACTAGGTTTGAAAGACTTGAAGTTATTGGACACACTTAAGAGCTTGAAATTCTGAGCTGAAATGGATTTTTTTTGGTGTTCAAATTGTTTCTTTGGGTCAAATTTTATGACAAATTTGTTTTCAGCCCCACTCAGGTCTGTTCTTTTACCATGAAGTATTTCAGTGGACTTGGAATATCCTCTTTGAGTAGTTGTTCATAATTATGAGATAAATTTATTTAGTAATAGAAATATTGTAAAGTTAAAGCCATAGATCTGTTCCCTCTGAAATCAGCCACTCCTCACCCAGACTCTTGTGCATCCTGAAGGGCCTGGGCAAGTGTTCGGGATGTAAAAAAACCTCTGAGGCAATAGAGATGAAAAGGAGGAAAAGCAGAGGACTCGAGGTGTCCAGGTTGAATTATCTCAACGTGTTAATTATTGGAGCGCGCAGGGTTAGGGATTTAAGGGATTTACACCTCTGGAATGAGAGGAGCAGAGGACACACCTCATCCTGGCCTGGAGCTCTTCATTTCCAGGCTGTATAAATGCCAAATTTCTGGCAGTGGTAACGACCCCAAGGTGTGAGAGCCATCTCTCCCTTCTCATTGCACCCTTAATTCACCTGATTTATTCCCAAATTGCCTTTTCTCCTGCTGGAGTTCAGTATTTCCCACAGGAACCACTCCAGGACAGCAGATCACACTCACTCCTCATCCTCAAATGTCTGTGTGACCACTCCACATTCCCCACCCAAGACACCTCGACCAGATCAGTCCTGGGATGCTCTTTCAGCTCCTTGACTGGAAACTCATACAAACATTGCGTGGAGGAGCACAAGGAACCCTGTTAATTTAACACATCCCTTTCATGCACACCTGCCCCCGAAAACTCATGCAAACACAGCGATAATTTAGAGAAAAACCAAGTTCAGGAACCTCTGAAGTGATTTCATTAAAATCAAACAAACTGCTGGTGCTTGACATAATTAAGGGTGTTTGATTTGGCTCTCCAGCAACGAAACAGCCTCGCACAGAAAAGTGGTTGCAGCTTGTGTCCCAACAAATATGAAGCGTCATTTATCCTCCACCAGCTCGGTACCAATCCTCTTCTGTTCAAATCTTTCAAACATTTCTTCTTTTTCACTTTTCCCGGCCCCGTAGAGCCAAAAGAAATGTTTGACAGGTATTAATTTTGAAAACAAATGGTAGATTTTCAGCTCAGCTGCTGACGAGAAGGCAGGGAAAGAGCAAATTGCGGCTTGTTTTAATTGCAAACTGGGAATTTTATAAACAAAACACACGCACGTATCATTTATAATCATGACCCAGGCCAGAGCAATAATTATGATAAATCCTTTGTCAGCCCTGCTAAGAAGGCTTTTATGAAGTAGTAGGGAATTAATTCACATTCTAGACAATGGCTCAGTGAAATGCTTTCCAGCTTCTCTGACATGTGGAATTCCACATGGGCTGCAATCAGATGTTCCCCAAATCACACTTTTTCCTTGCTTAACTCCTTGACAGTTTAACATAAACAAGCACTGAATTCATTAAGCTGCAATTTTTAAGCCTTCTAATTAACTGAAACAGCTGAAGTTTGACTCTTCAAACACATGTTAAAGGCTTAATTTTCGAGACATAAACCACTGGGAGACCTGCAGTTCATTAACATTTGAGGTGTTCAGCAGAGACCCTTCCCTTGCGGAGTTCTTCAGGGTTCTGCAAAATGTAGAATTCCAATATTTTAACATCAAGCAATTAACAAAACAACAAAATATCCCATTTTTATAGTGAAAGGCATTATTACTTTGATTTGGAAACAGAATTTTTGACTCTGAGCTCCCTGATTATTTTATCCTGTCTTATCAGGCTATTTTGGTTGCTCCATTAAATGTCCAGTGGCTCCCTAAACAGCACTTAACTAAGCTACACTAAAGGTATTTAAGATTATTCCTCAAAAACCAGGCATGATTCTGCTCCATGAGGTTCCTGCCACATTCAAGACAGTCCATTCAATATTTTGGATGCAGCCTCGACCCAGGAGAAGGGAGTTTTAACCCATTAAAATCTTCTAATCTTGGCCATGATTTGGGAAATCAAATGGAAGCGCCTGGGCTTTAATCCTTCCACAGTCTTAAATATTAAAAACCTGGCTTTAAAATAAGAGAGGGAAGGTTTAGATTGGATATTGGGAAGGAATTATTCCCTATGAGGGTGGGGAGGCCCTGGCACAGGGTGCCCAGAGAAGCTGTGGCTGCCTCTGGATCCCTGGAAGTGTCCAAGGCCAGGTTGGACGGGGCTTGGAGCACCCTGGGGTAGTGGAAGGTGTCCCTGCCACGGCAGGGGGTGGAACTGGGTGGGCTTTAAGGTCCTTCCAACCCAAACCATTCCATGATTCTTTGCTTTACTTTATTACACAAGAATTGGGAAGGTCTGGAGACTGATAATGCAACATCATCCCTGTGTGATCCTCGCTTGCAGCCGGGTGAGGCCACAAATGCCCAAACAGCGCAGGTATTTGGTTACTCCAAAGGTGTTTTTAAATCCAACCCCCTGGAACTTGATTTAGCCACCTTTTAATTCTTAAATTAAAGTAAATGCTCAACAGCATCGCTTTAAGTAGGGGCAGACACAAATCCCTGTGACTCGAGGCCCTCATGGCCACGTCACTGGGGCAAACACACGGATCAGAGCTGGTGGAGGGGACAAAGCCCTTTTAGCTCCTCTTATCCCACCACTTATGGATGGATCCCATTCCAAACAGGCCTGACATGACCTCTGCCATTGTAGGAGACACCGAATTGTGTGGCAGGGCTCGGATGATGATCCTGGATGCTGAGCTGTGCCCTCTCCTTTCAGATGAGATAATAAATCTGACCCGGGCACCAGGTGCTCTGTCCTGCTGGGGGGTTCACATGTGAAATGTGGAGGGAGGAGGAAATGACAGGAAGCAAAGCACCATCAGCAAAACTTTCATGTGGGTTTTGTTCCCAGGAAACCACTTCCTCTGTTTGTACGGGCTGCACGGGGATGGGACTGCACGGGGGCTCTCGCTCTCAGCTCGTTTAGCCAAGCCAGAAAAGCCATGGCACCCAACTAAAATCAAAGGAGGTATTTTTTTTTTATTATCCTATGTTTATCTGGATTCTGCTGTCATGGAGTTTTTGTCGTATGGGAATTTTCCTCCTCTTCTTTTTCCTTTCTTTCCCTCATTTTTTTCCCTACCCGAACTGATTACAGTGAAATAGATTTTTGAGTGTTAGTTTGAACTAGAGGAAAAAAAAACTTCTAAACTCTTGTAAATGGGGAACAACACGTGGATTTACACCAGGGAGGAGCAGAGCAATGCTCAGTTTGACTGACATTTGGATAAATGACATTCCTTAGTGCTCCCTCATCTCACCCATCTCTTACCTACTGAGGGTGAGAGTTTTTCCTAAGGGAAAAAGCCTGGTAGGTTTCTGGCAAATTCTGGCACATTCTCCTGTGCTCAGGTAAAAATGCACCTCCATTAATATATATTAATATTTAATAATGTTTGGAAGGCTGCTTTTCTTTCCATTTTAAATATAAAAGTGTATCCAGCGGGAGGAGATGAAGGGGGATGTGTGCAGTCCCAGCACTGTTTGATTCCCTCATCACTGTGGAAATGCTCAACACTTTCCTGAGCTCATTTTTGCCTTGGCCATCCACCTCTCCGTGCCTCCAAGGGGTTGGAGAGCAGAACATAAAATCTGAATTATCACCACTTCAGCTTCCGCAGTAAAGCTGAATGCAAAACTCCCATCACAGAATTCCTGGCACAAAACCCTCTTTAACAAACACAAACCACCATGATGCTCCCGAGGAAAATATCGACTGTCACCACCACACTGATGACACAAAGACCACAGAAGCCAAAGGAAAAAAAGAACCCTATTATTTGCTTTATTTTCTATATGTAGGCAATGACACAGCAAAGAGTTTAAGCACGGCTTAAGTATAAGGCTGGGAGAGGTTTTATTGCAATTAAAAAATATTTCAATTTATTGTTAAACTTTTGCTTCTGCTTCCAGTCAGCACTTCTGCGCCGTTGTTGTATAATAAGGTGCGGAAATGAAGGTGTTAATTAATTAGTATTAATAAGTTTTCAGTGGTGGAGAAGCCCTTGAGGAAAAAGCTCTGTCATCCCAGAACATCTGCCATGGAAAATGTATGGGAAGCAAGGGTTGGAGTGGATTCTCTGAATGTGAGGAGGTTCTTATAAATCTCACCTCATTAAAATGAAAGAAGTGAAAAATGGTTTCAATTCAGTCGTGCATCATTTATTATCATAAAAATCCTTCAATGCAGGGGAAGGTTCCAGTTGTTTCTGAAAGAAAAGATAAATTATTTTATGGTTGATCCTTCCAGCAGCCATGGTTTGATTCTCACCATCCCTACAAATAATGCACTTTTAAACCAGGAAAATTCCTTGTTCTCGCCACATACAGAGAGTTGTGAAGGCTTCAGGTTGTCCCAGTTTCCAACACCTCTGTGACGAGGGCATCTTCAAGGGTCAGCCTGGGATTTATTGAATCTCCTGGTCATGAGGGGTGAAAATTGGAGTGAGGAGTAGAGTAGGTGGGCTGCTGTTCCCTCAGCCAGACACTGGAGAAGATTTTGGGCAGAGAAGGAATAAGTAGGAAGTCATTTTATGGGTCTGTAACCAGTGAATTTGTAAAAAAATAATAAAAGGGGGAAAAATTTGTGAAGGTGGCTGAGGTAAAACCTCATTCTAGCAGATCATACCCCTACATTACATCACGAAGGTGAAGAGGAGAAATAATCCTTAAATACAGCAGGAAGCTCATAAACGAGAAGCACAGGGAAAGGTGTCCCTGAAGCCTCACGGCCCGACGTGCATCTGGAAAAGCAGAGTGTGGAAATGGCCCTCTGGCAGGATGTGGATCTGTCCGAGGGCTGGGAACTTCTGGCTTTCCCTGCTGACCCAGCATCCAGCCCCCGGGATGGTGGCGTGTCCTCAGCCCAAAAAACCCGTGGAGTGGGATAGGGAATTGCAGTGGTGTCACCTGCCAGCTTGTGAAAAGCAAAACCCAAGCCAAGCTGCATCCCGGGGCCAGAGGCTTAGCGGGGTTAGTCACCAGCAGCCAGAGCATCCCAAAATAAACATCTCCGTGGTTTTTGTTCCTCGGTTGGATGGCTGTGCCCTCCGAGCTGGAGTAACCTTTCTGGAGTGCCTCAGGACTCGGTTTGGAGTTAGAAGCAAGGCCTTGAGTCAATTAACAGCTGCTGGAAAAATCTGTGACGTGGGCACATTGTGAGAGGGATGGTACAGGGGGAGGAAAAATCAGGACCCAGGGGTGCATCCCAGAGCAGCACTGAGAGCACAGAGCAAACCTGCTCTGAAACTGCTGCTGCCCCGTCCTGTCCCAGCCTTCCTCCTCCTGCTCCTCTCCTTGGGGATGCATCCTAGCTGGAGAGCAGAGAAAGCAGCCAACTGCTCCATTTAGAGGACAACTTTAACCTCTTTTTCTGCCCAGGAGCATTGGCAGGCCAATCAGTGAGCTCTCAAAGGGCATTTGAGCAATGCAATTTGTGAAATGCTCCTTCAGGTCTTTTGCTGAGTGGGCTGATTGGGGATGGATAAGCACAGTGCGCCCGTTTCTGTTCCTCGGCTGGAGGAATGTGGGTCATTTCTGGTGTGAACAGTTCCACTTAACAGCACAGGACTTTCACTCCCTGAAAATGTGCTGATGTAAGATAGAAATCATCATTCCATGGACTTTTAGTCTGGTGAAATCCGAAGCCAAAAAGCTGATAGGGACAGCAGAGCTGCCTGGGAAACCAAGGGTGATGATGGCGCTGCTGTCAGGGGAGGGCTTGGGATGCAGGAAGGTTGTTTCCTGCTCCAGGTCTCTGGCATTGTCATCCCACCCACTCCCACCACCATTTTCCTTGTTTCTTCCCTGTGATGGGGAAGAAGAGCTCCTCATCCTCAGCAAAATTTGGTTTGCCTCCATCTTATTCCTTATTTTCCATGGTGTGCTTGGTCATTTTTCAGGCTGGTACTGATGTGATTGATAAAATTGAAAGATTAGATTCCAAATTGTGCCAAGGAGCTTTCCCTGACTTTGAGCCATTGCTGGAGGTGGCTCTGATTCCCCCCACCACCCACACCCTTCCCCTCAGCCAGGCTGAAGGAGGCTTTTGATTTTGTCACCCATAATTTGCAGCTGGCTTTGGAACAAACCCCACCGTGGTGGTGAGCGTGAAGTTCTGAGAAGATTTGGAGGATTCTGCTTTCTTTAAAAACCCCAAAATTTCACACAACTCTTCTCTTTGCTCTGTTACCCTCATGGACCAGAAGCATCCTGGGTGAGGTCTTGTGGTTTGGCTAAGGACACCAGACATGGGTTAATTACAAAAATAGATCCTGACCTCCAGCTCTCTGTGATCTCCCATTAAATCCAAGTGGTTTGGATCAGGACTGGCACAGTAATGCAGGTTGGGGGTTGTCCCTTCCCTCTGTGCCACTTGTGGTTCTGCAGGTATTTGGATAAAGAGATGCTTGGGAGGAGTTTTTGCTGTCTGAAATAACATGTTGAGAAGAATAAGGGGAAATCAAAGAACATTCTTGAGCTTTAATTATCTATTTATTGATAATTATTCTTTTTAGGGGTAGAAAACGCTTTAAAAAACCACCAATAAGTAGGAAATTGTTAGTAAAATTCTTATTATCACGTTTGTTTTGCCTGGTTAGGTTCTTTCACCTTGGGCTATCTTCACTTACCCATGGAAATGCAGATGGTGGACATCAATTTGGTGTTCAGGATCAAAATGGATGTTTATTATACCACTACAGGCCTGATCCAAATCCACTGAAGCTGACAAAGCCACAGATGTCACCAAATCCATCTGTAATTATTTTTTGAAGAGAAGTCCCCAGCACAACCTCCAGGTACAATCCAAGCTCTGAGTGTTGGAGCTGCATCTGCTTCAAATTATGGATGGGCATTTTTCTTTTCGTATGTGTGAGTTCAAACAAACATTGTAAGGACTTTGGCAGTGAAGCGAAATAGTGAAAAAGGACTGAAAAAAGTGTGAGGAAGGAGAAAATAAGTAATTAGGCTGAAAAGCAAAATCAGTCATTCCTTTCCTATTGAACTTAGAGGATAAATCTGTGTCTTCTGAAAAGAAAGTGAAACCACCACTATTCTCCAAAAGCCAAGGACAATGAATAAGTGGCAGCAGCTTCAAATTGTAAAATATTTTGGGGATGCACTGACTTCTTTGGCTCCCACAGAGACCCCGCAAAGCACTCAGAGTGTCCCAGAAAGTTTTACCTTCATTAAGACCCCATATCCCTTACTGGAGCACTTTTGTGAAACCGCGAGGAAAATGTAATGAGCTCAGCATTTTCATATCATTCTCATTTTCGGAGCTGATATTTGAGATAAAAGACAAAGCCTGCCTTGGTTTCAGCTCAGAGGACGTTCTGTACTATGCCTCCACTTTGCTGAAATCCTGATCAAAGCAGAGCTGTGAAATCTTACTATCCCATTGCTAACTGCACTGTTGACTTTGTGCATTCTTCCAAAATCCCTGCTTCCCCTTAGACCTTTTGACCACCTTATTAAAAGGAAAAAAAAAAGGCCAGATATTTGCATTTGGTGCTGTTCAGTACTTTCTTGCTAGCAACAGCCTTGCTAGCGAGGTGAAACACAATTTTCCTGCTCTATAATTAAAAGAATAAACCTTTTCCATGGTACCTCCAAGCCTGCTCTGCTCTGAAACACGGGTGGGATCATTTTGCCCACTGGGAGGGATGCAGTTCATTAACCTTGGAGGCACCCCGCTCATCAAAGAAAGGAGCAGAACGACTCACGAGCTTTCCCTCTCAGATTCTCTGATTACATTAATCCCAGAAGATCTGAACTTCATTTTCTTCCCATCTGGGCCGAGGATCCAGCAGGGAGAAGTTCAGGGTACCCAAATGTTTCCATGAGTGTCTCAAATAACTTCACGCACTTCAGCTCGGCAGCTGTGTAACCAAGAGCGGCGGCGTGGGGCTCCCCAGCGGCCTCAACCCATCCCTGTCCCTGGGATCTCCTGGGACAGGGACCATCCTGGGGGGGCTGGAGCGTACTGGGACAGCTCACCCATCACCAGGTGCGTGGAGATACTTCCTGCCACGTTTTTCCCAAAAGCTTTCTCCCTCCAGGATTTAGATTTTGAAGAAAGAAGGGAAGGAGATGTTGGTGGGATGACAGAGTCAGAGATGTGGCTGTCTGTGACAATGTTTTCCAGGCGAGTTTCCCGGCAGGGAAGGCACCAGCTGGACCAGTGGGTTCTTTGAGGTGACGCTAAAACAATCCTGCTCTTCCTGGGATGGTTTTACACAGTGGCCATGGGGATTGCAGACCTCCAGCAAACTATAATTTTCATTTCAGCAAATTAAACACCCTGGGGACACCCTCGTGGGCGGAGGGGATGTTTCAGGAGTTGGATGTCAGTGCCAGGAAGAGTCCATGGATGTTGGATGAGCTCTAACACCACAGATGGGGTGCCTGCATGAGAGCTTGGGGCACAGGGACATCCCCACCCAGAGCAGGGCGTTTGTGTACACACGTGTGCAAGGGTGGCTGGGGGAGCTGACACCGTGTTCAGCTTGTTTCTGTGGCCTCTGAACATCAGCCTCGAAGTCAATCTTCTTTTCTGGAGGAAAAAATAGTAGTTCTGACATTCCAAGAAATCCCAAAGGGAAAAATACTGAAAATTAAATGGGTTGGTCTGCGTCCAACTCACTTACTCAGGGGAGATAAATGATTTCGTATACTAATGACCATTCCCTCAAATCTCTGACATTTTCTTACAATGTACTTAAGTACAGTTTGTTTTGCTTTCTGTCTCCACAACAATTACAAAGATTTATATTTTATTGCTCCGGTGGTGTTTGCCAGGACCACACTTCCTTTCCTTTTTAAAGGCGCAGGGATATTGTCTGGGACGGCACAGAACGGTGCTTTCGGAACAGCTAAAATGAAAATAAACAAGGCTGAACTTATCTCGTGGAAGAGGGCAGACACTTTCACTAGGCACAGCAAAGCCAATAAAGGCTTCTGGCTCTTTTCTCCTCGACAGATCAGTACACACAGACTCAGCAGCAGTTCATAAGCAAGACAACTCTGTCACCTTTTGTGATAACTCCAAATTAATTCCTGCTCCCAATGTGATTGTGAACGGCTCAAACCTGCCACCTTTCCCGGCGCTTCTGGTGCTGAGGGCTAATTCTTTCTGCCTACTGTTTGGCAAAGGGGGTGCCTGGGGAGGAGGGACGCCTGTGTTGGTTCAAGCTGGTGGGAGAACAAAGTCTCACTGTAGGCAGGGGCACGGAGCACAAACAAGGATTGTTTCTGGTGACACCTTTCCTTGCCTCCTCCACCCATCTCCCAGCGCTGCCAGTGACTCACAGCTTCCCTGAGGAGAGCACACAGGACCAGGAGAACTCTTGTTCCTGGCTCTGCCAGCCGGGATGCCGGGGCTAAATGAGCAATGCTGGGTTAAGGCTGCAGGGAACGGAGCTGAGGTCACGACTCAGGCTGGAAACCAGACAACCCTGGGCTGCAGTGGCACTTTGCCCACAGCTGAGGAGCCTTTTCTGTCACCCTGTGAGTGCCGTGCTGAGCCCCACGATGCTGCTGGGGCACCCCTCTGCCTGCTGCTAATCCATCCTTTGCTCTCATTATTTTATGCCCCGTGTTGCTTTAAGAGCATCATCCCCTTCTAGACCTGCTGGCGTGGCAGACACAGGGTGGTCAAGGATGTCCTGACTCACTGACCAGGACTGGCTGCCCAAGGCCTGGGAGGTGACCACGGGAGCTTTGCTGGTCCTCTCCAACCCAGCCCTCACGTGGGGTGGTCGTGTGTGGGAATCGGCTTCGCGGCTCCAGCCAAAAACGGGCTGCAAACGGTGACCTCACGGCAGGTCCTGTTTGTACAGACACGGGGAGAATCCACTGATTGTGGCTTTCTTGGGAATCATTTGCAGCCCGTGAGTAATGTGGACCACAAGACGAAAAAAAAACTAAAAAGAGAGTCTTAAAAAAGAAAGGAGAAAGGACAGTGGAGTCAGTGTTTTCAACTCTGTGCTCTGGACATCTTGAGCAACACCATTCCCACAAGTGTCTGTTCAAATGAGCTGTACCAGTTTGGAAATGGAGAGCCTGGTGAAAGATGATGGTGAAAAATCCTTCTCTTGTAGGATCATCACCATTTGCATGGATTGCAGCAGAAAAGTGCAAGGTGGTGGTGATTGCAGTGTGTGATAAACATTTGTGCTCCCATTTAAACCGTTTAAAGCACTGTACGAGCACTGGCATTAGCTGGAAAACTTCCACAGCCAGCTGCGGCTCTTCCTAACTTCCTAACTATCCCCTGTCTAAAATGACTTAGGCTAAGAAATGTGTATTGTGTATCCCCTATTATATATCCTTTATCACCATTTTCTCTGTGGGTTGTAGTGATGGACTCAGACTCAGAAATTCAGGTTTTGATTCCTGTCCCTATCCTTAAACTTCCTGTATGACCTTGGGAAAGTCTCCTTGTGCTTCTGTTTATCACTCAGTACTTTGGGGAAAAGGAAATAAGAACATGGGATCCTCTTTTGTGGGATGCGAAACACAGCTTATTGCCAAAATTTGAATGAGAAAAAACGCCAATCTCTTCCACAGCTGATGAGAGAGCAGAGGGATGCCACGAAACACGTTTGAAACTTTAATAATTCCCAGTGGTTCCGAAGATATTTTGGGTTTCTCACCACTAGTCAGCCTTCCTCTGCCATTTGTTCCTGGTGTCTTCCAGCAATTCCTTGTGCAGAGCTCATCGCAGCAGTCTTCATCCGGTGCCAGCTGAAATATGCAGCCATAATAAAGATATTTTATTTCAAAGCTTCCCTCTCTGCTCACGGCCAGAACGTCTGAGTATCTTCCACTGTGTTTCTGCTAATAACAATAACAATAATAATAATAATAATAAAGGCAAACAGCAGAAGAGTTCTCAGCTTGTGCTTGGTTTACACACTGCTCCTCTGAGCTGGCTGTGGGAAGAGAGAGGATTTTGCTGATTGGATTCTGAAGTTCAAGGTGTGTTGTGGGCAGACCCCACCTGCCCACGGAACAGACACGGATTTGGCTGCAGCCCCACTGGCAGGACCTCCAGTGGGGCACATCCCTGTGATGTGGCTGCAGCTTCCTGTCCCCGTCCTCCCCCTGGGTGGGAGCGTGGCCAGGCCACCAGCGCGGGCAGCATCTCCATTTAGCAGAACAATAAAGTCTGAGCTCCTATTCCCGAAGGGAGAATGTAAATTGTGAGATCTTGCCTAAAAATATGGATTATGAAAGTGCATCTATTTCTATTGTTTCGGCGAAACATTGTGTTAACTGAGCTTAATCAGACACACATTATTTGTCTCCGTGGATGGAATTCTCTGGCCTGTGTTCCCCAGGTCACAGCAGATGATCTAATGGTCCCTTTGGCCTTAAAACTCCCCGAAACAATGAAACATGGGTTTCATTAATGGAGCTAGACTTCTGGAAGAATGAAATACGAGCTACACATATCCTAATAATACATCTTTCAGATTCCTATGGAATTTGTCCATCTTTTTGCCAGACTGCAGCTTGTGGAGAGAGGCGGGGCCCTGATCTCTCTCCCTCGGGGACAATCTCCTAACCCAGCTTTGTCTGTTGAAAGGCAGATGTCTGCAGGACATTTAACCATCCAAAACCAGGTCTCTGGAGAACCTTATTCTCCTTTTCTCTGCTTTCAGTCATGGATTATATAACTCCTGTTGTCCATTATATGCATGGCATCAAACCCCAGACCAAAGTCCTGTTCCTGGGGCTTTAGTTCTCCTGTTTTCTGTGGTGACCTGCTTTGATATCAAGACAAGGACAAGAGAAGGCTTTGGGGTCACCTGATTATGGGGCATTCACTTGGCCTTGATGATGCTGGTGGGTCCCTTTCAGCTCAGAATATTCTGTGATTGTCTAACTGTGGCCTTCCTGTACCTGAAGAGAGCCTACAAAAAAGATGGAGAGGGATGTTTTACGAGGAGCAGGAGCGACAGGACAAGGGGGAATGGCTTCACACTGGCCGAGAGTAGGCTTAGATTGGATATTAGGATGAAATCCTTCCCTGTGAGGGTGGGGAGGCCCTGGCACAGGGTGCCCAGAGAAGCTGTGGCTGCCCCTGGATCCCTGGAAGTGTCCAAGGCCAGGCTGGACGGAGCTTGGAGCAACCTGGGATGGTGGAAGGTGTCCCTGCCCATGGCCAAGCCAGAGAACCAGATCATCTTTAAGATCCCTTCCAAGCCAGGCCCTTCTAGGGTGATTTTGGGATAAGACGACTCCTGGGAATACAATCCCTATGGACCTGCTTGCATCTCATGAAGTGCTGGCTTGTCCCACATCCACAGTCCTGCAGAACCACATCCTTTGTGTTTCTCCTGGTTCATCCTGAAGCGGGGCAGGACTAGAGGAGGCACTTACGGCCTGGCACACGTGAGGTTAAGCACGAAGACGTTCAGCAGTGAATGCCACCAGCACGAGATGGCACCAGGGGACGTTGCAGCTGTCACCTCAGAGCAGCCACATCCGCATGAGCCAGGCTTCTCCATCCAGCTCCAACCCTCTCTGACCTCCTTGCTCAATGCCTGTGGATGTGCACAGCCACCGTGGACAGGGTCCCAGACTCAGGAGTCGTCCAATTTGTGTGAAAGACCAAGGACGAAACAAAAAAAGCTGCAGAAGGATCGAATTGGAAAAGCCAGCCCCCCTGCCCGGCCCGGGCAGGCCGTGATTACAGACAATACCTTCCGGATTTCCAAGAGGGAAGTGATATATCCTTCCCAGAGCAGGCCCAGGACAGCTGTCATGCTTTGTGGCTGCCCTGGGTACGCAATGATGTCATTTCAGAGAAGGAATCAAAGGCTGGCTTCAGTTTGAGGAGATTTAGTTGTTTTGGTGTTTTTTAAACTTTGCCTTCATTTCCTTTTTTTTTTTTTTTTTGTTTTTCACATTAAAATTTCACCCAGAGATGTTTCCAAACCCAAGAGCCTTCCCTCCCCTCTCGCGCTGTCCCTGCTGTCCCGTGCTGGCGCCGGGCACTGGATCCTTACTGGGAAATGGGAAGGTCACACGGTTTACTGTCAGCCACAGAGACCTCTTTGGCCACGGCGTGAATCACTCTGGAGAGAGGCTCATTTTCTGCACCACCTCCCGAAATGTCAGAGAAAAATAAACCCCACTGTGTGACTGTAATGAGGCATATTCTGGGCCTGTTTGTTTTGTAGGCAAACAGCCACTACCAGCAAGCAGAGCTAGCTATAGGTTCCAAAAAAATTCTCCTTTACCAAGGATATTGTGTGTGGAGGAGAACTGCCAAATTCTCCAGGCTGGAATGTGTGTTTTCCGAGGAACAGGCTCTTCTGGCACATCTTGAGCAATCCAGAGTCAGATGGGCAACCAAGTGAGTGATACGGAGGCCCAGCGCCAGCAAGGGGAATGTCACCACTGCAAGGGGGAAAGTCAGATATAAAACCAGTCCTGAATCTCTGTCCCACTCCCAAAATTCATCAATCTTCTCCTGAAGGAGGAATCACCCCAGTCTCGGCCTGGTGCCCAAATCCATCCTGGCTTATCACTCAGCCAAGCCGCTCTGTCAACACCGGGAGTTTCCATCTCTGAGAATGGGCTGCAGGAAGCCAAAATCTGTCACCTCTTTCCTCTGCCTCATTAGATCCTGCCTTTCACAGGATGCTGGAATCAAGGTCCCTGTGTTCACGGACAGATAAATCGCCTCAGACCACCAAATAATGGGAATTCTAACACAAGGGCCTATCTGTGGGCCTGGTGTTTTCACATTCCCAGTAAAACTTTATGAGGCGGGAAGTGCAATAATTAAGAAAAAGTTTTACAAAAAGCACCATCTAACTTTTCAAAAGGGCTCTTCGGTGCGCGTCTGTCGTCATCATTGGGCTTTGCTGAGCCTCAGCATCAGGGTTTTAATATTGGGAAGAGCTTTTGGGGACAGAAAGAGTGCTGTGAAAGGAAGGATTTCTCATCTCACCCATGGGGCTGCAGTGCTTTAACAAACAGGTTTTTGTAATTCAGGGCCCAGCTTGTTAAAGTTTAGCCACCAAAACCCACCTGCAGCTCTCAAACTGGAATATCCAAAAAGATCAACCCCCCTGAGTGGTTTTATTTAAGTTTTTTAGGAACTTCGGAGGGTGAGAAGGTTTGTTTAGGCAGATTCAGCTTCATCAGCTGATGAAGAATTTGACCCCAAATTACACGATGTAATCACACCAAGTTTGAACAAAGCATCTAGACTGGAGTCATATTTCTGGCAGTGGAAATGTATAAGAAAAATACATTCCAAAATGTATAAATAGAGTGCAAATGTGTAAGGCTACCTCTAAACTCTCTCACAGCCTCCAAAATTATTACTTGCAGTAGGTGATTATGTGTGTTTGTGAACTTTAACCTTCTGTTGGCCTGATCTTGGCAGAGCTGAGGTGCTTTGCTCTCCGTGGCTCCAGCAATCTCGTGCTGTCCCTCTGGCTATCGGGAGCAGGGATCTCCTCTGGGGTCTCTCCCCTCTCCGTGAGATCATCGACACATTTGCACTTCTGTTCCCAGATTACTTCAACACGGGCCTACCTTCATCAGCAAAGTGTCGATTCCCACACTTGGGAATGACAATCGCAGTGGGAATTTTAAACGTATTTTTCATCTGCGAGGAGCCAAGACCTTTCCAAAGCAGCGCCATCAAGGGAATATTTGTTTTAAAAATTTTAGCAGGAGGGGATGGCTATTTGTACACTTTATGTTTCCTTTTAAATTCAGCTCCGTTTTTTGCTCTTGCAGGCAGAGTTTTCTGTGTAAGCAGTTGCTGTGTGACTCCTTTCCCTCTTCCCTGTAAAAGCTGGGCACCTTATAGACCAAGAAGCCACAATTGGGAATGCATTCAGAGACCATTAGTACAGGAAGTCGGGTCAAATCCAAAGAAACCATGAAGCAGTAAGTTGGAAAACACGGGATGAATGGCCTTTTCATACCGCCGCTTTCAGGTGGAGTTTGTTTTTGGATTAAAGGAGTTTATTCGGGTATTCACAAATATCCCGACTCTCTGAACTGGCTGGAATGTGGAAACCTCCAAGTCATAATCAATTGCCGTAAAAGGGATTGGCATGTTCTAACTAGGGAATAGAGGGATGAAAGAGTCATAATTAGGTGACACGCCTTCAAAACGGGATGAAAGGCCTGAAACATCCTCAAAGACGCGAGCAAATATGAAAATCTCAAATCACCTCTTTCTTTATTGGCAAACGCGACGTTCCAGAAATGTTGGTTTCAGATGTTTTGTGTGTACCGAAATCCGAAATACATCATTTTTTTCCCCCCTCCTTTGCCTGCTTGGCTGGGGAGTTAAAAAGAACAAAAGGCCCGACACAAGTGAAGTGTGACACAGCCTCGTTCTCTTCCCTCACGGGGCTGCAGGGACTGGGATCGCTGTGTCCTGGGTAATATAAAAATGCTCAGAGGGGAAGTTTGGATGGTCGAGGTGTGATGCCATGGAAAATAGTGTCTTTGGCAAGGCCGTGCTCGGAGATACAGACACAATTTTTCCTTTTGGATGCATAAAAACGGGAAGCTGCTGACCTGAGTTCAGTGAAGGCAGGGTTAGAAATCAAAGCAGAAAGAAACTGGAGTGGTTATCACCACAGGGATCGAATCTGGATGGAAAACATCCCTGGGGGAGGAGAAAGACAGTGCAGACATTTTTTTTTTTTCTTTCTAAGAGAAATGTAGGGATTATGTCCTTTCTCCCCACTTGAACTTCCAGGAATGGCACCTTTTTGTGACCTGCAGTGATGGCCTTGGTCTGGCTCAACAAAGACCTCATTATTTCCAGCACAAACCACCTTTGGCTGTTTTCAGGGATAACCCAGGTCGTGTTTGCCAAGAGCTCTGGAGATGCAATTTGCAACAGAAGTGTTAATTATTGTCTCTGCAAAGCAGCTGAAAATGTGGATTTAGAGCCCACTTTCATGGCTGGGGACTAAACACAAAGTTGGGTCTTTCTACACTTGTTAGGCTCAGCTTATTTTAAGCCTCATCTGCTTTGTGCTGTTGTCAGTTGGAGGCAATTGTTTCCCAGCTCGGTGTTAAAAGAAATGGAATGTTGTGGGGAACTGGCAAGTTCTCTGGAAATAAGTGAAACCTTCTCCCCTTCTCATCCTCAGCACATAAACACCCCTTATAAACAGCAAATATACCAGAGGAAAAGCCACATTTTATACATCCTGAAGCACTCGAACCTCTGAGGGCTCTGTATTTAGAGAAACAGCCAGTATGGCTTCAGACATCCTTCAAAATAAAAACTACTCCCACTCCTATTACATAGTGGCAAATATTTGGCACTTACTAATAGTGCCTAAATTACCTTTTTTTTTTTAGGACTGTGGTCCTAACCACCCCACATGGCACACACCTCGTTGTTCCAAACCTCACAGAGTGTCCTTTTCCCCTCCCACAGGTGCACAGACTTGGAGGGACCGGAGGATTCAAGCCCAGCCTTGGAATCTGCTTTGAATATGGATTGCTGCTGGCAGGAAAGCAATATTTGAAAGGATATTATTGCTGAGTTTATTACAACAGAGTAGGATGTGTGCGTTTTTTATGCAGGGTTTTTGCTCTGACCAAGATGCTGACCCAAATTCCATTTTGGTTCTCGTATCAACAATTGTTGGGTGCAGCCAGCCAACATTTTTTGATGGAGCAATTTTCTACCCACGCTGGAATGCTGTGTAAATTACATATGAAATGCAGGAATCTGGGATAAATTTACAACTCCCCAAAAGGTGAGATATCGGATTTTGGCTTTCCCACTTCATTTTAATAATGGCAAAGTCATTTTAATTTAGTGCCACAGAGACATTTAATTTTGATTTTCTTCCTTTGACTCATTTGGGTCAAGCAGTCCATTATATTTAACAGCATATTATTTTTACATTATGTTACATGTTCCCAGGGCCAACACTGGCACGCAGGGTGGAAACTTGTCCCTTCCACTTTTCTGCATCCTTTGGTGGTTTCCATTAGCTCCACGCTGCTGAAACCAACTGTGCTGCTTCCTCTGCTCGGGCTTTTGAAAAGATTTCTCTTGGAGGTGCTCTGCTGCACTTTTCCAAGGCTCAGCTGTGGGTGGTTGTGTCCAGCTTGGCAGAAGTCGAGTGCCGGTGCCTGAGCTGGGTGTTTAAATCCCCACAAAGATGCTCCGTGTTCCCCGTCCTGGCTTCACAGCTGGAAGCCAGGACCGTTTGGAAATGTTTGTTCCCCTGCACTGGCTCAAATCCCCTCCTGGTGTAAGGCCCTGCTTTCAACTCCTGCAGTGTTTAAGGTTTATCTGGCAGCTCCTTCCAGCTTTACCAGCAGCCTTCAGTGCTGCGTTGTCCAGCATGAGTGCCCCCAAAATACTGAGATATCCAGAAAAAAGCTGGAAGAGGAAGAAATCTCAAATCTCTTTGCTGGTGATGAAATCTTTCCACACTCTGCCCTGACCTCCTTGCAGTCTTTCTCTCTTTTTATTTTTTTTTCCTCTTGGAAAGCATCTCCTTTTCTGCCTGAGCTCTCGGTGCCTCGCCAGCTCTCACAGCCCCACGTTTTAACTGCTGAGGGAATGGCTGTGCTGAAAAGTCTGAGCTTTATCCCGAGGCTGCCCCTCTCTGTATTTCATGTGTTGCTAAGTTTAGGAAGTGCCACGCTCAGCCCTTCTAGCCCTGCTGTCACCTCCTCCTCGGGTCACTCGGCCAATCCTGCTCTGCCCAGGGAGGTGCGTGTTGGCATTTCCTGCTGCACAGGAAACTCTTCTTATTCCTGAAGCTCTCTGGCTCTCCCAGGAGCTCCAGTTTTGGGAGTTGTCGCTGCATTCTGGGGGATTTTCATTCTGTAACATTCTATAAATGGTCAGGTTGTACAAAGGCCTTATTCAAGATAAAAAAACTGCGCTTAAATAGCAGCTTAGGTTGGATTAGGGAATACGTGATGAAAAACAAAGACGTGCATTTTGTCTGAAAAGGAAATAAAAATAAATTCATGCCCTGGCTGACTGTGCATTGAGATCACTTAAATGCTGCTGGGTTTTGCACACTGATGGTGGCTGTGTGAGTCCTTAAAAGAAAGAGTTGAGACCGTGCTCTTTTTGAGAGGGATTGGCGAAAATGACAATTTACTTGCTTCGAGAAAGAGACAAACAGAAAACAAAATAAAACAGCAAAGGGCAGATCATTTTTCGTCTACTCACGGTGCCCACAGAGGGGTCTGCAAGGGTTAAAAAATAAACTGGTGGCTCAGAACTCTGGAGATTTTGGAAACTGAACTGAAACTGTTCTGGAGACAGCTCTGTGTAAGGATAATACGTGCTGCTCTGTATTCCCAAGGGCTCCGGAAAATCCATGGGGCTGTCACTCGAGCACCTCATTTCTCAGCAGCAAAAATCACTTTGAGAACAGAAATCCAATTTGTTAAGTTGCTATTCCTAGAAAGTTTCTTGAGCTATGTGGAATTAGTAAAACCCTTTCTGACAGCTCTTCCAACATCATTCTTTGAGAGCAGGTTTTACTGAGCAAGGAACATTGGTATTAAATGAATTTATGTCATAAATGTGGAAAACACCACTTGAAGAGGATATTCCAAGTCCACTGAAATACTTCATGGTAAAAGAACAGACCTGAGTGGAAATCCCTTCTAATAGGGACCTTCCACTACCCCAGGGAGCTCCAAGCCCCATCCAACCTGGCCTTGGACACTTCCAGGGATCCAGGGGCAGCCACAGCTTCTCTGGGCACCCTGTGCCAGGGCCTCCCCACCCTCACAGAGCTTGGGGTGCAGAGTTTGCAGATTTATGGGCATCTCAGACATCTTGAAAAAATCTGGTTGTGCAGGTAGAGGGCGGAAGGAGGAGGCAGTTGGGCTAAGGCAGCTTTACCCCCCTACTCAACACCAGCAAACGGTGCAAGGGCTCCTTGCCTGATGGGAGCCATGTCCTCCCTTGCTCCAGACACGGAATGTGCAGCCCAGTTGCAGCAAATGGATGTGTAAACACAGCAGGGGACATCTGTGATGTGAAAATGGGGAGTTGGGTACCTACAGGGCCATTGTGCATTCAATGCACTGTGCTGGCTGGGCAGCCTGAATAATTGCACACATTGATATGGGGAACCAGCTACGCAGGCAGGGGTTTGCTTTTAATGCAGACCAACGGCTTCCTGTTTTGGAAATCTTGCCTCTTCAGTGCACAAATGCATAGTTTTGTATGTGCATAATTTGTGGCTGTAATTTTAGAGGCTCATTAAATAACTTGGCTGTGGAAATCAAATTGCCTTTCATCAAAATCCAGCAAGAGCTGGACCAGTTCTGTCCATCACAGCAGCCCTTCTGGTCTTCGTTACATGGCTGAAAAGCACAAATGCAAATGGGGCTGCGGATCTGTAGCACGGGCGGGAGGGAGGGAAAGGGAGCTTGGAAGAGGGAATGGTGCTGGCAGCAGATTTCCAAGAGCGAGCTGGTCCTCTGAGGAGAAATGAGAGCTGCTCTGTTTTGCTGCCCGGGCAAGAAAGCAAAGTCCTGAGTGACGGGTTGGAGAGGGGCTGCCCAGGACTGTGTGACACGTCCAGGGTCCCCGTGGTGCCCTGCACTGCTCACGGGACCTTCTGCCATCACTGCTCAGCAAATCCAGGCCTGGCACCTGAGCCCTGAAACCCTGCAGGTACCATGAACCCACCACTGGCACCTGAGCACTGGAACCCTGCAGGTACCATGAACCCAACGCTGGCACCTGAGCACTGGAACCCTGCAGGTACCATGAACCCAACACTTCAATTTCTGGCCACCCCGAGTAACTGGGGTGGAGTTTTCTGGCAGGAGGTCCCGGGCTTGATGCCATTTCTGGGGTTGCTCCCTTTGTGTTGGAGAACACTGTAAAATAACTCACCAGCTCATAAAGTCCAGATTTATTATCAGTGTTACAGGATAGGAATGAGAATGAGAAATGAGTGCAGGTGAAGATGGGGAGAGGTAGAAGCTCTTTGATGTTCTACAGCATTGTCTAAAGTCAAGTGGAGATTTCTTTTAGAATTTTATTTTAATATTTCTATAAAATTGTTATCCCACTGCTCGTTTTTAGTGGGATTGATGCTGAAATGAAAGGAACTACAACACAAGAAGGGAAATCTGCTCTCTGCTGTAGCAGTGCTGCTTGGTTTGTGTCCTGTACTGTTGCAGCTGATCAAAAACTCAGGCATTTTCTGGAACTTCATCTTTATTCTGCACAACAGCAGCACAACCCACTTCCCTCTCCAACCCTGCCTTCTGCAATGATATTTATTTGCAGGAAAGTGGATTGGAAAGAAGGAGAAACAAGACGCGATTTCAAAAGGTCCGATGTCTAAAAGAAAAGATTCGAAAAAGGAGACAAATAGAGAGATAAGACAGATGCTGTTTTCTGTGGAAGGGGAGACGGCTCTTTGGCAGCTGATGAAGAAGAGGTGGGATTCCCCCTTCCTCTGATCCCTTCCATTTGGGGTTTCAGGTGTCTCCTTCACAAACCCAGAGGTCACTCAGGGGACAGCGCGCTCACCAGAAGGGCCATCGGGCTGCCAACGTGTCAGCGATTCAAAGACCTCTGACAGAGATAAGAATGCAGCAGAGGTGTAACTCCAGTGTCATCTCAGAGCCACCGCAGCTCAGATCCACTTCAAAGGCAGGCGGGAGCGGCGGCTGCTCCCGGAGCGGGAGCCAAACAGGGAGGTTGAAAGCTTGGTTATGAGTTCTCGTTTTCCCCCCTGGATGTGTGAAAATGGGCAGGAGGGACCCTCACACCGCAAGGTGAGTGGTGATGGTTTAAAGGGATGCTTTTCCTCCATCAGGGACTGATCCTCTGGGAAAGCTCCTTTATAAACACAACAAGGCGTCCCACTTGCCAAGGCTGCTCCAGCTGCACCAGCCCCACATGAAAGGATGAAATGCAGCAAGGGAGGCTCTCCAGAGATATCCAAGATGGGAAGGAGCTCACAGGGTGCCTTGTCCCACTGACATCCATCAATCTGAAGAGAATAACTCCGTGTTTCCCTCGCAGCTGATGCCATTAGAGAGCTGCAGGACAGCAGAGCTTGCTCATGGTGGTGAAGTCACCAGCCTTCAAACCAGAGGAGCAATGACTCCTGCTAGCACACGCCCAAACTCTTCATTTCCTCCTGTTTTGGTTTTTCTTTCCCCTCAGTCTTTTTGTTTTGTGTGTGCCAAGTACATCCCTCAGCATCTCCATGCTAGCCCCTGGACTTTTCCAAACAGCAAAGGAAGCAGAAACGACTCCAAGCTTTTATCTGAGCTTTCAAAAGAATGCAAATCAGGAAACTCAACCTCAAAAGCTCAGGCTGGAAAGAGCATCCTCCCCACTGCAAAACATTTCACCTTTAATATATTCGAGCCAGCCTATGAGACCATTTCTCCTGCCAAGACAACTTTTCCTCATTAACTGTTGTGTTCCAGGAACCTCTTGGCTTATCCCGAACTTTTCAGCACTGAAGCAGAACACAAATGTCCAGCTCACATAGACGAGAAATTAAATCACATTTCAATAACTTGGCAGATGCTAAATGCTGATAAGGAGGCAAATCCCCTGAAAGAAACACCACTGCACCAGGGGTTTTTGAAAGCAACCTGCAAAAGGAAAATCCTCCTGAGGATTGAGTTTACACCTGTCCCTGCCATCCCAGGGCTCCCATGGAATCGTGGAGCCCTGTTAATGCTGACCACCGTGGATTTCAACTCACATTGGTGCTCATGGCTGTGACTGACAGCCCTAAAGATCTTCAGCTGTGAAAACTAAACCTAGATGTGATTGCTGATCATGGTCCCAGATCTACCTGAAGGGATGGAAGTGAGGTTGTACCTGGATTTCTCATCAGCTCCTGTTCACCTGGGCTAAGACAATGGACAGAAAACTCTTCTATCCTGCTGATAATGATTTATTCCCATTGACACTCAGATACTGGGTGATGTCCACTCTAGCACGACAGGGAGCCATGGGAGGAAAGCACTGAACAAACCAGTCCTTGAAACCTGATTTCTAGCTCTGAGACACTTCCATGAGTTGCCTACATGTCTGTGCAGGTTTTTAGGAGATGTATTTTTGCTGCTGTAGAAACACAGCTTTGACCAGCCAGTCTTAAAAATTTTGAGCAAAGCATCTCCGCACCTCAACTTTCCCCCACGTAAAAATGGGACAAGAAATAGAAATCCTTGAGGGGCAGGTGCCCTGAAAATGCCTTTGCTGAAGGGCTGGGTTTGTGCCCGTGGCTGAAGTGCCCGTGCTGTGGAGGAGGGAGACTTTAAACCGGGGCAGGGCAGGAAGCTGTGGGAAGCCTGAGTTTAATCTGCTCCGTCTGTGAGTCAGAGCCCCAAATCTTCACATCTTCCGAGGCTTTTGCGCTGCTGCCACGTTGGCTCCGAGCAGCCAGCTCTCTGCTTTGCCCAACTTCATTTGTGTCAAGGCCAGTTCGGGGCTTTTTCACGTGTACTGATGGGATAAAAGTGGTCGGGCTTGCTCCATCCTTTCGCAGAGAGGTTCAGCAGCACTCAGAGTGAGAGCAGGGCTGCCTCGATCTCTGTTTGCATCGAGACAGATCTTGTTGAGGAAAAGACAAAGAGAGAGTTTGTTTAAAGTGCAGCAACACATAAACAAAGTCCGTGGAAGTAAGGAAATCGAAACGCCAGCAGCCAGCGAGAAGCCTTTGCCTTCGTCTCCTTTCTTAATCTAATTTTGCGACTGCAAAAATGTGGTGGAAACGGGAACCTGGCAAGAAGCACAGGTTGAGTCCCTCAGATAGTGAGCTGAGAATGTCTGCCGCGATTAGGGCTCTATAAATCTCAGCGTGTCTCTGCTAATTGCTCCAACAGGAAAGCACTGAATCGTGGAACCAGGATACCCTGCCTGCCACAGGCACACAGCACCCCGAGCACTAACCCTAACCTGGTTATCTGCCTTTGTTTCTGGACTAGTTAAATATAGATCAGCCAGACAGATCCGTCTGACCAAGCAGGGAACGCTCCTGTGGGAAAGTAACCTGGGCTTGAACCTGTGCCCGTGCTGCCTTGGAGCTGGGTTTGACACCCTCTTTCTTCCTGATCACGTGCAATTTGTTAATTTGATGTTGTTTATTTCACCAGTTTTTGCCACGTTCAGGCCTGGGTGTGATTTGTTTCTGAGGGGTGTCGCTGAGTTCGTGCCGCTCTTTTCTTCTGCACATTTGTCCTGCCTGTATACAGGTTTCTTAGGGGATATTAGGTGGACATAAGTCCATATAAAAAGCAGAAAAGGCTCTTTTCAGCCTTGATTATAGCCCTGATCCCAATTAAATGTTGTCAGGAACTGGACACTGCACTCAGTTTGCAAACTGGTGATCAAAGGTTGGGCTTGATGATCTTGGAGTTCTTTCCCAACCTAAAAGACTTTGATTCTGTAGTCACTCTGAGGATCTCGGTTTGACCCTGCTGCATTTTAAGGGCTTTCCATGGGCAAAGAGGCATCGTGTCAGCCCTGGGTGCTGAGTCCTCAGTGCCCCTTAAATGTCCTTGTCCCGGGCTGCATTGCTGGCTCAGGTATCACAGAATTATCAGATTATTAAGGTTGGAAAAGACCTCCAAGATCATCAAGTCCAAATTTCACCAAACAGCCTGGGAGCTCAGCTCTTCCTGGGTGTTTTCTGGCTCTCTGTTAAAGGTTTCCCAATGACCCTGAATCCCAGCCCTGCAAATCCTCGTTCCCATGACGATCCCAACCATCTCACCTTAGTTTTCCCCTCAGATGGATGCTGAAAGCGATTTACTCTGAAATATATCTGCCTGCAGCTGTATGGAAATTCATTTAACAACAGAAAAACTTCCTGAAAGTACTGATAGCTGAGTGGTCAGCTTTTGGATTTTTTTTTTTTGGACCTATTTCACATTCCTCATATTCCTGGATTTACAGGGACATCCTGATGGCTCTGGTGTAGAAGGGACATAGCCCAAACTATTGAGATGACATATATGAAATAATTTATTTAACTGTGATTAGTGACAGAAAAGAGGGAGAATTGCAAAAGGAAGCTCTGTCAGATCAGTGCCTTGTGCATCCTCTCCTTCCCTCCTCTCCCTCCCCACATCCCCACATGTGTTCCTTACCCAGAACCTGTGCCAGCAGAGGATCCAACCATCAGTTTTATTTGATCATATGGGCAACTTCTTGAAATTGTTGCTACTTTTTCTAAATTAACAAAGCAAACAGTGAAAACCAGAGGGTTTGGCAGGGGATGGAGAAACCACATCTCTCCCTTCTCTTAGCTACATGTCATAACAAAACCCTGGGCCAGGGAATTAGGAAATTTTCTAAAAATGTCCCCATGATAGTTGCTAGGGTATCTGTCTCTCTGAGCATACACATGAGCATATCTGCAAGAGTTTTTTAGTGCTTTATTTTAAAATAAACGAGTTCCTCTATAATCTGAAGCATCATCAGTGGATACTGAGGAAAACAAGATTTGCTATTCCTTGGGGAGATGAGAAGCCACTGCAAAAGGGCACAGAGGTACAAAAGAAGGGATCTTCTCCCTTTGGAATGTGTTTCGTGGGACACCTGGGTGGGTTTAGCAGGTTCCAGACGGTCATGCAAAGGGTTAAAATGTTACCAGCCACCCTGTGAGCCGCACTCACCTGTGGGGCACTGCAGGCAGGGCTGCCTGTGCTGCCGAGAAAAGGGTTTCACCTACCTCAGGGCAGCTCAAGAGCAGCAGAGAAGCTTGTGAAATGAACTATTTCACTCTTCCAAGTGCTGCAGTTATTTACTTTTATTTCTCTTCAGTGTTTCTACAGATGTTTCCAGCAGTGGGATGACTCCCCTCGCTTCAGCAGGATTCTCCCCCATCCTTAACCCCATGGAAAACGCTGCTGTGCATCACATGCAGTACCTTTAAATAATTCATTTCAACCTCTTGGACAGTGTGAGAAAACTGGAGAATTAATTTTAAAAAAGCACATTGTACCACATAATTCACAGCATTGCAATGAAATCTCCCTAAATATCATCCTTTAGAGCGAGCTCAGTGTGTTGTAACACGGCTGCCTCTCCAACAGCCAGCTAATATCATCTCTTAGGAATTTATTATGAGTGTTCTATGCCCTGTAACATTTTTTATGTCAGGTTGTTAATTGCAGCAAGCAGGATGTGTTGAACACACGTTTGGGTAGCAAAGATTAAATCCACCCTGGCATTTGCCACTCAAAATCTGGGGGAAAACGAATATCCTCATCCAATGCCATCAGCGATGCTGGTTTAGTGCATCCAAAGAGCTGCAGGAAACAAGAAAACAATTTATGAAGAAGCATTTTCCAGTCAGGAGGTGTCATAAAGTTGTTTTTGGGAATGGCCGCGCACAGCCCCCACGCTGTATTTTTCAATGCCCAGCACACATTTCCCTCTGGTCCATCTTTCCATCTGTCTGCTCGCTTTAATTGCTCCGCCGTGGGTTTGAGACTGTTTCTCACTGTATTATTTTAATGATCCTTCGACTGAGTCAGACTGGAAGAATCCCATAAACTTCAGTGACATTGGGGGTGATGTGGATGGGCACAAATCAGGCTGCAGCCTAGCTCACAACCCTTCCCGGGACTCCCAGGGGAAGGCAAACAGTTTCAAGATTTGACCTAAAAAATTTGGCCATGGCTTGAGCCGAGACCTACAAAGCAGCACCACAGATGAGTCTCTGTGGTCCATCTGATAAAAGGTTTCCAACAGCTTTTCTAGCTTGACCATGACCATTTTTGCTTGAAAAGCATAAAACATCTCTGGCAGCACAGGTGAATGCTGGAGGTGGCAGCAGAAACACTGGGAGACAGGACGGAAGGACAGCCAGCTCCAACGTGTTTTCCATCAGTTGGACTGTCCAGACAGGGACATGCACGTTACAGAAATTCAAGGAGCCAACCCAGAAGTCAAAGCACTTCTGGCAAGGCAGGGAGGGAAAGAAAAACAGTTTCACCTGCTGCTCTCTTCAGGCAAAAGCTGCTGACAGAGCAGCGTGTGGCACATTGGCACAGGCAGGGAAGGGCACAGGTTTTTTTTTTGCGATGTTCCTGGCCAGATGTAGGCTTGCATCAGCTCTCTGAGCATTGATGCAATAGCTGGGTGACTCCAGAGGTGCATTCCTTGGAGCCAGCATCATGTCAGCAGCACCAGCTGTGGTGCCCAACACGCCTTCATCTCACAGATTTATCTGTCGCTTGGAACAAGCAACTCTGTCACCTCTGCTTCTAATTATTTGTTCCTCCAAATGACTGGAGATGCCTGAGGAAGCGCGGAGTCTCTGGGATAAGTGCTGGGTCTCGTGCAGGTGGTGGGGCAGGAGGAACCTCGAGTGGTGCTGGTGGTGCCAGGATTTGTGGGCAGAAGGGATGGCGGCCCCTGTGAGAGGAGGGGTTCTGGCTGGATGTCACGGGGGAAAGGAGGGGACACTGCAACTGTGCCCTGTGGCTCCAGCTTGTGCAAGGCTCAGCCTGGCTCATTGTTTTGGGCTGGACCACCGGCTGAGCTGAGATGTGGAGGGTGACACCAGCTTTGGATTTCTGGTGGGGTTTCAGTGCTGGGTTCGTGCAGACAAGTCCCTGCACTCGTGGCACGTAACGCTGGGCACACAGACTCCTGCCGGCCTGACAGAATCCTGGGATCACTGAGGTTGGAAAAGAGCTCTGAGATCATTGAGTCCAACCTTTGACTGATCACCACCTTGGCAGCTGGACCAGAGCACATCCAGAGCCACCTCCAGCGGTTTCTTCAACACTTCCAGGGCTGGTGACCCCACCACCTCCCTGGGCAGCCGTTCCTGTGCTTGACGCTCTGCCTGGGTTAGGCAGAGTTTGGGCAGGAGTTTTGTGGCACCTGGTTTGTGGCTGAGGCACCCCAATATCTGCAGAGCTCTTGATCAAGGTTTAAAACCATCCTGGTGGGATTTAGTGCTCGCTCCAGTCAAACACGAGGGAGGGAGAAGAGGCTCCAGTGATGCTGCACACCCTGGTGGAAGTTTGCCAGCTCCTGTAGGGCTGATGGGCTTGGTTTATTCTGACACACTTGAAATCTGAATCATGGTTATTATTTATGCATTGGTATTAGCAGTAATTTTGCCTTTTTTTTTCCCCTGAAACTTGTCTTAAAGAACAGAAAGAGAAAGATATAAGTAACACATTTTCAAATGTTCTTTCCTAGTGAATTACTTGGCCTGACATTGGAAATGAATTATTTTCCATTGTACCAGTGACCCCTGTTGTGTGTTCTATTAACACCACATGTTAAACTTTTATATTTTTAGTAAACCATGACCTTGTACATTCTCTGTCATTTCCCACTGGCATAAGTACAACACATGTGGTATGAAAGTTAACGGTTTTCATTTGTATACAGAGCTTTTATATCTCAGGCTTGTATGAAAGCACACAGGTCATGGTAATCAGGGCATCCCAGGATTTCACCAGCTACAAACAGTCACAACAAAGTGGATGTGTTTTCCAAAAAACATATTTTTGGCATCCTGCTTTCTTCTGTGTTGTGCAAATCCAGATGAAAATGGGATCTTGAAAGGCTGTGCTAAATTTTTTGATCGTGCTAATCCAAACAACTGTCTCCAACACATGCATGAGCAGGAGGAAGTCTATAAAATGTCAGGTTTGGTCTAAATATCTGCAGAACAAATGTGGCTCAGGAACATGACCAAGTGTGCAGGACTCTTTAGATAAAAGATGATGTCACAGAGGTTCGGTATTTTATTTCATCAAATGGTAACATTGTCCTAGACATCTGAAAAATTATGGATGATTTATGGATAGAGCCCAAGCTATGGAAGAGAGAATAATTCCTTCCAGTTGCCCAAATATTTCTTTTTTTTTTTTTTTCCCTCTTTTTCTTTTTGACTTTTTTTGTAGCCTGGGCTTTTTAGATGTGAGGTTTAGGTGCTCTGGAGTGTGCTCTCAGCCTGCTCACACACAGAAATGTGCCCACATGGGGAAACACTGACATGTGTGGTCATTTGGGCATTTTTCCTGAAATCCAGCCTCTGTAGGCATTTGCCAGCACTGATGCCTCTCTTTTCCTGGGCTGATCCACAGGGGTCTCTGAAACATTATTGCTCACAGTAAGAACTCACATCTTGGCACAGATGCCCAGGGCGGCGGTGGAGGGATTTTAAAGCCATGTGGATGTGGCATGTGGGGACATGGGTCAGTGGTGGCCTTGGCAGTGCTGGCTTAAGGGTTGGACTTGATGATCTAAGAGGGCTTTTGCAGCCTTAATGATTTTGTGGTTTTGTGGTAAAAGTTTGAAGTCAGGTTGAGGTTTCCTCAGCTGCTTTGGTGCCTTCGAGGTCAAGACATGGAGCATCATCCAGCACGGAGAACTTTGCAGGTCTCCATGGTCCAACACACAGCAGCAGTGAATGGATTGGGAAAAAAGGGTAAAAATGTGTAATTTCATGGGATCACAGGATGGTTTGGGTGGGAAGGGATCTTAAGGATAATCCAGTTCCACCCCCTGCCATGGACAGGGACACCATCCACCATCCAAGGGTGCTCCAAGCCCCATCCAACCTGGCCTTGGACACTTCCAGGGATCCAGAGGCTTCTCTGGGCAGCCCGTGCCTTGCCCCCTGTCACATTTACCTGTCACACCACAGCGTTTGCTCCCCTTTCCCTGCTGAACCTCGGTGATTTCTCCACGTGCAGATCTCATATCTCCCATCAGGAGCTTAAGCATCTTCCCGATCGATTCTGGCAGTGTAATCGTGCCTGGAGCTGTGCTCTTCCAGGATTCCACCTGCTCTTTGCTTCCCTCTCTTTTCCACCCATCACCTGCAGGCTGGCACCACCTCCCAGCACTGGGAATGCTGTGGGTCATTGCTGGGGACAGGGCCAGTCGTCCCCTCCTTCCCAGGACTCCGAGATGCTGTCTCAGACTTCCAGGCTGGCAGCTTCCAACATGACATAATCCCGTTTGTGATGTAACACCGTGTCTGCCAGGACAAACTTCCAGTGTTTGGCTCGGGACCAGCCAGGCTCAGATTTTATTGATGACAGATAACTATTGTCTCAACAATCCCATAAAGATTTCTTTTTGTCTCCTCCTGGTGCCGTGGCCGTTGTGGAATGATCGGGGTGTTTCTAACAACAAAAGCACATTCCCTGGTAGTAAAACCTTAAAACAAAGTGTGTTTGCAGTCATCCTTTGTGGTAAAGCTTTTTTTTTTTTCTTTGATTTGACCTTTAGGATTTTATTCAGAGTTGGGTTTAATGTTCTCCCAGCACTCAAGTCAGAAAACAAGGATGTGGAGGAACAGGTAGGTGGGGAACAATTATATAGGGAAAAATCATGATTGCGCTAAGGACTGACCTGGTTTTGGGGTGTTCCCTCTCCAAATCTTCTGCTGGGTTCATATTTATGCTTCTGACTTAACAAGAAAATAACTCCTGAGTTTTCTGTGTTCCTGATTCCCTTGCAGCGTTAGAAAGTCCTGGAAGAGGAGAACTTGATGCACCCATGGAGATAACCAGTAAAACAGATTTTTTCAGGGATCCCAGTTATAAAAACACAGAAGTTAATAAATGAAGGGATTTCAGCACCTCTTCTGTGTAATGACAAACAAACCAACCCAGCTCCATTTCTCTACCAGGTCTGAAAGTGTGACTTGTCAGAGATGGAGGGAAATCTTCTGTCAGCAGAGATAATGAGGAGGATGGAAAGGAGAATGCAGGCAGGAAGTGATGGAGGAATGAAGAGGAAATGTAGCAGAGAGAAAAAAAACAACCACAAACCAAATTAAGAAAATTACAGGGGGAAAAAACCTTGCAAACAAAGCCAAGGAGGAAATAGGAGACAGAACTGTGGCCGTGTATGAAATGTAGGGGACTCACCCCTCCAGGGGCCATACTTGTGTTTGTAGGAGGAATGATAAAATTTTTAATTTCCAAATACGTACTGCAGGTTGCCTGCACTTGGAAATTGAAATTATTGGAAAAAAAAATGAAAAAAAGAAAACAACAAACTGAATCATTGGTGGCAAAACAAAAGACACGGGCTGAAATGATAGGAAAGAACTATTTATTAAAGGTCTGCAGGATTACACAAATCCCTGTCAGCCAAGGTGCTGCCTGTAACCTGTAGCAGGTGTAGCACGCCTTGTTATTCAGACTTAAAACTGCTCTGTGCTTGAGGATCTCTGGGAAAAGCCGAGGATGTGCACATCTCTTTGCTGGGTCTGTTACATCCTTTCTGAAAGGAATGTTGGAAGCAAAGCCACCCTTCCCAACTCAAATCCCAAACTGCATCCATCGGCCTTTTCACCCCCTTGGGACTGCTGGCAGTGCTGGGCTCTGCCAGGCCGGGATCTAGAGCTCATTAGAGCACCTCACTGAGAGCTTCTAAATCAAGGAATCCCTTGTCTGGGGCTTTTCCCAAGCTGAGGGTGGCAGATCCCTCCCCAGGGGATCCCTGGAGCACTGGTGGGCTCTCTCCAAGGGCAGCTCCTGCCTCGAGTGACACAAACCACAGCAGGACTTGATGGATACCAGAGCAGCCAGTCAGGCAGACACTGGCTGGCTTTTCCACTGGAGCTCTCCCCCTGCTATTATTTATATTCCATTTCACTTGCTCACATGTAACTTAAAACCAGCCCAAAGTCAGCAGCCCCATCCAACCACGGGCCAATTAGGCTGGAGTAGCCCTGTCTCCCTTTCTTTCTCCCTTTCTCCCTCTCTCTCCCGTGGTTTCTGCAGGCAGGAATAAGGCTGGCTACTGTCAGGCATTCCCAGTGGTGGCCCAGCAAAGCCTGGGTGCCAGTTCACTGGCTGAATGTGGGCCCTGTTTATTTTTTCAGAGTGGCAATTTTCAAGGGGTTGGAAGAGCTGTTAAAATTAGCGTCAGGAATTTCAGCCACAGAAAAGGTCCTTTCACCTCATTCTTCAAAAAGGCTGTTGTTTCCCAGAGCAGCCGCCCCTTCCAAACCTCCTGAAAGCCTCAATTTCCATCTGGGAATAAAAATCACCGTCTTCAGACCCCAAAATGAGGCTTGGACAGATTTTAGTGGGATCAGGCTCATTTCCATGGGTGTGAGTGGCACCTGCCAGGAGGGAGAGCATCAAAATCCATCCCTTGGAAAGGCTGAGCAAACCCAGCCGAGCTGGAGAGCAGTTGGAGGGAATGGTGCTGCTCCAAGAGGATGCCAGGAGGATACAAATCTCCACCTCAGCATCACCAGAAATAAACATCCCCTTCAGGACTGATGGCTCTTGACATCCCAGGGTCTGGGCAGCGTCAGGAGGGAGGAAGGTGATGCTTTCTGACAGCTCGGCGTGACATCTGGCCAGATCCCCTTCCCAGGAGTGGAAAGAAATAGGGATTCCCAAAATATTTGGCAGCAGCGAAATGGGATTCTTCGTAGCTGCTCCAAGTCCTAGAGCCTCCCTGTCCTACAGGATCTGTACCAGGCTCTGAGCGAGCCCATGCTGTGGGCAGAGGGCTTTGAGTTGGGCTCTTTGCTGTGTTTTGGGAAATGAATGGCAGATAAGGAGTCTGGAGACGCAAGGATTAATTCGGTTCCTCCGAAGCTGCTTATTTAAATTCAGGCCGAGGTCTCTTGAGTCAGCAAAACTCAGCGGGAGCTCTCATAAAAATAGGGTCTCTTTTGAAAATTCGCATGCTTCCTGTTTGTGCAAACGCCGTGAGAACTGCCTTTCCCATGGCACGCCTGGGCTGGAACCAGGAAATAGACGGGAATTTGGAAACAAGGAATAATTGCTAAAAAAAAAACCGAAAAAAAAGAGAGAAAGATAATCATATTTCTTTTTCCCTCTCAGGCTGAAAGAAAGCTTTGTGTAGTTTGGTATCCTGCTAGTCAACTGTCCTTAATGAGGTTTGGACTGGGTGATCCATGTTGGATTCGGTGATCCGTGTGGGTCCCTTCCAGCTCAGGATATTCCATATCCCAGGATGCGTCAGTCCAGCACAGGCTGGTGCAAGCCAGGGCTGGAAATTGTGTTAATGTGTTAAAATATCGTCCTGAGGTGTGTGACTGTCCAGGAGTTTGGAGCTCATGGGGATCAAATCCTGGTGTGGGAGGGGATTCACCCTGGAGATTGTGGAGAGAAAATCGTAGATTCAACCTGGAGCTCATGGGGATCAAATCCTGCTGTGATCCTGATGTGGGAGGGAATTCAAACTGGAGATCACGGAGAGAAAATCCTGCTGGGAGAGTAGATTCAACCTGGAGCTCATGGGGATCAAATCCTGCTGTGGGAGGGGATTCAACCTGGAGATTGTGGAGAGAAAATCCTGCTGTGAGAGGAGATTCAAACCAGAGATCATGAGGATCAAATCCTGCTGTGGGAGGGGATTCAGCCTGGAGATCATGGGGATTAAATCCTGCTGTGGGAGGGAATTCAAACCAGAGATCATGGAGAGAAAATCCTGCTGGGAGAGAGGATTCAACCCAGCGCTCATGGGGATCAAATCCTGCTGTGGGAGGGTATTCAAACCAGAGCTCATGGGGATCAAATCCTGCTGGGAGAGGGGATTCAAACCCTCTCTGCAAATGTTGTCCCAGTGAATTCTGCCCCACATCAAACTCTGAGAATGTGTTTGCAGAGCATGATCTTCACCCACTCTCGCTCATGGCTGGACACCAGCATTGGTAGCTCACCTCGGTATCCCCTGGAAATCATGGAATCATGGAATCATTCCGGTTGGAACGGATCTCCAAGATCATCGAGCCCAACCTTTGACTGATCCTCACCTTGCCAACCAAATCGTGGCTCTGAGTGCCACGTCCAGTCATTCCTTGGACATCTCCAGGGATGGTGAACCCAACCTGAACCTCCCCTGGTGCACCTTGAGGCCATTTCCCCTCGAGATGTGTCCATGTCCACACTTCTCCAGAAGTTCCTTGTGCTGGCACTCAGCCAGCTTGGGGCAGACAGAAGACCTGCCCAGTCAGCATTTTCCTTTCCATTTAAATGCAGATTTTCTGAGGTTTTTAACAGCCTGGCAGAAGCAGAGGGAAAAAGAGAACACCCTGCAAGCTTGTTAGCAAGCGGGGTGTAAACCCAAGGAAACTTCACTCAGCCCATTTGAGTTCCTCCAGATCTGTGTGTGGATAATTGGCATTATCTGGCTGTTTATCCATCATTTTAAACATCTAGATAATTAATCATCAAGTCTGAACAAACTTATAAACCTCAGAACACTGAAATTATTCAGACGGGTGATTATTTATAAATAAATAATTTCATAAATAAATAAATTTCATTTCCACCGTGGCCACCTTCGAATTGCTGCTTTTTGGGCTACTCATTACGGTCTGAGAATGAGCATTTGGATCAATTTAATTTATAGGATGAACACCATACAAGTTTTGGCAGGATGACCTCGGTTAAATTATTAGCTGCTGTTGTTGTTTAGGCCATAGATAAAGAAAATATGTCCAGTTTAAAGTCCCAAAGCCTCTGACTACTTCAGTTGTTGGTTTTTTTTTTTGAACATTTGCTCTTCCTGGATGTTTTCTAAGATTCATGTCGAGTGACTGTACAGACTTAAGTTTCTTTTTTAAATTCTTTGAGGGAATCCCCCATAAGGATCGTTCCTACACAGTAGGAATATACAAATTATGACTTTCCTGATATTCATATGTGCAGAGCTGGGATTTTTTTGATATCTCTGGGGATTTTTCAACCACTTGGCAGAGGGGCTCAGCACCACCCACACGAACCAAGTCACTCAATATGTTCATTTTCAGGTCCAGGGTGAGAAAAGGAATTCCCCTTGGATATGGTAGGATAATTCTGCATTAAATACTCCCTATTATAACACAGTATTTCTTGCCATCACCTCCCCACGTACGTCGAAAACAAAAATCATAAAGAATTTCTAGAATAAAGAAGAACAAAGCATAACCCAGATATTTTTTGAGGTTTAGAAAGCTGCAGGTTTTGTGATATAAAAAATATTACGTGACTTCAGCACGGGAGACAAAACATCCCCGGCGCTGCCGTGGCTCCGTCGGGGCCATCGATTCTCACGGGGACAGTGTCACCTGTGGCTCCTGCTTCACCCCGAGCCCCCTCTCAGCCCATCCCTCTGCTGCGTTTCCCCCAGGGCAGGACTCATTTATCTACCCGAAGGTCTGGCAGGGTGCAGAGCCCCGGCGGTTCCTCCCTCTGGGAACGCTGCGGGCCGGGCTGCTGATGGATGCCCGCCACGGCTGAGCTATTTCAGGGCCTGGGGAGGCACAACTGCACTCGGAGACAAATGGTGTGCTGCTGATGGGAGCTGGCTCAGAGCCACCGCTGCTGCTCCTGAGCCTGCCTACAAACCCTCTGCTCGTGTTCCAGAGCAGCTCTCCTGTGCCCGGCCCCCCACCTCCCTTCTGGGCTGAGTTGGGTTTATTTCACCTCTTCCTGGGATGTCCCAGTCCAACCAGAACCTGCCCGTGTGTCCATTCCTGCTGGCATGTCCGTACCTGGGACACCTGCGTGGGGCTGGGGGATGCACACAGAGATCGTTGGCTCTTCTGGAGCAGCAGCTGGTGGCCAGATGTTGTGTCCCACGGTGCTTCCAAAGCTCTGGGAACAGTTTAATCTTCTGCCACAGGCATTTCTAGGACTTGTCCCCACCCTTCATGTCAGCTCCGCGCTTCTTTCCCTTGCTCATCTCCCTGTATCCCGGCTTGACCTGGTCTCAGCGATCCACCCACACGGCAGCGAGCTTGATTTGGCTCACACAGCTCTGGCAACAAAGTCCTGCTCCTTCAACAGCAAAATTCAGTCTTAGTGAGCTGCAGCCACTGGATTTGTCTGTGCACGAGGGTTCTTGGGGCTTTTCCCTTGTTTGTCTCCAAAATCTACTGTGAAGAAAATATTTTGGAGCTCTATAATCCCCCTGGCACTGACATTTGCCTCTCTGCTTCCAGCAGAATACCCCATTCCCATCTTGATTTCAATTCCTCCACGGCCTGTGGAAAACCTTCCATCTAAGGACTCTCTGGGATTAGAAATCTCTAAAGTGGGACGGAACTTTTCAAGCCTGTCTGCTGCATAAGGATTCAATTGTGCTCGCATTTGAGTCCCAGGGGGAGCTGGATTCGAGGGATATGATCACAGGCTCCTCCAGCAGTGAGTTGTTCCACAGGAGTGCCTTCGCTAAAGACCAGCAGAGTCCAAAACAACAAAGCTCACCCTAGAGAAATAAACTGATGTGATGCACATAAAGTCATTTTTAATTCTCTACCCACCAGCTGTGGTGTTATGTGGGCACCACACTTTGAGAAAACTGTGGAGATCTGAATTCCAAGTGAACCACAACAACAGGTTTGAGGAAGGTTTGGAGAACTTGGCCTTCAAGGGAGGTCTGAACTTTGGGTGGTCCACTCCAGGACAGTGATTTTAACCTGCCCAGTGAACCTGGAGCCCTTGGTGGATATGAATCCACCCAAATCCTCATTTTTCTCACCTACCTTGCGAGGAAATCTCAAGTACAGCCCAGATGCCCTCAAACCTTTGGATTCCAGGTTTAAGGAAAGCAGAGAACTGGGATGTGGAGCTGCAGAGGGCTCTGAGTGAGAAGGAAGAAGTGCCAGGGTCTGCTTGGTAGGAGGAGATATTTTTGCCCTGTAAAAACAGCTCAGTGCTGAAAGCCTCCCCTCTGCCACACTGGTGGGTTGGCACCAGCCCAAATGATCCCATAAAGAGTTTTGATCTAAAACTGCAAACATTAATTAATAGATGGGCTCCCAAAGCAGCAGCTCCTTTGCCACATTGCCTAAACCAATGGGAAAAAATGATAAAAGTGTCTGGATTACAGAGTCAAATATCACACAATTAACCAAAAGCACGAGCTGGATGTCTGCAAGTCATTTTGATCTGCTTCAGTCTGAGATCCTGCACCTTTGCTGCTTCAGCTTATTTTTGAATCCTTTCCTGCTCTTTTCTCCTTTTTCTCAAGGCATCATTCAGGACCCACCAAAGGCAAGGGGAGATTTTTTCCTTGAATGGAATCTTAAATAGGAGGTGCCTTGGGTTTTAATGTAAAAGGATGAAAAAATAAAGAGTTATAAGCAAGCACCACAAGAGCCCAGCAGCTGTTTGGTGGCTGAAAGTATCAGATTCTCAGGATTTAAAAAGAAAAACCCAATCCCTCCAGCAGCTTCAAAAACGAAAAGTGTGGAGCTGTTACAAACGCACTGAAGAATCTTTCTATGTGCTGCCATCAGGTGTTTGGTTCTCTGTGTCAGAAACCAGCTCCGAGGTTTTTTCCTTGGGAATAACGAAGGCTGAGGAGGAAACATTCCTCTTTTATCCAAAGCTGAGCATCATTTAACCCTTCAGGAGTCCCCTCACCTCCACAGCTCCACAAAAGAGTGGCACAGGAACAAGGCATTTTTATCTGCATGTCTGTGAAAGCCCCTCAGGAATATTTTACAGAGCAAAAATGAACCAGTGAGTTCTTCTTTCCTGTAGTGCCAGGAAAGCCTAAAGGAGGGAAACCTCACAGTGTTTATGTGATATTTTATTTTTATCATAGTATATGACAGATTATTATAATACAAATAATGTACATATAATACTTTTTTACATGTATTTATAATATGACATGATATTTCTGAAAGCAGGAAGACCTGAAGATGCTGCTGAATAATTGTTATTTCTTAGGTGTTTACAGAAATAATCATCTTTCACCATTTTCTCTGTTCCTAAATCCTGTGGGAGCAACCCTTGGACTTTTTCATCAAACAGTGGAATTCCCACTGGAGGGGCTGGGAGGCTGGAAAGGTTCAAGCCTCTGTTTTCACAAGGGAACAAATGGCAGGAGTTAAAAAGAAAAGCAGAAAAAGAGAGGCAAAAGGAAAAAAAAAAAGAAGAAACTTTTTCAGCCTGTAGTCTCTTTAAGGGCAGTTAGATGGGATTTGCTTCCCTTCTCATCTTCCTGTTCCCGCTTTTCAAAGCTGGGGTTAAGTTCAGAGGGAGGAATTTGGGACTCGAGGGCGTCGGTGACCACAGCCCAACCCAGCCCGGGGAGCTGTGGGAGCTGACGGTCGGCATTCCCGGGAATGGGGCCGCCAAAGTCGTGGAATTGCTGTGAATTCACCCCAAATATCGACTCAGGAGCAAACCCGAGCTGGCTGAGGGCTCAGCAGTTTTGGGAATTCTCTGGGAGAAGGGAGGCGTTACCAAGGAATCCCAATGTCCAGAGGGGCCGCGTGGAGACCTCAGCGCACGCTGGGCCGGCCGCGGTGGAACGTTCACTCTTAAAAGGAACTGAAGGAGGCAAAGCTTCATTTCCTGAGATTTAAGGAACTTTATTAAATTTTTCCCCCACCCCTTTATGGCATTAAGGGTTGGCAGAGGCTTTGGAGCAGGAGAAGCAGCCTGAGTGTGAAAGGGCTTTTTAGAGGGGAATCCAAGGAATCCTCGCCCTCATAAAGGGAAACCCACGGGGAGGGGATTTTAAAGCTGCTGCAGGTTCACCATTGTCTGAGATGTACAAATAAAATCACTTTACCTATTGCACAGAAATAAACTGAGCCTCTCATCTCAAAAACCCCGTGGACCATCCGAGGGAACGGCCAAAAGAGGGGTTTGGAACAGCATTTTGGTCACCAAGCACTGTCCAAAATTTTGATTGTCAAAATTAGTGTGTGGGCAATAGAAAAGTCATTTGGATAAATGGCAACAGTTAACAAGAAAAGAAAAAATAACACCTTGAACAGCTGAGTTTTAATCTTTCTTTTATCCCAGCAAGGAAAGGTGAGGTTTCATTTCCAATTTATTTGTTTGGGGTTTTTGGTAGCTTGAATGTTTGAGAAGAGGAAAATGGGAAGAGGAGAATGGGAAGAGGACAGAGGTCACTGTTATCCCCGTTATCTGAGGTGTACAAATAAAATCACTTTCTCTTTACCTACTGCACAGAAATAAACTGAATAAACCGAATAAACCTCTCATCGCATCAGCCCCGTGGACCATCCGAGGAAATGGCCAGTGGTCACTGAGAAGTTCTTTGGGGCAGCATTTGGTCACCAAGCACTGTCCAAAATTTTGATTGTCAAAATTAGTGTGTGGGCAATAGAAAAGTCATTTGGATAGACAGCAGCATTTACCAAGAAAACAAAAAAATAACACCTTGAACAGCTGAGTTTTAATCTTTCTTTTATCCCAGCAAGGAAAGGCGAGGTTTTATTTCCAATTTATTTGTTTGGGTTTTTCGATAGCTTGAATGTGTGAGAAGAGGACAATGGGAAGAGGAAAATGGGAAGAGCACAGAGGTTCTTTGTGGTTAAAACCCCAGCAGGACGCAGGAATCCTGTGACTGTTTTTTGGCCAAATTTTGCAGTCTTGAAGAGTGGAAAGGAACCACGACTCCTCTCAGCCACAGTGGAGCGTATCCACGATGGACGAGTGTTTGTCCATCCTCAGGAACGGCACTACCCCAGCACAGACCGTGGAGGGACAACGTCATAAATGTGCATAAAAACACAGTTCTTCCTGCAAGTGATGGATTTATTAGAACCTGAGCTTGGAATTAGGATTAATTCACTGGCTCTGCAAAGCCCTTTTCCCTCCCTGGTGTTGTCAACGTGGGAGAACCCCCTCAGAGGGTTATTTAGGCAATGCTTCCAATCCTTACTGGGTGCAAACTGCAAAGGATGGGAAACTTGTGCTTTATTTGATGTCCTCTCCTGTCCCTGCATCATAAAGCTTTTCCACCCCCGTATCTGCTTTTAAGGTGATCAGATTAATACTAATTAAAAAAAGTATTTGGCATTGAAATGCAATTTGAAAGCCTTCAGCTTCCTTTTTTTCTTAATTAATTTTCTGAAAGCTGTGAGGACAGACTGCTGCAGGTATCACTGCTGTTCCCGAGAGGAATGGGATGGGTTTAAGTAGAGGGAAGCAGTACTCAGGGGATTTTTCCACTTCTTCCTTCCCACAGCAGCCAGTGGCCCTTTGTCCTCACCCAGTTTGGTATTTTCCTCACTCTGATCCCACAGTAAACCCAAGGACCATCCACCTGCCTGCAAACAGGGATCTTTAGTGCCAGCTGCTGACACTGTCACGGGTACTTTGGCATCAGGTTCTGATAAAAAGGAGATTATTTTGAGAGTTTGTGGTTACACTGCCTGAGTTTTGATGTGTATCATACAATTAACAGTGCTGGAAGCCCTCCCCAGCTGTATCCCCACCTCTGGACCCCTCTCCCTGCGCTTCCATCCTCACTTTTAGCTGGAGGAAGGGAATCAGCATGTGTGTGTCATTAGGCATTCCCCTGCTCAGGAAAGTAATAAGGTTTTTTAAGTGTTGTGAAACGCTTTTCTCTAAGGCTGGAACATAAAGCTTTGATTATCCCTCGGTGCATTTCACTCCATCAAATATGAAAGCCATAGATTTCCTGGGATTTCACTCGCAGGCAGATTCAGAACACTTCACCAAACATTTTGTGTCATGAAAAACCACGCAGGCTAATGGGGAGAGGAGGGGCCGGGAATCAGCTCCTGGGGCTTTTCTTTCCATCCCTGCCACTGACTTGCTGCAGCCTTGGGGTGAGTCTTCAGTGCTTTGTTCATGTCATCTTGCTGAATCATAGCATGGATCTTACAAACGTCAGGACGAGTGATGCTTGTGGAGTTTGCCCAGCAAACACAAAGAGTTTTTGCAGAGATTTATAAACCACGGTTTGCTCGGAGTTTTATTGCTGTTTATGGCTGTGCCCTTCTCCGGGCCTGCTGCTAATGTTCCACATCTCCACAGGGATCAAACAGATCCCGTGTGACTGCCAGAGGGAGGATTTCCTGGGATCCTCAGTGGTGCCAAAGCTGCTCCCGTTGCCATCAGCAGGGTGACCATTTACAACGAGAGTCCTGTGAAAATTCCAGGAGCCGCCTGTATTTTTGTTTCTTCCCGTTTTTCCAGGGCTGTATTTTTTGTCCCTTCCCGTTTTTCCAGGGCTGCAGCTCTCCCCTTGCCTGGCCTCCAGGCTGGGGGAAAGCAAAAAGTGTTTTTTCCTGCCTCCCACCTCCAGCAGAACGATAACCCAGGAGCCCCTTGGAGTGCAGCGAGTTTGGCAGCGATTCCTTGCTTGTGCATTCAGAAACATCCAGTGAGCTGTGAACTCACCAGTCTGAATGAAAATCCAACTGGTCCCAAGCCCGAGGGTCACAGGAGACCTGCTGTAATGTATGGAAATATTTGACTCAAATTGCAGCTTTTGCAAGAGTGTCTAGGACAGCAGCATCAGAAAGAAATGCTGGATTTTAAACCCGTGAAGCTCTGGGATGGCTCTTGCAGTGTTTGCATCCTATCAGCTCTACAATCTCTCTGCTTTTTGCCATGGAAAAGAATCTTTATTTTAGCAAATATTGATTTTTTTAAAATGCATCATGCAAGGTTTTTGAAGTGCCTGTTTGGATTCTGATTTTTTTTATCATTATTTGTAGAAGGTCACTGAGGAAAGGGAAGGGTTCTTGTTTGGGGGTTAAGGAAAGTGGTGGAAATCCATTCCAGCTGAAAGCTGGCAAGAGTGCTCAGCCTGCAAGTGAAATTGGTCATTTTTCCCTGCAGATTAAGAAAAAAAAAAATCCATTTGGCTGTGTTTATTGTAGAGGAATGCAGAGAAAAAGGACAGAGAGAAAAAGACAGAAGAAGCAAAATGTTTGCATGATTTATGGGAATTTTGCAACTTCCAACCAGCCCTGTGGGGTGACCTGTTGTCATGAAATGAAGAAAAAGACAACAAATAAATCAGAGAATGATTCCTGAGGTTTATCCCAGCACTACCGGGCAGCAGCTTTCCATGACTTGGAGTTGCAGTGAGAAATCCCCCATGGCACGAGCAGTTCCCAGCCTGAGGAAGTGCCATTAAAAGCAAAACTGGGATACATTCCCAGGGGACTTTCGCTCCGTCTGTAATCTGGGGTAGAAATGTCTGTGGAAATCGATAGAGCTGCCTCGTATTTTGGTCTATCCCATGACACAGTTCCTTAAAATTACTGCACATGATTCACAGGCTTCGCTCTCCCGTGGGATTCCGTGGTGCCAAAGGAGCTGGAGCTGGCTTGGCTCCTAGGAATAAGCACAAGTTTTTTATTTGCTTTTTCTTTATGCTACTGTTGAGGAGAAGGCAAGGATTTCACCCAATCTGCATGGAGGCAACGAAGAAATGAGGATTTCAGGAGGTTCCCTGGAGCTGAGCAGGTGGGGATGCCATGGACAGGCACGTGGATGTTGCACTCAGCCTGCATTGGCTTTCCAGTCAGTTCTGGGGTTGATGGAGTCAGTCTGGATCCACAGACACTCCTTGGAAATGGGGCTTCATCCTTCCAGCTGGCAGGACTGCTGGTGGGAACTGAGCTGGGACCTCAGGAGAGGCACGGCTGCTGCCAGAAGTTCCTACAAAGGATTGCAAAATCCCTTTCCCTTTCCCTTTCCCTTTCCCTTTCCCTTTCCCTTTCCCTTTCCCTTTCCCTTCCCCTTCCCTTTCCCCTTCCCCTTCCCTTTTCCCTTCTTTCCCTTCTCCCTTCTCCCTTTTCCCTTCTCCCTTTTCCCTTTTCCCTTCTCCCTTTTCCCTTTTCCCTTTTCCCTTTTCCCTTCCCTGTTTTCCCTTCCCCGGATCACTGGAGCTCCAGTCTCTAACACATTTTCACATGTCACTAACAGACCTGAATTCCTGAATTCCCATTCCTCCCACCATTCCCAGTTTGTCCCAGCACAGCCATGGATGGAGCAGCACTGGGCAAATCCGCCCCAAGTTTGACGGGACCGTTCCTTTGACGTTGGAGATAAATCTGCTCCAGCCTCGCTTTTTTTTTTTTTCCACCATCATTCCTTGAAAAGGACTTTCTTGGCAGTGAATCCTGTGGGAGCTGCACATTTCCAGCAGCCATGGGATTTCCACGGACGAGGAATTTCGCAGTCACCAGCGAGAGTGTTTGCAGCAGGAATGTTTTTTTCCGCTCAGCGATTGCACTTCATCAGAACGCGAGCCCTGGGGACTCGGTGTCCAGTCAAAACAGCTCAGATTTCACGTTGCAGTGGGTGGACACCCAAAACAGCGTTTCCAGCGAACTGGAAAAGTTGCTTTTAGCTGGTAAAAGAGTCATTTCCTTGCCTGGTAGGAGGAGGTGGAAAGATTCTCCCATGCTTTGGGGTCAGGGAGACAGAGAGCCCAGAGCTGACGCAGGCGTACGGAACCAAAAGAGAAATCGAAGTGGTTTCTCTTCACGCATGAGCCTTCACGGGAAATTTGCTCCAACGTCTGCATGGAGCAGCTTGGCTGGTCTCATGTGGAGCCGTGGGGGCTCTCTGACCTCGACACTCCTTCAGTTTTCATGGATTTGTTGGGATTTTTGTTCCTGTCTGAGTCACTTGGCTTCAATTTGTTTAATGGCCAATTGATTTAAGGAGTCAGAGCTCGGGATTTCTGGGTGGTGTGTGCAGCATCACTGCAAGATCCACTCCCAGCTCAGCGACATCCCTGTTTTAGTTGTAATTCCTATGCTAGAAAGCAAACCCCTTATTTTTTGCCCTCTTCCAGGCTTTCCATGGCATTTTGGAAGCTATAAAAAGGCGCTTTTAGGAGAGTGAAACAGCGACACACCTTTAAAGTCCATTGACATATTTTGGACCGTGAGAGCTTTCACAGAAGGACAGAATGGAAAAATAAGAGATATTTTGCTTTAAAACAAAAAAAAAAAATCAGAAACTATCCTTCCTAAATAGGGACAGTTGGCATCTGTACCTCCTTCTTTGCTACAAAAGCCTGTCCCAGTCTTTGCTGTCGGACTCATTTCATAGTAAAAATAGCACATGGAAAATTTTTGTCCCAGAGTTTCTTGCCAGCTGAGTGCTCGGCTGTTGCTTTCAAGTGACTAATTTAGAGCAAGATTTGACTTGAGAGAGTGCTAAGTGATGGTGTCATTGCCTTCCTTGTCACATCCAGGTAAAACATGTGGGAAGAGCTGTGACAGGTTCAGCCTGAGCCTAAAATGGTGATGAAAATAGCCAAGGAAATTGTGGGTGATCCCAAATAATGGAATGGGTTGGGATGGAAGTGACCTTAAAGCTCATCTTGTTCCCTGCCGTGAGCAAGGGACACCTCCCACTATCCCAGGTTGTTCCAAGCCCCGCCCAACCTGGCCCTGGACACTTCCAGGGATGTTTAATCATATTCAGGGACATGAAAATGAAGTTAAAAATGCACCCTCAGTGTGTTCCTCCCTGCTAGTGCCTGAAAGCTGAACTTTGCAAGGCTCAGCCTGTGCAGCCCCAAAATCCTGAGGTGAAAAGGTCTCTGAACCCTGGAGCTGCTGACCCTCAGAAGTGCTGCGTGGTTAATTGGCATGATTTAATTAGCGACTCCTGCACCATATGGTCCCTGCCTTAAACCTGCAGCTCTTGGCTGTGATGAGAATCCCAGCTTTTATTTGATTTTATTTTTCAACTCAACGCCTCTCTTTTGTGTTTGCAGGACAAAATGTGATGCCGTAACATCAGGTGATGAAGGAAAACACCCCGAAAGTTGGCGTTTCCTTTCAAATCTCAGTTTGCCTCCTCTTTTTGAGGGTTTAGGCAATAATTCAGCTGCACCGCAGTTCTGACAACAACATCGTTGCGAGTGAGTGGTGAGAAACACCCCGAGAGGACGCCCCTGTGGTTAATGTAAATAGGTGTAGCCCCTGCACGCCTGCAGCTGAAATTTGGAGAAGGCAGAAAGGATCGTGTGTTTCTCTGGCCTGTCCCCCGCCGCGAGTTCATCATCCTGGTGCACACACACCTCTCCTCCTGCTCCCGCAGGGATGAGGAGCCGGGATCCAGCCGGATTCCTCTCCTGGCTCCAGCCGTGCTCTGCTCTTGCAGGGCGCACAGACTGTGCCAGAGCATCATCGTCAGCGGGCTGGAAAAAGGGGGCAGGAATCAGCCGGAATGGTGCTGGAAAAAGGGGCAGGAATCAGCTGGAATGGCCCTGGAAAAAGGGGCAGGAGTGAGCCGGAATGGCACTGGAAAAAGGGACAGGAATGAGCCGGAGTGGCCCTGGAAAAAGGGACGGGAATCAGCCGGAATGGCGCTGGAAAAAGGGACAGGAATGAGCTGGAATGGCCCTGGAAAAAGGGGCAGGAATGAACCAGAGTGGCTCTGGAAAAAGGGGCAGGAATGAACCGGAGTGGCCCTGGAAAAAGGGGCAGGAATGAACCAGAGTGGCCCCAGAGCAGCAGCCCAGCAGCGATCCCCTCCGGCGTGGCCACGACAATTTGCCGACGAGTTAAACACTGTCGTGTTTAAAGCAACATTATCCCGCCAGTGCTGAGCCTGAGGGTGCATGTCAGGTTTACCCTGCTAATTAACTGCCGCTAATTAGAGAGCATCTCGCAGCGCCGTCCTTGTCCTGGCTGCTGCTGTTCCGAGGATGAGGCTGCAGGAGCCTCCCCTCCATCCGAGCATCCCTGCTGGGGTCAGCGGCCGGGGCTTCCTCCTCGTCCTGCTGGAGCCGCGGTGCTTCCCAGGGCAGCTCGTGGGGATAACACCCAGCTATTCACTCAGCTGCTCACGCCTCTTTCTCCAGAAAATTCATCTGCGTTTGGGTTTTTTCCCTGTCGAGGGGAGAGGGAGCTGTTGGAGTGGAGGGATGCACGGAGGGAAGAGCTGAGAGGTGCTGTGTTTAATGCAGACCGTGGCCAGGCCCTGTGTCATCTACACACCAAGATTCTTCCAAAATGCACTTTATTTGCTCGTTTTGACTCATTTCACCTCTCTTTTCACTCCTCTTTCCAGCATCATTTTTAGGGAGCGGGACATTTCTTTTTCTGCCCACTAGAGTCTGATCTATTAATAACTGGAGAGTTCTGGATCAATCCCATGTATCACTTTTTTTTTTGCCAAAACACACAAGTAGGTGTGATATGTGATTTATGAACGGTCCAAGAGCCCCCAAATCCCAGTGCACACAGATTTCCAAAGGTATCTCAGGCTGTGAATAGCCATGAAAGGGAATTATGAGAGCCAGGTTGATTTTCTCAGGGGGAATTTTTTTGCCAGTGTTTTCTGGTGTACGAGCAGCAGTTGTTTCCTTTCTGATCAACAGAGGACAGTATTCTTATATTCAGAGGCCACAATACTTCCTCATCACACAGCAGCGGGCTCCAGCACAAATGTAACACCATGGCCTGAAAAGCTAAAGAGAAATTAAGGCACTTATCTTACATTTCTCCCTGGGTAAAATCCACCCCACGACAATTTGGATGATGGAGACTGGATAAATGGGCGCCGAGCCTTGCAAAATCTGATTTATTCAACAAACAGTCACAAGATTTGGAATTACCACAAAATCTCATCATTTCTCCAGTTAATAAAACACTCATCAGAAAGGACTGTTAGAATCCAGCCAGAGATCTGGCAGGGACCACTCATTTAATGGGACAGCACAGCCCAGTGCCTTGGACAAAAAGCAGGATTCAAAGCAGTGTCCCAGCTATTTACAATGCCCCATTAAGGAAAAGCCATCTCCAGCCCTGGGGACTTCATTTCAGTAAATAACGTGGTGTGGAGAAAACTTATTGAACTGAATTCCTGGAAGCTTTTGGTGATTTCTGAGCAGAAAGGCCCTTTGCACAGGATCTCTGTGTCCGCGGTATTTATAAATCCAGGAGGAAATTCCTGCCAAAGGCAGATTTTTTTGCCCCCACGTGTGGGGCAGTGCAGGGATGCTGTGGGATGATGAGGGAGCCCCTGTGTCACGGGTGGCAGAGGGACAGAGGAGCACAGGGTCAGGGTGGGATGAGTCTCTGGGCAGAAATCTGCAGACACTTTTCCAGGCTGTAGGCTCAAATAACAAAAAAAATGAGGAGTTAGGCTGAACCCAGGATGGGTGGGAGTAAATTCCTTTCCTCTAAGGCCCCGTAGGATTCCCTGTATCAAGTTTCGAAACTCCTGGATCGGAGCAGGAAGGGAGGAGCTCACAAACCCCTCTTTCTCTATTTATTTGCAGAGTCTTTTGCCCCCACAAATTTCAGCTCTCCCAATTTATCCAGCTCGCCAAGCTCCTGCTGGACTGGCTCAGCTGGTAAGCACCAGGCAAAATACCAGCCCTTGCAGCAGCAGTGGGAAACTCGGTTGACTTGGGACAGCTTTGTAATTTTAAGCCAAATTCACCTGAAATCAGCATTCTTGTCTTTTGAGGTGCAAATATATTCATTTATTTGATAAGACCACATCCATGCCCATGTTGGAGCTCCTGGAACTATTCCTGCAGAGCAAAATGGAGCTTCTGCTTCTCTTCTGATGGTGATAGCAAAAACTTTTAGATAAGCTTGAGGATTCTGGGATGAATACCTGACCCAGCGGGGTGGCTCAGTCATCACAGCTTGGCGAGTGGGGAAGGATCCCATCCTCAGCTCGGCTCTGTGGGAACTCCTGGCAGAAAGAGATTCGGGCAGCAGTTTCCAAGAAGGAATTCGATTTAAGTTATAAATTAGTTCCTAAGCTTGAGGCCAGGGTGATTAAAAGAGGAATCCACCTCAGGGAGGCCTGTCTGTGTCCAGATTCCTCGTGCAGCTCCAGGAGTTGCTCGCTCACATTTTAACCGTGAGTTTGACACAAAATACACGACCTGAGCCTGGCGGAATTAAAACTTAATGGCTTTACCCAAACTTCCTCTCTGCTGAAGAGGAAGCAAAAAAAAAAAAAAAACCAACCCCTCATCCGTGTCCCTCCAGCAACTTTCCTAATGTGTTCCTCAGGCTCTGCAGGCATTTATCTCACATTTTGAGCATTGCAGTGCTCAAAATTCCCCAGGAACGTCTTCCTGCGCATGGTCTTCCAGGGTTCACTTGTTCCTTGAAAAGTTCATCTCGGGACCATCCCCGGAGCATTCCAGCATCCCGGTTTTGGATGAATACCTGCCCCACGTCTCCCACTGAGCCCCGCTGTCTCTAAAGGGCTGCTGACGAATGGTTCCTCGGAGCAGTGGCAATTTCATGGTTCGTTGGGCACAACCACTCTGCATTTTCACCCGCAGATAATCGAGCTATTACGGGACAATGAGGAACAGATTGCATCTGCCCCGGCATCCCCCGACAAAGAGCCGTGTATCTCCGGCATCTCCCACGCTGGGGATGCGGGGAGGGGATCTTTGGAAGGGGGAAGGGGAGGACAGGTAATCCCAGGTATTTGAGCATCATTTGGTCTGCCCCTTTATCTGCTGCTGCTGGGGGAAATCGCATCCCCGGGTGGAATGAGCTGGGATTTTAGCCCTGGTGTTTTGCGTTTATTTTATCTCGCCTCTCACATTCCAGGATCGGTTCCTCCTCTCATCCTCCTCCTCTATGATTTAGAATGGCTGCAGGCTTCTGCAGCTGATAAAAGGCGCTGCAATACCTGAGCCCCACGATCTTTGTGTTTCCCAAACGCTCCCTTTTCTCCCACCCCAAGCCACAAGACAAGGATGCGACTCCACCGCGTACAGGGAAACTGAGGCACGCTTTGCTGCTCCTGACAGCTTCAAATCACCCACCACAGCAACCCGGGCAGCTCCTCACAGGCAGCGTGCACCACATTTATGGTTTCCCGTGGAGAATCTACAATCTCCACATGGCCACGGGCGTGGAACATCCACAGGAAAACAAGGACTACACTCACAGTCTAAATTAATCTCTTCAGTTTTTAGCAGTCGTGGCGAGGGATGGAAAATCATCTTCCTTCCACGTCAGGATTTGGGCTCCTTTGCTGTCCTTTATTTGGTGAAATCTGCAACGGCCACAACATGAATTTTATGTGAGAAATGTGAAGCTTTTTGAGACTATAATTTTTTTAAGAGTGAAGATGATCAATTTAAGGCAGCAAATATGCAAATTTGTTTGTTAGAAATAACGTTTGGATATCGGATTACTTCCCAAAAAAGCCATAAGTCTCTGTACATACTAAAAATTCTCCTAGAGCTTCCACAACAGAGCGATATTTTACATCCTCCTAACTCCATCTTTTTTTATGGCTTTGCTGCTCCTTTGCCCTTTATTTAAGCTTCTGACCCCAAAATGATTCTGTGCTCTTTGGCTTTTCCAGCCAGCCATACCAGGTCCTAACATTATCCATGGTAAATAAAATAATGGCCATAATTAAAAACAAACAGGGCGAAGAAGGAGGTGCCAAGTCTGATGTGCCACCGAATCACTTAAGAGAGGTAAAATATTGCTGCATCTGATGGAAAGTTTAATCAGCCGAAGAATTTCATGCAGTTGTCTCCCTTTAACCTTCCCACCCCCTTCTTCTCCCTCCCCCCTCAAGAAACCCTTGAAGTGAAATATTTATGATTTTAATAAATTAGAGAACACGGCTAATTAGCTCCATCATCAACACCCCCAAGGTTGTTAAAGTGAGGGAGAATGCTGGAGTTTAATCTTGCTCTGCCCAGTGAAACAGCAACGCATGAAGTTCACAGGATGATCCACACTCAGTGTCCTTTGGGATGTTCCCAGAGAAACTCCTCCCCAAAAAATGGAATTGCAGGCACCATCCAGGGCTGGGAATGGGTGGATGAAATGGGAACTTGGCTATTGTAGATGGATAAATATTTAACACCTAAACGAGCTTCTTAGGGATCAATCCTGTTTCTAAAAGAGAGGTTTAATCATCACACCCAGGAAGGACCATCCTGGCCTTCCACTAGTGACCTGCTCCACGTCTGGTTGTGCAGCTGTGATTTCATCAATTCAAAACACACCCTTAGCAACCAGATATTAACAGAATAAAGGAAATTATGAATATTTCCTAATCTGTGTGGTGGAACTTGCTAAAATTCTCACCGGGTTTGTGCAGAGGTGGAATTTTTTTGTCCACTTTGCACCCTTCCAGCAGACAAAACAGATCAAATGGCAAATTCCTCGCACTCATCGTCGCCGGGCTGAGGTGATGGACATTGTTAATTGAGGGTGTCAAAATAATTTACTGCAAGTAATTAAATAAAATGGCAGGTCCCAAAGCCAGCTGAATTTGGATCTAAAGTCCTTAATCGGGGCTATAATTTAAAAGCACCTGACAGAAGCTTTAATTAGAGAACAAAAATGCGAGTCGCCAGAAAAGCTCGGTGATGGATGGTGGCAAGTGGGGGGAGATACCTGCTCGTGTCTGTGCTGTGAGATCCCAAACAGCTGCCTGGTCCTCACAGGCTGCTCGAGGAGCCCAGCTCCTGCCCCAGGTGGTGGGAGCCCATTCCCAGAGCTCCACATCCTTCTGCCAAGAAATTTGTTCTGAGCGTAGCCGTGGCCCTTGGTTTCCTCTTGGCCCACCAGTTATCTGGGAAAGGGATTTACCAGTTGGTGACGGTGCAGGAGGGCATTTGCCGGTGGCTCCCAGCTGGTAGAACAATGAATTTTGTCACAGCACAGCTGCTGAGGGAGTTTGTGAGGACTTTCTGAAGGTGACAAACCCGGCCTTAGTGCCACGGCACGGTGGCCTGGCTGGCTTTGCATCTGAAAACAAACCAGCAGGGCAGCCCCTTTTGGCTGTACTTCCCAGGCATTTCTTTCTTCCTGAATGGTTCTCCTGGGCACGCTGAGCTGTGCAGGCTGGAAAACACTTGTGGTGTTCAGGGTTGGGACCTCCCAACACGCACAGACACAACATATGGATTATTCTTCATGACAGTCTTGGCACCAGGGGGTCACCACCCATGTTGTTTTCTAATTCCCAGACCCAGCCCTACAGCCTCCCCCTCAGGAAAAAAAGGAGGGCAGGGAGGAAGGAAAGGTCATGGTTGAAGTTTTTTTGTAGGTTATCTAATATAGCACTGAATTATGTCCTTACTGGGCGCTGTCAAGACCGGTTATGTCAACGTGGAGGTGCCATTGTTGGCCACCACTCTGGGGGACGTATTTTTGGGAAGATGAATTTCTCACATTTGCATTTAAAGAGGAGAGGAAACCTTGCTGGTTTTTATACCTCGTACTGGATCAACATTTATCTAAAGCCGATGTTACCCAAGATATTTGAATTTCAGTGTGAAATCCTGAATATCAAGGAAGGGAGTCCAAAGCCCAAACTGGGCCACCTTTAGGCAGGATTAATGATCTTTTCAGTCTTTTGACTGGACTTCTCCCATTACCTGAGTGAAGTTTTTCAGGGCCCTCTGGAGCACCTCACACATCACCAGGGACAGAGCTCCCACGTGGATCAGGTCGTTATTAATTCAGTTTATGCGTGACCCTGTAATTCCTGTGTTCCTGCTCACACGTTCCAAGGGGATCTCTTTGAGGGATTGTCAAAGGATGATCTCTGATGGAGGAAAACCTGCAGGACACAGGAGCCTGCCAACCAGGAGATACCCTGGGATCTCAGCTCTTCCTCAGAGCTATCAGCTGGGAAAGAGGGGAAATAGAGCTCCTGGCAGCCTTGGCCAGAGCGCTTTTACATACGTCAGTGGAACCAAAATATTGTTTCAGCAGTTATATTGTCACTATTAAAACAGGGCTGGAGGAATGGTGCCAATCTGCTGTTACCAGGGCTGTAATGCACTGAGCCATCCGGCCTGAGGGATGACCGGGGGCCGCTCGGAGACCGAACCTGTGCCAGGGCTGGACGTGCAGCGGGGCTCCGATTGCTGGCGGGGCTGAGAGAGGCTGCTTCCCTCCAAAACCTCTGCGATTGCTCTCGAGAGAAAACATTTCAGCAGAGAACGGAGATCCAGTGAAACCAGGGTGATTCATTGGTGTTGAATCTGTGAATTTATTTCCTTTAATATGCCCTGTGCATGGAGGGAACATATTGGTCCTAATTTATTTTATAAGAGGACGATAAGGGAGAAAAATCTTCATTTTTCTGTGGCTTCAGCTCAAAATGAGATCAGCAGAAATTGGTGGATCTTTAGGACCCCCCAGAAATTATCCAGGACGAGAAGAAGTGTTTCAACCCTCAGGAATAAAGTGGTGAGTACAGAGCTCAGCAAGTGCAGCGTGATAACAGAAAATAATTTTAAAAGGTGAGGTAAAAACATTCTTGCTGAGGCTTATTTCGACTTAATGGTGTTTAATGAATTGGCAAAGCTCTGCTTAGGGGGAAAAAAAAGTAAACTGTACGTATCTGGATCTTAATGATTAATAATTCTGCACGGTTAGGATGCCAGAGTAAACATAATAAACACTTTTCTTTTAACCAATTGACTTTAGTTTTCCGTGGCCAATAAAGTTTGAAGAATTTTCTTTGGATCCAGTTACGCCAGCATTGCCTGGGAGGGAGGACAGTCCGCTGTATACCCACAGAGCCGACAAAATAAATGGCCTAGAAAGCTCCAAAATGTGTTTTTCACATCAGTGAAGAGATTTTTAATGATGATGTAACAATGTCAAGCATCATAAAGAGTGCTGGGAGGAACATACCTGACCTGCTCTGAGCTGTGTGGAAATGGAGGCAGGAGCTGTGGGCTGTGGGATCACTTGGAATTTTATCGCCTCCTTAGAATGGCAGCGCTGGAGAGAAAAAAACACAAATGAAGGACAAATCAATCCTGACACCGTTTTAAAAATAAGATCTCAATTGGTTTCAAATTTTTAACATCTTCTGACATTTTGGAGGATTTTGCTAATTCTCCAAAGCCTTAAAAGCACTGTTCCTCTCCCTGGCCTGTGCCAATTTCCATTCAGATGCCACTTCTATTATTTAAGAGTCCCACTAAATACGCCAAAAATATTAATCAAGCCATGACTTGTGCCAAATAACTCGAGTGATTTGTATTATATTCGGAGGCTGAGAATTAACCAGCCATTCAGCTCAATGCACACAGAAGGTTTCACGTTTAGATATGATGTTTAATTCTGCAAAAGACCATTTTTGCTGATTTTGTTGGGGTCATGCGTGAGGTTCAAGGTGGAGCTATGTGAGAACAGATTTGTGCGGCCGGTGCCTCGCCCTCATTCTGCAAATACTGAGGGTTTGTTCAAATTTCCTCCTCTCCCATTCCTTTCTCCTGGTGGAATTGGCCCCGTGGGCTCTCCCAAATCCGGCTCAGGTACAAAAGGAGATTATTCAAGAGTGGATGGCTTGGAGAACGGTGGTGCCTTTTCTGGACATTTTCAGGAAGTGGCCAGCAGCCTCCACGTGGTGGGTGGTGAAGAGCAGAAGGTCACAGTCACATCTGGAAAAGACACAGCTGGATCTGGGATGGGGGGGCCCTCTGTTTACACAGCTGGCTGTGGAAAAACCTGTCCCTGCTGTCACCTGGGCTGCATCTGTTTGTCCTGCACCTGGGACTCTGTGAGGGTCCTGCTGTGCCCAAGCTAACACAGCAACGCCACCGTGCCACTGGTGGTGTCCGGCTCTCCAAAGGTGTGCCCAGCTCCCTCAGAAAGCTGGAAAGGGGATCAAAATCACCAAAGCGTTAAAGAAAAAGCCGGGATTTGCTCGAGTCAAAAAGCACTAGCAGGTTCTCTGTTTGGATGTGCTCGCAGTCCAACCCATTTAACAGAACTCCAATGACACAATGCTTTAATGTCCAGTATTTCACTTTCCTTCCCCACACAGCACGGGCAGAACGTTCTCCACGTGCATCATGTCTGACAGCAAAAGTCTTGACTTTGTCCGTCTGGATACCGCAATTTCTTCCCCCTCAGCATCCAAAGCAGATCACACCTCCTGTTAACAACAACAAGTGTTGAAAAGCCCAGCCTTTGCAGGTTTGCTGTCAGCAGGCACAATATCTGTCCTGATAACAACAGCTGGGCACTGATCCACACCTGGCACATGCAAGGCTCTGGTGTGTGCCTCCCTTTGCTCCTGTTCCTTCTTCCACACACTAATTTGTAGTGGATGGCAGAGGTCTGGGGGACTTAGAGGAGTTTTGGCAGCTCGATTTCAATGCCGGGAGCTGATGGAAATGATGCACACCTATAGGAGCTCTTAAATCCTGCATCAGGGACTGGATTTCCTGGAGAAAATAAACCCAAAGGGAAATGTTTCCTTTTAGCTCCCATGCCATGGGTCAAGCTCACCTCTGCTGCTGTAACAACACCAGGGAAATGCTGATGTGGGCCGTGGGGGCCCATCTGCACCTGAGCTGTGAGTCTCCTGGGAAAGTGGGTGTTCCTGGTTGTCCTTTCCTGGTGGTGAACAGGACTGGATAAGGAGATTTTTAACAAGTCACCAGCTTCTTTATATTTTATGCCACTCTTGGAAGGAATTTTTTAAAGGGATGGGAAGAAAGAAAGCATTAAAACCAACTCCTGACTTAGGTCTCCATCAAGCCACAACTTAGAAACCTCATTTTTGTATTTTGTTGTGTTGCCCAAACAGATCCAGGAGCTCTCAGGTCTCTCAAAGCAAGGACTGAGCTCACAGCCTGCTGTGTGACAGGTCCTTTATTTACCCAATTTATCCCAGCCCAGGATGGCTTGGATGGTTTCATACAATGACTCTTTGTAGGCTGTGGCAACCCATTCCCGTGTGGGGATGCTGAGCAATCCTGGACTCCCGAGGGTGAGTTCACCCCTGGGCTGGAGCCGTGGGTGTCTTTCCCCTGGGACAATCCCGGCCGAGCAGACGGTTCCTTCAAACAGACTTCCTCATTGTGCTCCACAACTGCACTCGTGGCAAGGGGAATGCTGGTGACTTGGAACATTTTTTTCCAAGAAAAACACAGATTCGAGCTCATCGTCTTGGAATTAACTCGTATCAGGGTATATGGAGCAAAGCAAGCACGGGGATTAGCAGAAAATCATTGACACAGGGGTGATTCCTGCGGAAACAAACCGAACATTCAAACCCTCAGGAACACTTTGAAATAAAATCTGCAGTAATCTGGGCCAGGGTTGGCAGCGAAGAGGTATCCCAGACCTTCCACAATGGTTTTTCCATGATCTTACAAGGAGTTCATTGTCCAATAAGCACTGTTATGCATTCAAACGAGGAGAACTCTTCCAAGCCTGAATGCATTGTTCTTTTGTTCCAGGCACTTTGTGTCAGTGAAGTCATGGCGAGGCACCGAGGCTTCAGCCTCGCAGCAAACACTGGCTGTGATGGGATATTTCCACTTGGCTCCCCTCCCAGTGGCTCCTGCTGGAGCATTGTTCTCCAGGATCGCCATCCATAAAAAGTGACAGCGGCAGGACACCTACTTCCCCCGAGCCCTCCACTTCTGGCATCCGCGCCTCAAAACGGTGACACGGTGTTCCCAAAACGCTCCCAAATTTTTTCAGCATTGTCGCTGCCCTTTCTACCAGGCACGGCTTTCTCCTTCCTGCGATTCTGAGAGTAATTAATGCTCCTCGCTCCAGCTTGGAACGCTTCAAAAATGCTTGGAGTGGTGGGAGCTCATGTTCTACCAGCCCAACTCCTATGGAACACCCCAGCTTATCTCTAAAGAAACTATTTAGCCGTGTTCCAGTGTCACTTTATTCATCTTTTAAACGCTTCTAACAGCAAACTGCTTCGTCTGGCACCGGAGCAAAGTCCTCGGGCTGCGTGAGCTGCCAAGGAGGTCCTTGGGCTGTGCCAGCTCTCGCCAGCTGAGCGTTGTACCAGCAATGGGTTCAGTGTTCCTGGGCTTCCAACCCCCTGAGGTTTGCTTCAAGTTTCAGACTGAGAGCGCACAAGGAACTCAACATAAAACTCAGACTGTAAATTTGACTTTTCCTTGGTCTCCAATCAGAACCATAAATCAAGCCCGGATTTGCTTTGAACTTGGTCGCGCTTGCCCCAGAAAGTTCAGGAACTTTAATGATCCTCTGGGACAGAGTCGAGCCCATTTTAGAGCGTTTACAAAGAAAACATCAAACTGGATGAATTTTATGTGGTTTTGCTACGTGCCTTTGGCACAGCTTGGGCAGAGCCTGACAAGGTTCCAATTCAAGTTAAAATAAAGATAAACCGAGCATTCAGCTGATGTCATCAGACAACAAGCAAGCAAACAAACAAGCTGATGGCATCTCCAAGATTTATTTGGTTTCACTTCGCTAGAACTTTATCAGCACAACGGGACCGGTTCTCCTTCCCTCTGCAATGATGTAAATCAGGAGCCAAGCCATACTTTAGCTGTGATGGTTATCAGGCTCAGATAAAGCTTTTCAGATCTTTTCTCTGCGGACTCGAAATGTCTGGCCAAGCGCAGATTTGGATCCAAGTTAATGGCCTCTCTGTGAAAGTGCTGGAGAGCCCCAAAGGCCTCTGTATTACTCTGCCACGCTGGGACAGAGAAGGTTTTGAAATGGAGCTCTGCTGTTTGAATAGGAGCTGCTGTCACTTCTCAGGTGATTCTCCTTGCTTTCAACCAGGGAAAATTTAAAGTATTCAGAGTAAAAAGTTGTCCCGCAGCGAGGTGAACGTGCGGCCCCCGGATTTATCCTCCAAAACGCAGCCGGGGTTTCCTCTAAACATTCTCAGTGTAGCTGACCATTAATGCTGAGACAAAACAAGAGATAGAATGTATTTTTTGTGGTTTATAAATACACGCTATGTCCAAAAATCTTGCAGCACGTTTCAAACAGGCTTGCCAAGCGTTCCTAGCACTTATCTGAAAATGCGCCTTTCGACTTCACGAAAATTCTAAAATTATCCAAGCACATGCATACATTTATGCATTTCCAAGTCAGGTGGGACCTCAGAACAATCCTGCCTAACCTCCTTTTATTGGGAGGTGACTTTTGAAGTTGTTTTTCTTTCTTGAAGCGGAAGTCTCCCAGAATCCTGCATGGAAGGGCTGCACTGAAATCATCAGCTTGGTATCCAAGTGTGGATATTGTTAGTGAGCAGGGTCATGCTTCTTGTTCTGTTTTGCCTGAAGCACTCATGCCTGGAAGTGTTAATAAACTGTCACGGAATAACGAGCCCAGGTTTGTGGAAACCTTTCTGAAACGTGAAGCTCATGCCATGACACCTTGAATCACAGTTCAAAGCACATTCCAGTGTCAGAGGGCACATTTTGGAGTAGCTACCATGGTTTTATTCACAAATGCAGTGGGGCAAAACACCAGAATTCACATCTTGAAACCCAGGGGTTGTGTACCTGTCTATCACTCCCATATCCCAGCATAATTGAAATTATATCTGTAGCAATAACGATGTCTCTGGTGGTTTTAGCAGAAATTTCCCGTATTTCATAGGGAAACATTGTGCTTTTGGTAATTTGTTTAACTGATTTGTTAATTATGCAGTTTTCATCTGTCCATTTTTAACTTTGTGTAGATTTCAAGTTTGTTTTGCAAGTTTTTTCACACATTTCTGCATTTTTTAGGCTACCAACCTTCGGTGGTATCATCCTATAAATGACTGGTGAGAACTGGTGAAAATCTTTTGTTTTTAGTGGAACTATGAAGTTCTCAAAACGTATGAAAATGGTCAAGAAGAGCCACATATAAGAGTCAGAAATCTACTGAGAATTGCTGATAATCACAGCTAAGTCCGGAGGAGGAACTCCATGTAACAAACTCCTTATCTTAACATTTAGTTAAGGGACACAGAGAATTTTCATCAAAATGCAGCATTTCCATTTAACTTCACCCTCTGAAGAGAACTGGTTTTCACCGAAAAAAAAGAAGCTATAAAGGAAACAATCTGTTCTTAAATTCAACATGAGGAAATTGAGGCCTGGATCTGCAGCTATGTAACTGTGCTTGCACAAACACTTCCACTGATTTCAACAAAGATCCTCACACAGGAGAATTACTCACAGGGATAATTGCTCCTGAGACCAGGCAGTCTGGGTTAGTTAGTGAAATAAGGGCACTAAATCATTTTCTAATCTATATTGTTCTTTTTGACTGCCAAAGTGCTAGCTGTATTTATTTTTTATAATCCTGATAGGGAAACATTCCTAAAACATTAGCAAAAAAAATCCAGCTTGAGTGAGAGGACAAAGTGAAACAAACATCCCTCAGCCTTCCTCCGCTGCCGCTGAGCTTTAAATAGCAAACTTGAGCCTCTGTCAAAGCACACTTTGGGTGGTTGTACAGCAAGTAGCTCCACGAGATGGGATTGGAAAATCCTTCAAGGCCCTTAATCAGCAGGCTCTGGCTCTTTGAGCTCTTCCTTTCTCCTGCCTTTGGAAGGAGCCGTGCCTGAGAACGTTTAATCCGCGGCAACCCTGAGCGCCGTCCCTCGGGGAGCTCCCTCCTCTTGTTATCGTGTGCTGGCCGTGTCAGAGGTGAGAGGGGAAAATGTGCAACCCAAACCAATCCCCAGCCCCTCTTTCAATCCAGACTTATCTACAATCACAGCCCAGGCAGGGTCCAGACGTAGCAAACCCTTTCTATTAGCATGGAGTTTATGGATGGCGGGCAAAGTCAAACAGCGCCTGCTAAATATGGCCAGAATTTGCTTGAAACTTTGGAAGATGTTTTCCATTCCTGGGTATTGACTTTGTAATGGGACCTGCCCAAGCTTTAACAGGCGTGAGAAATTTAAATATACAACCCCCTCCGACCTGGAAAAGGAAAACCAGAATATTTTAAACAGTTGGGCAAGGGGAGACAGCGGCAGAACTGGAAAAGAGCTTGGTTGGACCTCTGGAAGGAGTCACCCTGATGAGAGGAGAGTTAACAACGCCCTCCTGTTGGAAAGCAAATGTTTCTGGGAGCAGAGTGATGTGAACCACACAGATATGGGATAGCCCGGGGGGGGGCAGAGGAAGTTTAAATGCATTCTGAAAAGGTCACGCTACCACACTTCATTTTTCTATTGTCACAGAGAAACCTCCTCCTCCACTTCAAACCCTTTCTTATTTATGCACCTCCTTGCTGGAAAAGGTTCCCAATAATGAACGCCCTGGATGATTTCCAAGATGTGTTGCTGTTGTCTAATCTCTCCTTTTGGTTCTCCAGATCCCAGGTTGCTTCATTCTCAGCCACCACGGGGCAAAGATCTTCCAAACACTCAGGAAAGCTCCGGGGCAATACCGGGATCGGATCTTCCGAAGGAGTTTTGTTGGACGTGAGTAATTTGCTGCGGCAACGTGCTGATGGAGAGCGTGGGGCTGCTCCTTTCCCTTTAATGGTTTATCCACATGGGGCAGTAGCAGGGGAAAACTCCAGTGTCTTGTAGGAGAAACGTTCCTGCCTTCAGGCTGTGGTGGGACCATCGATCATGTTGCTGATAAAGCAGCTTAGGCTGTGACAAGCAATTGGCCGCTGCGGTGTTTGCAGGGAGGCATCGAGGCTTTGGAGAACAACCCTTGGACTTAAAATAGCAAAACTCCCTTCGAGAAGGAGCTCGTGCGATGTGTGTTCCTCAAATAGACCCACGACCAAGAAAATAAACCCCGTTTTACACATGGCCAGAAGGAGGGGGAAATAAACTCTGCAGTTGCTGTGTGAGTTAGTGACAAAGCCACAGCTTGAGGCTGAATTACCTGGTTCTGAACGGGCTGATTTTCCTGCTAAGCCACGTTGCTGTTTTATGTGTTGGGAAAGACAGGGATAAACCTGGGATGATTTTAAATAAATTCATGGCTGGCTGGATTTTGTTGGTGGCACACAGAACAGGGAAAATAAAGAAAGGCATGAACGTGTCCCTCACCTTGCTAAGGTAAGGAGGGAAGGAATAACACAAACACCAAGATTTGCTGTGAGCGCCCTTCATCCACCCTTGGACCTCACCCACATCAGCACTGCACTCCTAAAGGAAAAATGAGGATGCAAAGTGTCTGACAATACGAAAAAGAGTCAACAGCACACTAAAATAATGGAATTGCACTGTGAATGACTATTTTGTTACCTCTGAAAATCTCTATTTCACCACCCATCATAAAGGTAGAGAAGCTCAGCGTGATTTATTCAAGGCTTTATGAAATTGTTCTCCACTAAATGCTGACAGCTTGATGATATTTTCCGAGATCCAGCGGCTTCTCCTTGAGAAGGACTCAAGTTAGGCTCATGTGTAAAACACGAACCATATATTCATCCCCAAATTCGACCACTATTAGCTAATTAGTTAGCTAATGAGGCAAGCAAGGCAATGTTTTATTGACAAATAAATTGGTCACCAAAAATTGCAGTTTTGGACAGATCATGACAATTGGAAAATACCATTTGCGGTCAAATGGAATATTTTGGAAACACCAGGATTTGTCATTTCATCTTGTTGAATTCTCACATTTTGGGGTGCTTGTCAGGAAAGGCAAGGCCTCTAAAACACAGATGGAAGGAGGAGATCTCCAGTAGCACAGAGAAAATATGACCACAGCAGGCAGATATTTTTCAGACGTTTCAAGAGCTTCCTCAAAGTGCCCACTTGGGACCAGGAATCAATACTTTGCCCCTGGATGTCTGTTAGCAGGGATGATTCGGGTCCCGTGAGCACCACTGTGTGTTATCCTTCAATAAATTATTTCTCTTTACTAATTTCCAAGCAAGGTTTTTTTTTCTCTGCTAAAGAAGAAGAATAACGTGTGCTGTGGGAGGAGGCTTTTTCTCCTCGAAGCCTGTGGCTAAGAATCTCCTAAATGAACATCCGAAGTTCAGCTACTGTCAGGAATCCATATTTAGACTCTGTTTCTGCAAAAAAAAAAAAA
>VZTF01001216.1:1270527-1407483 GCA_013397755.1 Cnemophilus loriae
GGAAGTGCTTTAATTTTGTCAGACAGGAACATCTCAGAGTCAGTAGAAAACAGGACTGAGCAGGTGCCCAAACCCTGGGCACACGCTGAAATGCTTTGCTGCTTTCTGACCCTAAATGAGCAGCCTGACAAGCAGCTCTGTTCAGGGTGGTCTTAAATCTCTGACTGGGAGCTGGTTTAAATCAGAGGGAGGGATGAGGCTGGGGAACATAAATGTTCTCTGGGGCCCATTTCGGTTTTTACGGGGAAGGTATTCCAGCCAGAAGGAAAGGGCTAAGATCAAGCCAGCCATCTTCCAGGTGAGGCTGCGGCCTTTCAAACCCTCTGTGAGGGCCCTTAATAACTTTGCCATGTGTAAACATCCCTGATGCTTTTCTTCGGAGCTCGGAGTGACAACCAGAGCAGGGAGAGAGCGGCTGCTCGACACTTTTTGACGTCAGTTCTCATAATCCTGAGCGGCTGATAACCATGACGCTCCAGAAAGTGGGTATCACATGTCACTGGAGAGCCTCAGGAAGCAGCACCGGGGCTTTCAGAGCTGCCTCACCCCTCTGAGTTTACCCAGGGTTTTTTTTTTTTTTTCCAGGCCCGTAATGAGCGAGGCACAATTTAACCCTTTAACCTCTCCCCACACGGGTCACGTTTCAGCCCAATAGAGGACACACACCAAGCGACTCATGTTTATTTTCCAATTGTCATTTTCAGTTTACCTTGAAGAACCTGATCTTTAAGTTGGTAACAAATAGCTACTGAAACCAGCTGAGGATTTTTTTATTATTTTTTTTTTTTCTCCCCAGCTATAAACCAGTCAGCCCCAAGAAAGACCCCATGAGACTGTGGAGCATTTGCTTCCCATGTCAGCTGAGAAGCTTCCCAAAACAGCCCAAGACAAAGTACGTCAGATGGCTTTTATATTCCCGCTTTGCTCTGGCCGTGCTGGGTCATCAAGGGATATAAAATGTATCAGACTCAGCTAATTTAATTTTCAGGCAGAAAGAACATTTTATTAATGGCGCTCTGATTATCTGTGCTGTTACAGCCTGAGCCAGTGGACATCAAAGTCACTGACTCTCCTCGGCAAACCTCAATGTATTTAAATCCTTTAATGCAGTTTAGGGCTTTCTTTTAGCACCCTGAATTCACGAACAGGTTAATTTGTTGGTGATTTCTTGATTTATATAGGTATATTGGTTTTTATCCATGAGCACAATTTCTTCAGGATATCCAGATAAAGCCGGGATTCAGAGATAACACCCCCAAAGTTCTGCCCAGGGACCAGATGTATCTCACACTCTGAACAGTCTGATTTTTCCTCTCAAAAGTCTCATTTAACCTGTTTGATAACAGGGTTATGCAGAATTTATTGGGATATAAAGCTCTTACACAGAAAAAAAGAAGAAATCCCCAAGGAATCTGTATCCATTGCTCCAGAGTCCTATCCCAGCATCAAAAGTTTTGGAAATTTATTCTGGATCGAGCCTCTAGGCAAGTCTGATTTAATCTATGGATGGTGAGAGAGAACTTTGCAGGCAAGCCCAAACCCGAGCAGTGCCGTATCCCAACCTGCAATTTCTGAGGCAGAATCAATGCAGACACAATTTACCACACGTAACCTCGCATCAGCTGAGGATCCCAAGCTTACACTGGAAACATCCTTTGCCATCTGATTTAGCTGGACCCAAAGGCAGATGTTTGAAGGCTGCCCATGTTGTGGTGCTCCCCAAGCTTTGGGGCTTCTTCCTTTTGCTCTAATGCAAAATTAAAGTTTTATAAACCACCCCCCCCACTGGTGATTCACTGCTCTAAGTGCTTCCATATTTCTTTCCCACTTCCTCCCATGCATTTTGGATGCAAGTTTGTGCAGCCAGGTACCAACAGACCAGGCGGATGTGCAGTGGGGCCATCCTGATGTGCTGCCTGCTTCCTCCTGCTCCAACCATCCCTTCCCACACGGCAAACATCGGGAATCTGAAGAGTTTGAGCAACCTGGCCTAGTGGAAGGTGTCCCTGCCCATGGCAGGGAGTTGGAACTGGCTGGACTTTAAATTCCCCTCCAACCCAAACCATTCCATTATGTGATTCTATGATAATGCAAGAGCTTTCAGAGCTGGCAGAAACTGAATCACTTTGAGGAAAACTGCCGTTCCTGCTCCCAGGGGACCTTTCCCCTCTTCCAGATGCTTTGGCTTTGGCGGGTAGGTGAAGGCCAAAGCTTCCCCAAGAGGTGCAGGAGGTTTTAGCCACACAATTTACTTTAAAGTCCGAGGGAGCCAGGCAGCCAAGCCTTGGCCGGCAGCTCCGGTTTGTGGCCTTTCCTAACTCCAGCATTTATTGGTTTGGTGAGCGCTGTGAAACGCTCTTTGGGTGGCCTTGAACTTCCCCCACGAAAAAACAATTATAGGCTCCAGGCTGGTAAACACTGAGCTTGCAGAGCTGCTCTGGGCTCTGCCTTCCAGTTGGCCAAACCTCGCCGCCCTTCAGCAGCCGAGCTCCGACAGCATCAAATGCGGGATGAGGTCACAGCTCCCGAAATCCCCCTGATCCTTACCCAAACACGGCGCAAACCCTTCAAACTCTCCGGATCCTATATAAAATATCGTGCTTAATAAGGCTATTGTATCACAGCAGGGCCTGGGTTTAAGCCCCCTAAATCCCAGCTATTTCCTTAGGCACCTATTATTTGGTTTTCTCTAATGCAGGATTCTGGGTGTTGTTTGTACAGCACATTTATGGTGCTGCACCTCGACGGAAATTCTTTCTCCTGACGAGCAGAGCTGGAATCTTTTTGCCCCTGAATTTCCACCCTTTTTTTGTGCACAGCCCCTAATCCTTTTCCTTTAACTGCGCTGCAGTGCGTGGGAGGAGCTGCAAACACACGGTGACCACGCGACCTCACTTCTTTGGGACACTTCAGTTTGTTGTTATTCAGAAGAAACTTCACCCAGTCCACCTCGATGCCCTTGGCTTTTCCTTCTCCAAGTCCTCACAAAGCCCTTGAGAAATTTGTCGTTCAAACCATCACTGTCTGCATTTCACTGCCCAATTTTTCCCCTGGAGCAAGGCACTCGTGAGGCTCAGGGTTTAATATCCATCACTGGAACATCGGCGCTCCTCAGGGTGTTCACATAACTCCAGGAATGCTGGGAGGGGCCACAACAGCATAACCTGACATGGAAATAAAGCAACGACAACTACTGAATGACAGGATCAATGTTTTGGACACTTCTTTTTATTTTGTGCCTTTTATCCAAGACAGGGAAAAAAAGCTGAGCAGAACAATGTAAAAACAAGCAGCAAAACTCATCCCCGCAGCCTCAACCAGGCTCTCCTGTCACCTGGGAAAAACACCCCCTTCCCCACATCTGCCCCTCCAGGCTTCCATCTCTAATTCCCCGCAGGGAAAAAAAAAAATATTCAGGTACTGTTGGGTCAACAGAGGACTTATAAAGTCGATGAGAATGACAAATGTGACACTGTACCCCCGCCGAACTCCTCGCAGCGGAGTCTGCAGGCAGCTGAAGCCCATCCATCAGCAGATGCAGCGGCATTTGTTTCTGAAACATCTGCTCTGTATCAATATGCAAATCACACCGAGAGATTCCGATCTCAAAGCCTCATGTTTTTGTTGTTGTTTTTGTTTCAAAGGACTGGAACCAGCCACTGCTCAGAGTTACTCTGCGTTCGATTTTTGACTATTGCTGCAATCTACTTGAATATTCAAATATTAACTCATGAGGGTTATCCCAAGGACTACTTTTAGCTTTTTTTAAAATTTTTTTTATTTGTGGAATCAAAGTATTTTCTCACCAGAAGAATTTAAGCCTGGTGAATTCAGAATCAGATCTTAATTGCATCCCCTGTCAATCACTTTTAATCCGAGTGGCAGTTGGGGCAAGGAGACCTCACATGTTTTGGCAAGTCAATGGTAAAATGACTTGGAAAACAGCAAGGCAAGCTGATACTGTGATTAAACAGCCAGCAAGGGACTCCGTTCCCATTCTTTGAGGGAACTTTCTCCAAAATGTGCCAGATCTCCTTTCCAGAAGATGATAAATTCATTTCTGATGGGATAAATATGAAGGCTTCCATTTTAAAATGGACTGGAATCCTCATCCTTGCTCACGACTGCAGAGTGCTCAGCTCCTCTGGGAACCAGATCATTTATTTTACTGCTTAAATATGGATTTTGGAGGCTGCTCTTTGTCATATTCTTGACATGGTGGTTGAAGTGATAGAATGAAGATATCCCATGAAAAAAGAAAGCAACCTAAATATATAAAGCAATTTTTAAAGTATATTATCCGTGAGGATCTAAATGTGGATTGAGGAGTATTGTGCAACACACAGATTTTTAAAAGCTTTTTTTTCCCCAATTTGAGATGTTTCTCCTCGTCTTTAAATATTTCCATCCAGTTCTTTCAGTGTGAGAGAACTTCTGAGCCAAAGCCTGAGAGCCACAAAATGTAATTCACCAGAAATTATTATTATAAGATGAAACAAAAAAAGAACAGATGAGCTGGTTTTCCTTATCTAGAGGGAGCAAAACATGAAAGGGAAATAAATAAATGCTTTTCTTGTGGAAAAGGCTCCTTGTGGGTAGATTCCTGCATCCACATGGGGCTCTGCAAAATCACTTGGAGCCCAGGAGAGGGAAGGGAGGAGGGAAGATGGGCACGAGGAGCACGTGGAAGGATCGGTGACCTAGAGAAGATTTTTAAAATTCCTTCCCTTCTCACCATCAGATAAAAGCAGGGACAAAAAGCGAGTGGCTCATCTTCTCTGGTTCCCTTCTAATAGCTTCCTAATGAAGTAATTACCACGTACTCGTTTGGAGCCACACAAAACGGGAGGCGAGACGTGAAAATCGAGGGGAGGGGGAGAAGCCTAATCAGCTGATCGTGCCTCCCTGTGGATCTATTCCCACTCACACCCTGCAAGGATCGCGCCGAAATTTTCCCCAAATCTGATTTTTAACAGATTTAGTGCCTGGATATATATACATGTAATTACTCACTAATTAGTATTAATTTTGTAGGTGAACACTCACTGTAATATTTGTATTTGCTGCGTAAATTCTATAGGAGGAGGTAATTCCTTAATATCAGTTATCAGTCCAAATAATAGATCTAAAATCGATCTAATGGATGGAATAGAGCTAAAATCAGACAAGCTCCCAGGCACAAAAAATGGGAACATAAGCAGCAAATTTCTTGTCTTTTACCCAAGCCCACCACGGCTACAGCAAAATCCACCAGGAGCACATTCCTGTGAGACCGACAGTAAAAAGGTCTTGGGGAGATGTCAGGACCAAACCTTTCTGAGAAAAAAAAAAAAATACAGAAAAATTAATGTAGCTGAGAAACTTTTTGGAAATTATGACCAAAATTTGGAGCAGAAGGTGAAAATCCTGCACTGATCAAATACGTTGTACATGTTGGTTATTTGGAGAGCTTTCAGAACTGGGTTTTAATTTGGTTTAGGACAATTTTCCTTTAGGGAAGGACAATTATGTGCAGGTTTGGGGGGAAAGGCTGGAATCATTGCTGGTGATGGAATGTGCCCAAGGCAGATAAACCCTGTGGGCCAAAGCTTCTTCCTCACAGCCACACACGGAACTGGCCCACGGCAATTCCGGTGTTTTGGCTTTCCAAATATCAGGAATCCATTTCCCCATCTGCAAAAGGGGTGAATTTCTCTTTTGGAAAAAGCTTTAGAATCCAGGGGTGAAAAAATACGCTGGGTGGCCACTAAATCAGAGTTACATCCTTTGCCACCTGTTTCGGCTTTTCTTTTGCAGAGGTGGAAATGAAAATCAGTGAAGGAAGAGATTCAGTTTTTCTCTGAAAATATAAATGTTATTTCCATCCGTCCATCCATCCATCCATCCATCCATCCATCCATGAACCAGTAAAAATAATATGCAAAAATATAAATATTTATTCAGCCACCAAAATTGCTGTCTTAACAACTGAGATCCTTAAATCTTTTTTATCTTTCCGAGCCAAATGAGGCAAAAAAAACCTAATTAAAGATGAAAAGTAAATCAACAACTTCATTTCTCCAAAGCTGCAAAGGTAACACAAGTCCATCTTAGTTAACAGAAGAGTTTTTATCGTGACAGCTGCCCTGCCAACTTTTTATTAAGGTTTAAACTGCCTCCAAACAATTTTCTTCCCAGGAAAAACCCACTCCCTTCATGAGAAGAAAGCCCTTCTTCTCAATTTTCCATCATCCGTGTGCATGGGCAAATTCTCCCTGGCTAACTGAGTGTGAATCCAACAATTTTGGCTGAGCTGCAAAGGAGAAGTGATCCCAAATATTATTATGGAAGAGGGGAACGCGGCTCTGGTGGGGATGGCTGGCGGATCGTGGCTGTTTCTGAAGCCTCCTTTCTCCTTCTTTTTCCTCCCTTTTCCATTCTCCCTCGAGTTATCCTCGCAGAAGGGCCCAGCACTGCCAAAACCGGGGGCTGGCGGGGCAAGCAGATGAGCGTTGTGTTTTTAAAGGTAACAGAAGTTGGCTCCTCAGGGTTCACGGCGGTGTCACGGCGTGCGCCCGGCTCCTACACGTTTTGAAACTTGATCTTACACCTTGCCTTTCATGAAGATGAAATCCTTGGCAGGTGATTATTTTGCTTTCTCACATCATATCAGACCCTTTAAGCACCAGTCTGCCTGCTAAGAGCCAGCTGTTGGGGAGTGAAAAAAAAGGAAAGAAAGAGCTCAGAAAGCCCAGACGTTCAGAAATCCCGCAGTGGCCAACTGCGTCTGTCCCTGGAGTTTCCCTTAGGTTTCGTTGCGAAGCAGGGAATGCAGGTGTTTTAAAACACTGGTCCCTGGATCGATGTTAAATTAGGAAAATGTAGAATGAAGCAGGAAGGTGAAATTTCTTTCCCTGGAAAATCAGGGAAGAGCAGAGGCCTGGAGCTGGGCAGCAGTGATGCCGTGTTTGTGATGGGGCCGATCTCCGCTCTTACACAAAGGTGAGGTGGAGCTGTCTTGCTCCTTTGGTAGATAAAGCTGGGAGTGACAACTCTCTTCAGTCCTTCCAACCGTATTTGGAGCCCAGCTGGGATTATTTAACTGATTCCAGCTCAGTCCTGCACATGAAGTGAATTCATCTCCCTGGAGAGAGGAGCCTGTCCCGGCTCAGCACAAGGGAAGGGTTAACTGCAGTGCTGGGAGGCTCAGACTGGGAGCATTTCCACATTGGAAACGCTGCCTTTCAGTGTTTGTCTTTTCCAGAGGCCTTGTTCTGGTCCAAATGAGTCAGGAGATGGGCAGCCTTTTCTTCCAGAGGGAAACGAAGAGCAGGAGGTGCCTTGCACCCAACCAGCTGCCCGACCATCCTCACCCTCAGCTGCCACCTGCACGAGATATCTCAAATAATTGTCCTTTGTCCTGTCACTTTGCCATCCGGGACAGCACAGGAAACAGCTGACAACGTGCTCACCCTGATCTTGGCGACTGCTTCAAAAATATCTTCGCTTTTATAAGAAACCTTTCCTCTGTGCAAGCCAAGGAAGATTGTCCTGGACATTCCCACCCAGCAGAAGGGGAGGGGAGTGACGAGAAACCCCTCAGAGAAACAGATGTGCTGTGAGAATTCCTCGCTGGGAGCACAGGGACTGAATGGGACGTGTCACGTAGTGTGTAACTCCTTGGCAGTGGCTGCACAGGGTTTCCTTCTCTGTCTGATAAAAATAAAGTTTTTCATTTGCCAAGACCATCGGAGCAACTTTTTGCTCTTCGCTAGGACCAAAGGAAACAGTGTTTCTTCCACTGTCAACAGAAGGAATATATTTATGTCTCAAACCTGCTTTTCCACGTGCACACACCCCCTCAGAATGCTGATTTTAAATCATTCCGAAGTGAATTCGGCGTCTCTGTGCTGGATGCTCATTTCCTCAGAAAAGCAACAACGGGATGATTTTTCCCCTGGTGCATCTCCAGAATTTGGCCCAGCTCAGGCTGTTGAGCTGTTTTTCCTTCCTTTCCTCCCTCTAAATGTAATTGCCTGCTTTCAGCTACTGTGAGCCTGACCCAAATCCCACTGTGGTCCACGGAAAACCTCATTTGGGCCAGGGTGGGCTGGGTTACAACCCAGCCTTGCGGTAGAAGGGAACTGGAGGAGGAATAATTTTGGCACAGCTGGGCTATGTCTGGTACCAGGTCTCTTCATTGCTCGTCTTTATTAGCTCATTAAGCACAGAACAAGAGGCTGCTGCTGCCTGGCCACAGCAAACCTCACAGGCACGTTGTTTTCTCTAGAAAAACACGTTTGGACACTGGTGGTGAAACGAGCAGAAATCCCTGATGGAATGGGATTCTGCTCGTATACGCGCCGTGTCCTCCGTGGAAAGCATTTGGATTATAAAATAAGAAAAATGCTTCTATGCTGTTAGTCCCTCACTAAATCCAAATAAAAATCGGAGGGTATTGGAAGCTGGATGTGTTTGAACATCAAATATGCCAAATGTAAAGTGTTTGGCATCACAATCTTTCATAAAGCAAATAAATGCAAGCAAGTTCATCTTTTGTTTTGGCAAATGTGTGGCCAAATTGATTTTATTCTTTGGGACTAAGATTAGCTCATCACTGACACATCAAGGAGCTTCTGGTTTGTTGATCCTGGATTTGGGCAAGCTTGGAATCGATTGCTGGAGTCGTTTTGTTGGATAGTGATTTTCCCAGTAGTAATTAATTCATTTTATACGAAGGTTTAGAAGATTACCTGAGTGTGAGTAAGATAAATCCTGCCATTGCTTAAATAATATCCCAAACTTTTGATCAAAGTTTGATCCCAAAATTCAAATTTTGTCTTCTCTCCCTGTGTTCTCTCATTGCTCGCAGGATCTGCAGTGCTCCAAGAGCACCCCAGTCCCAAACACACCCCCACCCACTGCCCACGGCACAGGAAAACTGAAACCCTGGATTTTCCAAGTGCAGCTCCGCCCTTTCGGGAATCGTTTGGAGCTGTTGTCGCAGTTAGGAATGAATATTAGAGAAAGAAATTTCCCTGTAAGGGTTTTGGGGACCTAAAGCAGGGCCACTGCTACCAGATGTGTCACAGCACCTGGGAGCATCTGCTGGACACATCCACCCCTGGGGTTTTGCCTGTTTGGCTTTAGGCAGCGACAGAAATTGTTTATGCAGCTCTAAAAATTGCTACGAAAGCTGCTGCGAAATGTTGATTATCAGCCCTGAAACACAGCCCTTTAAAAATTTGGATTGATTAATTCCTGCCTCTGCATTGTCCTGTGTGTGTGTGTGCAGAGATTGTAGTAAAAAAAACTCAATTAAGGCTTTTAATATGGAAATTTTAATAAGGAAATTACGGTTTTCATATGGAAATCATGGATCTTGTGCAGACACTTTCAAGAAGTTCTTGGTTTCTCACTGGTTCTGACATCCGTGGGTTTGGGAGGGCCCAATTAGACAAAAATGATAATTTCTTTATCCCACTCTACAATGAAGGACCAGCAGCACTTGTCATAACAGGCAAACAAACAAAAAAAAAAACAACAACAAAAAAAACCAACAAAAAACACCAAAAGAAACAAAAAAAGGGTTGGGAAATTTGGCCATCAAACACCAGGAAAAGAAATTGTTTAATTTCCAAGATACCCTCAATATTTTCTGCAGTGAGAAGAAACAAGGATTTCTTCTAAAAGTGAGTCCAGAAGAGCAGCACATTTGTAGGTGGCAGGCTCATTATTTTGTTAACAGAGGGATAAATCAGGGGCCCACTTGTTATTTTATTTTTGCAGTGTACTTTAAAAACACTCACACGCCCACTTAGTGCTTCCTCATCGATAACACCAGCGGCGGGGGGGAGCCGGTGTCACCTTCCATAAACAGGTACTGTTGACATGCAGCTTGTAAAATAGAATTATTTCAAATAGGGTGAGAGCCAGCTCGGGGAAAAGGTGCAGATAACGCTGCCTTATCGGACAGTATTAGCCAAAAACCACGCCCGCCTATTTGAAGTCTCGCGTTTGTCTGATCCACACACACTCTGCTGAGCCCTTTCCAAAGCTAACAGTGTCTCTAATTGGTTGTACAGAGCAGACAATGATGTTCAGGAAGATGAAAATAATATTGGCCCAACGAGATGAGCTTTGTGTGTAGAGGTTGTGGATTTTCTGCTCCGGCTCGGGCTGGAGTCACAAGAGCTGACTGCAGCCAGAGATTAAATGAGATTTAATGAAGCTGTTTGGCTCAGGGCAAGGTAACCAGACACACACAGAGCGTGGAGGGGAGAGTGCTGCTAATGCTCACTAGAGCCTTTCCAAAAAAACAGATTGTTTTTTCCTTAAAAACAGCATGGAGATGATATAATTCCTGAATTTTTATGAGGTTTTTCCCAGGGGTCTGGAGATGGTTTCATGTGTAACGAACACGAACTCGGGGAGAGGAAAAATGCAGAATGCTGGAAAAGCCACCAAACCAGAGAGCCATTATAAGAAAAAAATTGTGGGAAGGGTTAATGCTTGGAAAAAGAGAGGGGAGAAGTGGTGGCATCCCAGATTTCCAAACCTCATTAAATATATTTTACTCGTGGAGCCAGTAGTTGAGGGTTGGTGCTGTGGTATTTCACTGCACCAGAGTAGTGCCCGTGGGTGCCACTTCGCCTTCAGAAAACACCTTTAAAAATGTACCCTGCACTGTTTGCTGAGTTCCCAGCCAGTGTAGGACTGTGTGGATCTCTGTCTGATTTTCTTCAATTTTCCCCACTTCTCATCCATTCCCTCCACTGCTAAATCCCCCTGGAAATTCCTCTGTGTTCGTTGGTGAGAGAACAAAGGTTCTGCCTGCCAAGGCAACGCTCGGCAGAAAGCAAAATATCTCATGTATTTACTAGGCGAAACATCTGGATTATTGTCCCAGCACTCAGCAGAGTTATCCACTCGTGGATCAGCATTAGCTGTACACGGGGATCAGGATTTAACAGGATAAATGTCACGTAAGTGGGAATGAGAACAGCGTGGCAACGGCGAGACCTTAACTCGAGGAGAGCTCTGCTCAAAAGCAGCACGTAACCAGGGCTGTTTGTATCTGCGAGGGTTCCATCTTGCATGGATTTGCATCCCTGAAATTTCGCCCTCTAAAATTAGTCGTAACCACCCAAAATTGGCCTGGCTCGGGCTCCAAGTGTGGTTGAACCACCGGCTTCCATCCCTGAAGCGAGAAATTTGCCAAGGCGGTCTCGAAATTTGGACACTGTTCATTAAAAAGTCAACCCAGTTTAGCTTGAGAGGTTCCATCTTACAAATGAATATAAATTAAAAAATGCTTCGTCCCAGGACTCCCAAACTTGGTTATCCAGCTAAAAGTCTGCTTCTGCTCTTATTTTCTATCATTCCCTTCTTTTTCCCCCCCTCCTCATTTTTATTTTAATCAGCGATTTCCATCGGTGAAATTCATTGCTTTGGGCTTGGCTTTTTCGAACCACACACATTTCGAGGAGTCACTTGCCAAGGAACATCTGTAAAAGTATTTCTAGATGTTTGGAATTTCCTAGCAGTAGTAGGGAAGTTTGGTTTGTTTGAATCTTTCACTCAGCAGGAGGAAAATTGAGCTCAACATGTTTATGAGTATAAAAGCCATCTGTTTGATAGGGATCCTGGAAGAAGACTGAAGGTCTGACTCTGAGATGATGAAGTGAAGAAGAAAGGTTTCTGTTTCCTGTTGCTGAGAATTAATTATGCTGTTAATAGTGTGTTAGAAGAAGTAGGAGTGCTTTACGTTATTACTTAAGCCCAAAGAAATAAATATGACTTTAATGAAAAGCTTTCCTGAAGAAAAATCCACCATAACTTTTTAAAGAGCCAGTCACGTACCCAAAAACATTTATGAGCTGGGATGCTTCTCCCTAAATGTGCTCTGGCAAGGTTTTTTCTCCCACTTTTCCATTTCTTTGTGGATAAAATACTGGTATTTTTGAGGAAAGTGACTTCCTTATGTGCCAGACCATCACCTACAGCTTGGATTTAAGCTGTCACATCAAGGCACTTGATGTCACCTTGTTCTTTGCTGCATTTCTTTCAATTGGTGATGCTTCGTGGCTTCCCTGGGATGCCCAGAGGAAGGAGGGCTCGGAAATGGGAGTGGAAATTAGGGAAGAGAAATGGGAGATGCCTCACCAGAGCTGATGAAATGATTCAACAAAAATACCCCGCATCCAGATCGTGGGTGAGAGCTGGGCTGCTCAGAGCCAGTTTTGGGGGGACTAAAATCCCTCTGCTCTTTGTAGCAGGAACCAAGGAAGATGAGGCTGTAGTTTCACCACTGGAGCCGGGGATTTTTTCAGTGTGGGGTGAACAGGCTCAGTACTCCCTCCCTAAAACCTTATCTAGATACATCAGGTCAAAACCTATTTACTACGTGATGATTTTCTGGTGCTTTACAGCAAAACAACTTATCTGCCGCAAATAAGTGATTAAAGGTTGTTGTGATTGAAATGATTACGAACAAAACACAAAATCGGGTGGTTAAACTACGCTGTATAACTTTTAATTCGTCAGAAATTATTTATTAGCAAAAGTTCCTGCGTATGTTAAGGAAGCAGATGCTCAAAACCAACTGGTTCCAAATAGCGAGAAAGAATGCAAAAAATATAATTTTGGCTGCAACTGGTGATTTTTGGGTTTGGTGGGGGGGTTGTGTTTTTTTTATTTTCTGTGGACATGGGTTTGCGGTGGACTTGGCAGTGTTGGGTTAAGGGTTGGACTCAATGGTCTTAAATGTCTTTTCCAACCTAAATGATTCCGTGAATCCGTGTCTGTAGCTTTGAAATCCACCAGGAAAGCCCAGACTGAGGCAGCCACTAAATAGGAATGGAAAATATCCATATTCACAGGATATCTGCAAACGGGCCACTCGCAGAGCTCCTGCACGCGGGATCTGCGGGGGGAAGCCATCCCAACGCCCCTGCACAGCACACAAATTTCCTGCCCTTTCCCCCTCTCCCCTCTTATTCCCAGCCTGGGCTCGCTCCATCTGCAGAACCTCTCTTTTAAAATTCAAATTCTCATGGCACAAAGCTGAATAAATACCAGGGGGTGGAGAAGGTGGGCAGCGCCGCCGAGCTCCGGCACACACCGGCTTTGTCCCTGCTGGCACGGGGACCGAGCTGGGGGATTTTGGAGGGCTGCCAGCAGGGCAAGATGCCACCAGTATTTTCTTTAGTGCCTTGTAAAGCCCAGGTGAGCCCTGACACCGTCCGTGTGGACACTCGGGGCTTTATGTACGAACTGTTTGGAGCGTGTGGAGCGCGGAGCCTCCTGTCACGGCCAGAAGGATTTGGGTGTACAAAGAAAAATACAGCTGAGCTAACAGAGCTTTTCAAAGGAGCTGACTTGGGTGCCTGATAGGCCCTGAGTAGGGCTTGCTTGTCAACACTGCCAGCCGAAATCTCTGAAATCTGGGCCTTCAACCTGAATATCCGAGGAGAGCCAAAATAACACATTATGAGCGTTAATGCAGTTGAAAGCGAAACCGCATGTTTTCCAAAGGGTTTAAAAGCTCATTTGAAGTAGGGCAAAGGGTCAGAAAAGAAGGAGCCCCATTTATGGAGCTCTGGCAAGTGTTTCCAAGTGAAGAAGCCCCACTTAGAACATGTACACTTCATTAGATCACTGCTGCCCTTGTCACCGGCAGGAAAAGAGGAGATGCTCGCCCTTGCTCAGACCTGCAAACTCCAAAATTTTCCCGACTTCCCCCCGAAAAATGGGAAAGAAACGGGTCTTTGTTAGGAGGGAGTGGAAAGAGCACAAACCCCAAATGAGGTGGTTTTTTTTTTATTTTTAAAGGGGTTTTTTAATGCTTTGGCAACAGGGGAAAGAAAAAGGGTACGTTTTATGGTGCTGAGTGCAAGGCTGAGTTACTGCTGGGTGTTCTGATGCGCTGGGGCAGGGGGGGCTCAGCACCTCCCGTGGCAGGACATGAGGGGTTGATGAGCCAGGATGGGGCTGCGTGATGGGGGAGAGGTGTGGGGGTCACTCCTGCTCCCTTATCCCCATCCCAGAATTTCTGGTCATGCTTTTGCTTTGGCGTTTGCCTCTTTGCACCCTTTTTTTTAATCTCTGTTTCCCAAGAAGTGATGGCTCTTGTAATCACTCAGAAACCTGTCCGTGGCTCTGCTCTGGCCACCCAAATCACCCTTCTGACTCCTGTTCCCCACAGCACCAGATCCTTTCCGTGCTGTCCCAGCTCAGAGGAGCAGGGAAGGAGGGACAGGCAGGGTGCTCCGTGCCCTGTACCCTATTCAAAGTCTGAAACCACCAGAGAGGACCAGGATGCCTGGAGCAAAATTCCTTGGGTCTGGAGAGGCTCCACGAGCCTGTAAAGATGTGATGGAGAGAAGCTGTCAGGCTACCTGCCTCACAGGACCACTGCAGGTTTCTTGCCAGCACACCTGGCTTGTAAAATCCCAGCAGGAACTCCAGGATTTTGCCCCTCAGGGACTGGTTTCCAGTAACTGCAGCCTTTGGTGTGAATTTCTTGGTCCCATTTTAAAGAGCTGCAGAATTTCCTTAGTGCCAGGTCCTGCTCAGAGTGAATCCTGCCCATCTCACTGTCCCAGGCTTGCAAAAACCACGGAACATTAAACGTGAAGTACTCACAGCAGGTTTGTCCGCTTTTCCTCTGGGGAATTTTTTTTGGGGAAAAAAAAAGGTGTTTCTGTTAAAAAGAAACAAATCCCCGGTCCACAGGCTGGAGCTGAGAGCAAAGGGAACATTTTTGTCTGAGGTTCCTGTTAAATCACTGGCAGGACATCACTGCTTTTGGAGCACTTGAACTCGGATCCAACACAAATCCATAAAAAGCTGTTAAGTTGCGACGAAGGGGAGCCCCGGTGGTGATGAGTTTACTCCAGGCCTTTAGGGCAAGCTGCAGGACTCTGCTGCTCCAGGAGGGCAGACAGGTATTGCTGCAATGTCCTGTCCCTCCTGGAGCTTCCCCTCCCTGTGTCCCTGCCAGAAGCCCTGGAGCAGATCAGGAGTAGATCAAGAGCGAGTTGAGGTGTTGATCTGTGTCTCCATTACAACTTCCAGCTCTGTCAGAGCCTGGAAAGGGCCCTTGGCTGGAGCAGCAGCTTGGCCTGGTGGTTTTATGGGGATGAATAGGATTAACAGGTGAGAGAACTGGAGGGACAGAGCTTGGTGTGGATCAAAGCTCCCTGGGGAGCGTCTGCTGGGCACCAAGCAGAGCTTTAGGTGTGTCCCTCACATTAAGCAGGATTTCATTTCCCTTCAACACAGGCACAGGGAAGAAGAGAACAGATGAGCCTAAATAACCTCAAACTGAACAGTTTCAAGAAAGCCAAAAGCTGTCAGACACATGGGGAAAACCCACAGTGATCAGCAGCCGCGGAGCATCCCAAAAACCACCCCAAAACCCCAAATACCTATGAGGAAAAGGGGGAGACGGGATCCAAACGCATGAGGAGCCCTTTCCTTTGGGGCTCTGAATGGTGTAAGACCCCTTGGAGACCACAGAGACTCCTGGGAGTGCAGAGGATGAGAGACTTTGGCCCAGGGAGGGGAGGTGATGTTCCCTGGACATCACGGAGAACCTCTGAAATCCCGATCCAGCTTCCCTCCTCTGGGCACTCGGTGGAAACTGGAGTGGCTCCTGCCACTTGATCCCCTTCATTCTGCAAATCAATCCCAGCACAGGCATTGGTTTAAATCCCAGTGAGGGATTGATTTCATCCCAGCATGGCATTGATTTAAATTTTTGCTCTACTGTAGGAACGGCTCTGAATTTGGGGACATTTGGGGGGGGATTTATGGCTTCAGGAAGGTTTAAAGCAGCAGGACAACTCATAGGCTGCATCCTGCAGAGCAATCCAGAGGGGTGGCTGAGATGTTCCAGCTTTATTTATGCAGGAAGGGGGCAACTGGCAGATTTTGCAGATTTTGGGATTGATGAGAGTGACAGTGAAAGCTGGAGGAACCAGAGCTGTGCTGCCCTGCACCTTTTCCTGCAAGGCAGAGGCTCCTGGCTTCTTGCAGCAGCAAAATCTTTTCCATGTCCATATTTCCCCCTTCCTCTGGAAATCAGAATGGTTTGAGGGTCTCTGCGTCTGAGAGTCTGAATTAAATATTGACTAAGAGGTTTCATGTGAGCTTGAGTGTTTATAAAAAATCCGAATGAATCCCACAGGGTGAGTTGAGGGCTCCAAAACAGATTCCAAGAGAATAAAGGATGTGTGAGTTAGAGGCATAGGAAAAGTCTCAAATGGCAGATGAGTCAGCAAAAAGCAGAGACCCAAAAGATGCAGAAATAATATTAGGGATATTAAAAAACTGGAAGTAGAGATAATTTTCCTGTACTAAAGTAAGGAAAGAAAGTTTATCTAATATTCCCCAAATTACTCTTCTCCAAATATTTGTTGGTTGATTTGCTTTTCCCTTCCAAAGCCTCAACAGCCTGATTTTATTTTCCTGGCTGTGTGGAGAACCAGGAACAGCAGCAATCTGGATTGCAACACGAAATCCTATGGCTGGCTGGAAAACCTATACCTGGTGTTGAAGGGACACGAGCATCAATTTTTATTAGAGCCTTATTTGCTACTTTTAAGCAATGAAAAAAGTCTGCTACAAAGTGAAAACACATGTCCCATAAAAATTATTGATGTGCACAGATAACGCCGAATATCCCTTGGGTACCCGGGGGATGGAAAGAGTCAGAAAGTCATTAGTAGGGAAGGACAAAATAATTATAAAACATGTTGCTTTAGACAAATTGCAGCTGAGACTTTTCAGTTTAGTTTTGCCAGGCTGAATTTCAGTTTATCTTTCTGTAACTCACTAATGATGGAGGGCAGGTTTAAAGGAGGGAAACTGGAATGGTAAAATCGTGTATATATATTTTTGTGTATTGTCCATTTGTGTGAATAGATTAGGAAAGTGCAATGTGTGAAATTCAGTAAATATTTAAAGCTCTTTCCAGTAGTGAGAACAGACAACTGATGCAAGTGTGAATTAATTGTATTTCCACATCTTTATCTTTGTTTTGTTTCCCTCCCACAATGTTAAAAATGGGAAAAAAAACATTTGAAATGTTGTGATTGTAAAATTAGAGAGCAGCAGACTTCTCATCTGATTAAGAGTGACCATGTTTTAGAAGAAAGCCTTACAAAAAATAGAGAAAAGCAGGTTCTGGTCATTTCTGCTCCTCACCACAGAGAAGATCAGCAGTGCCAAGGACTTGGTGTGGTTTTGATTAACTTTTCCTGCTCGTTCTTCTTGTTAAAGTTCATTTTGAGGTTTGACCGATCCTCCCTCGGTGCTGGGGTGGTTTGGGAAACCTTTTCTCGGGATCCGTTGCTGATGGAGTGGTGGGACCTTGCTGGGCTGGAGTGGAGGTGAGGGATTGGTTTTATCCAGAGCTGGGGCAGAGGCACAAACTGACCCCACGGCTTTGGAGCTGGCCCAGCGTCCTGGGGATCCAGAGGTGCAGCAGTAGCCAGTGCCACATCTGAAAAGTGGAGCAGGGGGTACAAATAGAACTCAAAATCTCAATATCAGCGCAAAGTCCAGTGGAAAATGCTTTAAAAAAGTTTTCTCTCCCTTCCTTCTTTCTGACAAACTCTTTTGATAATCCCCAGGAGCATCAGAAATGAAGGGAGAAATGGAAGGGAAGAAAAGGTTTTGAAAGAAGTAAACTTTCAAGGAGCAGAAGCAAATATATATAAGATTTCCACTTCCTTTTAGGTTAAACCCCCTTTTAAACCAGAGCTAGCCTGTCAGTACTGGGTCCAAATTCAAGTCATTCCAGGCTTGCCTAATCAAAAAAAAAAATCTCCAGTGCTGGTGTCAAGGGATCTTTCACAAGTCTAAGGACAGAGCCTATCCCTTCATCAGAAAACAAAGAGAAATCCTGAATATGTATGAAGACAGCCAGGAGCTTTCCCAAACTCCCTCTCCTCTCCTCGGGAATCCAAAAAGCATCATTTGAAATCCCGCTGGAGCGTTTGTGAGACACAAGCAGCCATTGTCCCCAGACCCACGGCATTAATCACCTCGAGATTTCCCTTTCCTCTTTCCGAAGAGGGGATTTGCTTTATTTTTAATGTCAATAAATAGTCCTGCCCGAGATTAGACTGCCGGGGACAGAATGCCAGGGGAAAAAGGCCGGAATGCCCCAAGCTGGAGGCCCCCGAGGTGTTCCCGGAGCGGGCACTGGGTGCAGGTCATGCCGTGGTTCTGTCCCAAACTCTCCAAGCTCTGTCTCATGGCCAGTCCCACGGGCTGGAATATCCAAACAACTCTGCATTAAAAGAAGCCTGATCACCTCCCAACCCAAATATTGAATTAGGTCTGGGATATTCTTTTTCCGCCGTCTTTTTCATCTCACATTTGTGCTGCTCCAGCCTCGGTTGTGTCGCTGCTTTCTTTGTCCCCACGTCCTGCAGAAGCGTTGGATGTCTCAGGCTGCTTGTGCTCAGATTTTTGGGCTGCTTTACCTGGGACATTAATTCAATTTATCACCAACAAACAAACTTCTGGCCGAGAGTGCTTGGGTGGCTTTTGGACACATCCTCCCAGTAACAATTTTTTCCCTTGGTGTGTTTTGGCTATGTCTCCATGGGAATAAATTTTTTTTCCTGTTTATTTTTGTTTCATTTTGGTGGTAAATCCCATTCCCCAGCATGGCAGATTGGTGACCCTGCAGAGATTTTCCTTAGGATGTTGAACATCCAGGCAGTTTCAGTCTAATCCTGCTCCTGCCCTACTCAACTCCACCCATTTTATTCCCAACCAGAAAGAGGACAGAAATTAAATGAAAATATGTTTTAATTTTTCAGAAACAGCAGATTAGCTCAAAATTTGACTTTTCAAAGAAAAAGAAAAAGGGGAGAGGAAAGAGAAAGTTTTCTGATCACCAGAATTTAACTTGTGTATTCAGTAACTGGATTGTTAAGGATATCCAACCTGGAGCAATCTTCTTTCACCTCCTTTATTTTTTCTTTTTAATGATGCATGAAGAGAAACAGACCCCTTGAATTATGACAGCTTGGTGATGGGACCAGGTTTTCGTGCTACTGTATTTTAATATCTGTTCCAACAACAACATCTTCTCCTCATTAAAGGTAGGTCAGGGAGTGAATCTAATAACACACTCGTGGAAACCTAAGGAGCTCAAACCTGCCCTTGGCTTCTCAGGAAACAGAGGTCTTGCAGAAATGCCAGAGAAATGAGATTTTATTTTTCCAAGGCATCATTTTTTTTTTTTTTTTAATTTTTTTTTTTAAGCAACCCAAAATGTGCGTAATCACATTATGGGCAATCAAGGTGCTATTCGGCTCCTATATCAAACAGGCACGTCATTAGCACAGCAGCCTAATTGCTGGAGCTTTCCTTGACCTGGCACTCCAGCATTAAGGCTCTGGGTGGCCAAACGATTTTCGTCATTTCGCCTGTGCTCCGCGAGCGCCGAGGAAACCGAGGGCTGTGATTGCCCTGGTAATTTTCCTTTCAGAGCAGATTGCCTGATTTGACATTTTAAGTACAGTATCTTGTAACTGCCGGGCAGGGGAACCTTTCAAAGGCACCGCCGGGAGCGCGGCCCTGGCGCGGACGCGCTTCTGCGGCTGGGGGAGGCTCCTCGTTGGGAGAACGCAGCAGCACGCCGTGAGAATCCAGTTGCCACCGAGGTAAGGTCGTGTTGTGGAGAAATCTGAGCTCCTCAACCTCTCAGCTTTCCCCCCACTTCCAACTTTGTAGCCGCGTGCCGCGCGTAGTTCACGGCGAAGGCAGGAGAGGCGTCCGGATTCCTCGTGGAATCCCCATCAAGAACAGGATTTTTTTTGATCTCTTAGACTTTTTGAAAACACACTCTGCGCTGCTTTACGGGTTTCTAACTGGCTGCCACCAAAGAAAAAGTTCTTCCAGCTCCTCAGCCGTGATGATGATGTGATGATCTAAAATATCTGCCGTGCTTAAACCAGGCTCAGAAATGAATTTAGCTCCTGACTGGATCAACAGCCAACCAAGGCAGCTGCTGGCACTTTAAGGAAAGGTTTGGGATGAGATCCTGTGCAGTGGCTGCATCCTGATATCCCAGGGAGCAGAAGTCAATAACAACTTGAATTAATCAGGGTCATTTTTTTTACTAGAACTTCAGCGTGAAACCCCAAATCCACCAAAAGTCAACGGAGGAGGTTGTGATCAGTGCGACATCTCTTGGTGTAAATTTATTTCAACTGGTACTGGATCCAGCATTTCTATTTTCCCTGCGTGTAAGAGAGGGGGAAAATGAGCCAGAGCCACCTCTGCTCCGTGCAGGAGATGTGGAAAGGCAGGAAAAGCTCTCCAGTGGGATGATGTCAGGAAGGGGATCTGCAGAAGGAACAGCCCAGTTGAGATGTCTCCAATTTGTCCCCAAATTATTCCCTATTTCCAGAGCTCTGAGTCTGCTCCTGTCCCTCTCACAGCTCTGCAAGGAGAAATAGGGAAATAAGGAATGGGAACTGAACATTTATCTAACAAACACTTGGCTTTCCAAGTGCCCTGGACAGCACTGTCAGCTGTTCATCCTCTTCCCAGCTGTCCTCCCCCTGGGCCTGAAATTTTCCAGGAAAACAGGACATTTTGGATCTGCACTAAAAAAGCTGCAGCTGGAGATAAATATGTACAACATACACAAATCGATTTTCACTTTTTTTGGTGTTGTTAAATTTCATTAGCAGAAGAATAATTTTAATAACTCTTATGATGTCTCTTTTCCTGCCCTTCCATGAGAGCAATTAAACTGGAAAGGGAACTATGTGGATTAATTTTTCAAACTGATAATGTAGAAGGGGGAAAATTGCTCTCCTGAAAATTTTAAATTGATGGTTACAGAAAAATGGTTCCAGTGTTTAAAGCTGTCTGATGAGGTAATAGGGACACACTGCATGCGATTAAACCCGAAAACTTCTATTATAATGTTATTTCATAGCAGTATTTTGCATTTCCTGGTTCGATTCTTTGTGCTTCACCAGTTCACTTATAACCTCTTGAACCGGAAAATAAAAAAGTGTTTCTAGGAACTTTCCACGAGGATCTCCAATAAAATTTGCTAAACACAGGATGTTCTTTATGGTTTTAATTTCATCAACTTTTAAAAATATCTGTTGAACAATTAATGACCTGTGTTATTCCTCGGAGCAGGAATTTTCTCAGCTAATTTATAGACTGCAACAGTGCAGAATTCTGTCTTTTTCTTAGCATTGGTGCAAGCAAGAGTGAAGAGTGAATACTTAGAGTTTAACAGAGGTTTAATTACACCGGGCTACTGCAAAGGAGTGAATGCCAGGCAGGGCCAAAGGAAACCAAAGGAAAATATTCCTCTCGTTCCAGGAAACACATTTCCTTGGTCGCTGCAAAAACCCAAAAATTTATTGAGAGTGCAGCAAAGGGGACTGAATACTCAAAGGGCTTTGTTGGCACAGTTTAGAGAGAGATCCCATCATCTGCTTGGGTATTTCCCTGGTATCATGGGCTTGGCTTAGATTTTCCTTAGGGTGTTGAACATCCAGACAGTTTCAGTCTAATCCTGCTCCAGCCCTACTCAATGCCACCCATTTTATTCCCAGCCAGAAGGAAGAAAAAAAGAAGACGAAAATATATTTGAACTTTCCAGAAATGGCAGATCAGCTCAAAAATTCGATTTTTTTCTTTTTTAAGAAAAGGGAAAGGAAAGAGAATGAGCTTAGCTGGAGGCTGGATGGGAGCCTGGAATGTGCGTGCACACCTGGAGCAGCTGCTGCTGAGAATATCCCTGGCGCAGGTGGAGGCAACGAGCCTCAGAATCCCCACCTTCAGTGCTGCACAGAGAATTCCAGGCTGCCTTTTTCCCAATCCTGCCACTCCAGTCGAAATTCCCATTTCAGATTTTAGCTCAGCTGGTTCCAATGAGCCGTGGCACTATCAGATATTCGGTCTCTCATCCCGCGAGGGGCTCAGCTTGCGCCGCGTGAGAACGGTTTATCCTTGGGTCTAACGGGATAATCTCAGAGCTCAAGCAATAAAGTCTGGCTGCTCTGCGTCCAGAGGTACCAGAGGTCTCCAGCTCTCAACTGGAGCTCTTTTTCTGTGCAGGGATATAAACCCGAGCACGTGTCCGCTGTGCCTTGGCAAGGGAATGCTCTCTCTTCTCCAGGCGGCTTGTGAGTCTTGCCACTATCTCAGACAGTCATTTCTCTGTGGGAAGAATGGATTTAATTATATCACAGTTTCCAGTTTTATTAATGCTCAAACAATACGAGCATTAAAGTGAAATTATATGCCAAGTACTGCAGAGGCCACTGAAACGTTTCCTGTTATTGTGTTGTAATGGAGATTGCAGGAACACGGAGCCGTTCCAAGGGGCTGCAGCAGAAAACGGCTCTGAGCCTCTCCAAGATCCGCAGAGCTCTCAGGACTATCCTCACAATAGAGTTTCTAGGAATTAACAGCTGATGTGGCAAAGAATTCCCCCAGGAGGGCTGGGCACGGCTCAGGCGCTTCCTTGCCTCCCAGTGGGAAGCAGACCTCCTGGGGCAGGGCTGGGAGCTGCCTTGGGGAATGGGATCACAACTTTCCCAAGCCACGCTGAAACGACCGAGCTCATGAGCCGAAATTAGGGACAGCTACAGGGCATAGAAAAGCCACTGCTGTTGAGACAGCTCAGCTGGGTGGCAGATTTCTGGTAGGAATTGGCATTTGGGCCCGTTTTCCCAAAGGAACCGTGCTCCCGACACAATATTTCCCGAGAGAAGGGTGGCGTCTGGCAGTGCCTGTGATCCCCAGCAATGAAGAGGAAACCTGTCAATCCCATGACATCTCTGTGAATTTTCATTCCAGCTCACAGAATCACAGCATCACTGAATAATTAAAGTTGGAAAAGAACTCCAAGATCGTCAAGAACAACATTGGAAAAGACCTGCAAGACTGATAAGTCCAACCTTCGAGCAAATGCCACCATGCCCAGTAAATTATATCATGAAGTGTGGCATCTTGTTCTTTGAACACTTCCAGGGGTTGTGACTCCATCACCTCCCTGGGAAGCTTGAATTGAAGCTTCCAATACTTAATCACTCCCTCAGGAAATAAATTTTCCCCAGTATCCAGCCTGAATTTCTCCTGGTGCGTCTCAAGGCTATTTCCCCTTGTCCTATCACAAGTTTCCTGGGAGAAGAGGCTGCCCCCCGCCTTGCCATAATTTATTTTACTCTGTCTGAAAGGAGCACATTAAATTGTAGCTGGTTAAAATCTGCTGGCTGCGTTCCTGTGCTGCTGGAGGATGGTGTCCTTCCAGCCTAGGTGTGGAATCCCTCTGGAATCCTCACCACCAAACCGTCCCAAAGTAGGGGTTGTGCTGATGAGAGATGCAGCTGAACTTCCCTGATTTCAACAGCAAAACTCCACGAGGATGGGATTTCCTGGCATGGGATTTAACCAGATTCACACTTGAAACCTCTAACAGAGAAATGCACCTCTTCAATATTTTATCCCCATTCTTCTGCTGGTCTTTAATGTTAACTTCATCTCTGCCTCCTATCTGACTTTTTCCCCTCCATCCACCTTTACTGCAGTAAAAATGAATAATTCCATCATTTCAGCTCAATATATCGCTCTGGAATGAGTTCAGGGAGACACGCACGAAGATTGTTTCCTGCCACGGCCAGCAAGTGGTTTCTCCGTGCAAGCTCTCGTGATCCTTTTCCAAGGGATTTAAAACCAGTTAGGATAAATTACAGCCCTTAGAATATAGCACTGGAGTACAAGTGAAAATTACAGTGTTCTCATCTATTTACATGGAGACTCTTGATAAATAATGAGTCAGTGGTTGCTCTGGACCAGGAGTTGCCTGGATAACCCACAAGCCCTTTGTTTTCTTTTTAGGATTTGTTGTCACTACCTTAGCTGAGAGTGGCTGAGGATGGTTTAAACCATAATTTCATAGAATCATGGAACGGTTTGGGTTGGAAGGGATCTTAAATCTCATCTCATCCCCCCCCTGCCGTGGGCAGGGACACCTTCCACCATCCCAGGGTGCTCCAAGCCCCGTCCAGCCTGGCCTTGGACACTGCCAGGGATCCAGGGGCAGCCACAGCTTCTCTGGGCACCCTGTGCCAGGGCCTCCCCACCCTCCCAGGGAACAATTCCTTCTGAATATTCCATCTAAATCTACCTTCCTCCAGCTTTGCAGGTTGTGTGTTTTTCAGGTTATGTGCTTTTTATAACATGCTCCATTTATAAGGTGCTTTGGAATAGCTGGGGGAAAACCAGGCAGCTGAGACATCCCAGGGTCTCTGGACACTTTCAGAACATCAGGAATTTACATTTCATCAACCTGGGAGGTGACAGATTTTTTTAGGCAATTCGGAAATTTGGTAACAATGTTTAAATTTTGTTTTCTTGTAAGAAAAGTCATCACACTGAAGTGCATCTCCCCTTTGTCGTTTCCCTTGTGGTACCGAAGCACCACAGAAATGCTGTCTGTGGACAAGGAACAAAGAATTAAGAACTCAAGCTCTGAAAATTGGGGAATTTATCCTGATGCTGGACTTCTGCGAGTTGTGAATTGCACAGGAATTAACTCCACAAAACACATGTTTTTCCATGAATTAGGCGGTATCTTTATCTCTTTAGCTGGATATAAACCGCATACAAATAATTGATTTCTCAAAATCCCCTTTCCTTCCAGCTGGACGCTCACTGGGATTTCGTAGTTGGTTCTGCACCTCAGGACAGGAAGAACTGGAAGGAAAATCAACTGTGGACAAAACTGGCAGAAAATTCGGAGGGAGCCGCGCGCATGGGCAGGAGAAATCCCACGAAAGGAAAAGGGGAAGAATTGTGAAAGAGAGACAGGCTGCACACAGTAGTCTCAGTGTTTGCACTGGTTAAACCCCTTTTATCTCACATTCATAAACACAGGCTCTCTATATGATATAAACCACATTTAGCTGTCATTGAAAGGCTGTGATTTATGGAACAGGGCTGTCCCTAAGAGGGTAACAACACTTGGTGCTTATTTTGGCAGGTGCACTAATTCAAACTGCTGAGCAGCTCAAAGAACAGCTCATGCTAATGACAAAAGGTTAATGATTTTCATTTCTTTTCCTTTCTTTCTTTTTTTTTTTTTTAATATATATATTGGAAATATTTGTTCAGTTTAGGCACTGCTTCATATGTGACCCCAGCTCCAGCCAAGCAGATGTCAGCTCGCTTTGTGTTTGGCAAAGGCAGCATTCGAAGAAAATATTATTTTAGTTTCAAACATGGCTAAATAGCCATCAGCGTTGCTGGGCTAATAAAGAGCCATCCACAGACCTTTGCCTTTCCTCCATGTTTGCATTTAGCAGGCGAGAAATGATGATCTATTTCCCTAATAAATCTGAATTGGCACATCCAACAGCAAAATCAGCATTAATATACTCATTTTTCTGCTTACCTATCAGTTCTGGGGGACTTTTTGCAATTTCTCCATGTTCTTTTAATGCTCTTGTTACCTGAAGCTTCTTCTGGCTTCGCAGATTTGTCTGTAACGTCTTAAATGAACACTCTGCTCCTTGCTCACTCTCCAAGTTATCCCACTACCTATTTGATAAGTGTTTGTGCTCACGTTCAGCAAGATGAAAACTCATACAGGCAAACCTTGGACCTACTTTCAGCACGCATCAAACCCCAGGACACAAAATATTGGCAGGGACACCTTCCACCATCCCAGGTTGCTCCAAGCCCTGTTCAACCTGGCCTTGGACACTTCCAGGGATGGGGAAAAAGAGGAGTCTGAGCTTGTGGGCAGAGTGTCAGTCATTCATTAAATCACACGCCAAGGCAGGTTTCTTGGGGTCTTTCATGGGGTATCATCATCATCTCTCTGCCTTATCTTGGTCATGATGGACATCAAACCCCTCCCTGTTCTGCACTGGGAGCAAACAGGCGTAAGAGAAAATCCTGGGAGCTCTGCACTGGCTTCTGTACTGGGAAAATGATAAAACTCAGGGTTTTTAAAGCTTTCTGAGAGCTTCAGAGGAGAGATCCTCCAGGATGCAAAGCTTTGCTGTCACTGTCAGCACGAGAGCTCTCGGAGAAGTCCTGTACTGAGCGCAACAAGGCCACTCAGCTCACGTGCAACAGAATCTAAAGCAGCAGCAAAGTCCAACAATAACAACAAAGCAGCAAAACGCTGGCCAGCAGAGAAAAGTAGGTCATTGTGAACGCATCCAAGAGCCATATCTCCACAAGGAACTGGGCAGCAGCCAGAGAGGCATTTGTCAAATTAATCACGGACCATCAGGTGCCCGTCCCCTCCCTGTCCTCTCCTCATTAACCTTTGGCTCCAAGGCAGGTTTGAGGCAAGCTCCTAATAAGTGTGATTTTTCCTGGATAGTCCAACTTCACCATCATTATTATTATTACTATTATTATTATTATTATTATCATTATTTTCTGAGCCACAGCCTTGCTCACAGTGCAGGCCACGTTCCCGTTGCTCAGCCCAGCAATCTCTGATACAGGGAGGGGAGCTGGTCCCACCACTGACTCCTGGCTCCTGCTGCAGCCTGACACGTGCAGAACTGCTTAAGGTCCAGCTGTGGTCCCAGCTGGATCTGCTGAGGACCAGCAGAGCATCAGGGTGGTTGTTCACATCCCAAACCAAACCTGTCCCAGGCCTGGATTAAAGCTGGAAAGCTCCACGAGCAATTCCAATGGTAAGTGGCTGATAGCAGGAGAATTCTCCCCTGGAAAAATGGGGTTAGATTATCCCTTTTTAATGCTCTCTGAGTAGGGCTGGATCTGAAGCGGTCACATTAGGGAAGGCAGAAGTGAACAAAAAGCCCCTGAGGTTTAAGGAGTAGCTGCTCAGAAAGCTCGAGTCCATCAGCTATTTACTAGGAAGGAAAGATGGAAACCTGGAAAGCATTAGGAACAGAAAGACCACCAGACATGAAAAATGGTATTTTTAATGCCGAAGTTATCAGCAGAAGAGGTTCTCAAACTTTACAAGCAGAGTTTTAACAGTAACACCACAGCAGGACTTGACAGGTAAAATATGTGCAAATTTAACATATTTTTTTTCCCCTCCATTGGTCAATATTTCCCTGCCACCAAAGTCAAGAGTTATTTTGGCTTGGCACCAATTCTTTTTCTGAAGGACTCCTCTCTGCAAAAGATGAGTAAATGATAAAATATGTGAGAGGATGACTAAAGCACTGGATAAAAAAATAGATTATGGGCACAGGGTGAAATATCTGGTAATGCCTGAGAGTGTGGCTGCCTAGCAGAGAAAAAGACAGGCTGAGCATTTTAGTCGAGAGCAAAGAGAAGGATGGAAACCTGGATGTTGGAAGTGAGGCTTGGTCCAGGAATCAAAACCCATAAAACACATTAGTTCTGGGGTGAAAGTAGTAAAGAGTCTACTCCAGGTTAGCCAAATATCTGTGGCTTCAATAGAAGCCTTTAGGAAAATATGCAACCACTAAACCATTTTTACTCAGCCTCCTCCAAACACAAAATATTCCTTTAGCTGTTTGAGGCTGGTTTTTCCCTCCCAGCCCTCCTGACCTGCCTCACAGGGCTGAGTCAGGGGCAAAATTGGGAGTAATGAAAAATCACCATCTGCTTTTGTCACCCCTGTGACCCTGGTACCAGTTGTTCCTCACTGGCCACTTTTCTTCCATGTAGATAAGAAAAGCTGTGACATTGAATTTACTCTGTATTAATAATTTTTTTTTTTTTTAAAGTTATTTTCAGGGAGCTTTTTGCCCTGAAAATCCTGGAGTGAAGCGTTTGCTGCGTCTTTGAAGGAAGACACATCACTAAGTCACTGTAACTAATAATGGGGATATTGAAGGAGAGCAGAATTTACTGGAGCGCTGGGATTACTTTTGTTAAAGCAATAATGCCTCATTTGTTCTTATGACAGAGCTTTACAACAGTTGCACAGGCAAGTCTTTAACATCCATCAACATTACTGTCTGGATTGTATTATCTAGGAAATCCCAGAGTCACTAGCCTACAGGTTGAATTAGCTGCAAATTCATTTCAGATTAGAATCCCTTTTGGAAATGCTGCAGTCGCTCAGGCAATACCTCAGAGAAAGCAGGGGGATGTTATTGAGTTTTGTGTTAATAATTCTTTCCCAGCCCTTTTATTTTTTTGGGAACCGCTGCTTCTTGAAAGGCATTAAGGCATTAAGCTGACTTTAAAATAACAGCAGCAAGTAGTTTAAAGAAAAAAAAAATTAAAAAATCTCCCTGTATGTCCTTGCTGCAGGAATGAAAACCTTTCAAACACAGCTTACAGTCCCTCATTCCAGGCGTTTCAAAAATATGGCAGCAGAGAGGCCCAGAGCAAAGAATTCAACAATTCCTTCCCGTTTTTGGCCATGCTTTGCCCAGGTTCCTTCTCTCCACCTTTCCTACTTGGCACACCTTGGATAGACCTTATCTTGGAACGCTTGGAGCAACTCAGCTCCTCTTTCCTCTGCAGGGTGGGAAGATCTCAGGAGGCTGAGATGGACTTTTCCCTCCCAACGTGGTTCTTTGCTCCGTGGAATCTGTTTTTTGGAGAACCTGGGTTTTTTAGACATTGCTGCTGTGCACATGAGAATTAAACCAAAAATAAGAGCATTGTTGAAGATTTGCTGCTGTAAATGGAGGCCAGGATTGCTGACCAGAGCTGGATTTCACCTGGGGTGCATTTGGGTCTCTCCTGGATTTTCGTGCAAGTGGTATTCCAGCAAGGAATCCTGCAGGCAGGAAAGAGTGTCTTTGACTGGAGAACATTTGAAGAAAATGAAATTTGAACTCCAGACCACAAATATTCACAACAGAATCCTGATTTGAGGATTACGTGGAGCCAACCACGGGGCAGAGCTGCCACCACACGACTGCTCAAATGTCACATGCAGCTCTTCGCTTTTGAGTTGTCACTGCTGAATGCCGCCCAGGAAATCCTCAAGCCGAGGTATTTCTGGCTAATAATGCTGAAAAAAGGGTTTATCTGAAAATTCACTTTTAGCCCACGTTACTCATACAAGTCTTTTGCATCTCGTTATAGAAAGAATGGAGAAATCCAAATTAAGGAGCAGATCCCTGCCCTTGAGGTTCTTCCTAAAGGATCCTTTCTATGCAAAGGAGTTAGAGCTTGGTTTCAGTGCCCCATTAAAATCTGTGTTGATGACGCCCAGGTTATTTTCATTTTGATTCATGAATTTTCTAACCTATGCGGGTTTTTTTATGCAAAGTGTACTGACGCCCTCAAAGAAAGGAAAAAACTCCTCTGTACCCTTTTTATAATTAGTTTAAAGATGCTTTTATGTTCTGAATGAAGAACTAGATGCTATTTATTGTGCCAGAAACTACCGCAGCATCTGTTGAACCTGAAACCTGCAGCCTGTTCCCTCCAGGGCTCCAGGACATCATAAATAGCTGTGGGTGAATGTGGGTCTCATTGATAAAAAATTTTTAAATATTCAAGGTGAGGTTGGATGAGCCTTGGAGGAACCTGGTCTAGTGGAAGGCAGGAGATGGAATGAAACGAGCTTTAATGTCCTTTGCAACCCAAACTATTCTATGATTTTATGATTTTACTACCAGAAGTTGATTAATTCTATTAATTCTCAGAGCAGGTTTTGGCCTGTAATTGAAGACAAATCTGCATTTTTCCTTCCCTGAAGAGCAATGGTTCCCTGGTTTATGAAGTGCCTGTTTCAGGTGAAGCACCCCTTTTTCTGGGGACCGTAAAGCCCCAGTTCCTACCTAAGCCAGGCCCCCGTGACTGCCACCCCCTCCCCAGATACACACACAGAAATAATGGCTATTTTAGCCTGTCATTCTGTGCAGCCAAACTCTCACCTCTGTTCACCGGGCTCTTTACATAACCTGACCTCCAGAAGCCAATTACATCTGTTTTCTTTGTGCTCATGTGTTTCTGGTATTGACACCAACTTCGCTTTCAACAAAGGGTGGGTTCCCATGAACTCCGTCCTTTATTACCAGCTGCTTCTTATTAGAGATTAACCAATAAAAAAGGAGTAATACAGTCAGCAGTGTGTTCCTACATGCAGCACTTTTCCATGTGTTTCAATTTACCAATCGACCAATAAAGCCCTGCCTTCCAATGAACTGCATTCCATACCTCACATTTTTTGCTTATTTTGATAAATGTAGCTTTTCATAGATAAAAAAGGGCAAGAATCTGGCTAACACTGTCTACTGTTAGCTGGAACGTTGATGTTGAGTAGATGAATTGGGGGAATGCTACTTGATCTTTTCTCTGACAGCTTATTATGCCTCGGTTCCTGGGCTTCTAAAATTTCTCTTGCAGAGCTCCCTGTCACTGTGCTTAGTTAAAACTTGTCAAGAAATTATCGAGCCAAATTTCAGGCTTGTTTTACTTATTTCCTTCAGTGCCGAGCAGGCAAGGGAGGTTTTGAAAGGCTACACTCTCAGAGCTCCTGTAGCAGAGGTTTCTGGAAGCTGAAATCCCTCATCCAGCATTACGTGTGGGATTAGAGGGCTCAAAGTCGAAAATGGCAGCCCATAAAATGGGTCATTTCTAGTGCAAACCGTTGGGAAGGGAAGTACAAAAATCAACCAGCAACTGGATGGATTCCTCAATGAGGGAATCTGGGAGCAGAATTGTAACGTTGTTCTTTGCCACCAGATCTTCTCTCCCGAAAAACCTTACAACATATTTCATGTGAAGCACTACAACGGTTGCACTGGAGGCAGTAAATAGCTCACAAGATTAAAAATGAGCACATTCATTCCTTAATTTTCTTCTTTTCACAGGAGGAGCTGAAGCTTGGTTGTGCCTCTGGTGCCAGTGGAGGAGGATCATGATCCTCGCTGGGCCAGGCACCAACCCAACATCATCAGGAATGGGTTGCCCATCACAGGCTGGTGATGGGCATTTGGTACAGCAGTGCTGAGGGGTTAAACTCACGAGGTTTTATTGGGAAATTTTAATTTCAGCAAATTAATTTTGTCATTGGTACATTTTGATAAAAGTGTACCCTACCTGTATGAAGCTGTAGTCCATGAAGGACTATCCTGGTTTCCTGCCCATAAAATAATCCACGTGGGATGAATGGTATTAAACCCTTTAACTGTCCTAAACAGACCTTCCCTTTGACACTGAATGCTGTGCTTGGCTTCATCATCACTTTGCAGCAGGAGAATGAAAATACAGTAAATGTCTCCATTAAACCAAGCAGCTGAAGAGGGAACTTTATTGTTTGAAGGTAGTTCAAAGTAGATTGAAAAACTCTCTATAAAAACAGGCAGGAACTCCTTAAACCCCCCTGAGGTATAAACGTGCTCACTCGAGGCCTCGGTGCCTCTGACTCCTTCCCTACCTCTTCCCATCACGGGCAGGGGAAGTTCAGCTGTAGGAGGACACGATCCAAAAAGTCACCCAGAGTTCACCACGTGAGATATGGAAACCTGACCTTGATGCCACGCAGATATCAGCAAACCTGGGATTTTCCAGGCTGTCTCAAAGGCATCTCAATTCTGTCAGGCTTTAACAATCCAAGGCACTACAGCACCAATAATCTCCTTTTAGGTGACAATCAAACAACAGCTACAAACCCTCACCCATCGCTAAAATCCCGAAGACCCGAATATATTCTGATGCCTTGAGCTTTTCCTTTTCCTTCTCCTTCTCCTTTGGATAATTTTAGGGGAAAAAATTCAGCCCCATTGGAGTTAAGGACAAAGCTTTGACTTCCAAGGAGCCTCAGGGAAAGGTGTGGATTTATCTCCCTACAGCTACCCTGTATAAATCACTGAATAAACACTATTTCCTGAAGAACAGAGTTTGGAGAATTAGGAGAAGAAATCAAGAATGGGCTGCTCGCCCTCTGATCCTCATTCCAATGCAATCCCCGATGGTGAATTTGTGCCCAACATCCTGCAGATTCCCAGGAACCACGTGCTTCCAGCTTCCCAGAAAGCACCCCGAATTCCCGAGCCACAGTTTCCTCCAGCACACAAGAGGAGTTTCACTGAAGAGCAACAGTTATGTGGCAAACACATTCCATTTAATAAATACATTCCATTTAATAACAGATTAAGTCTTACGTGAAAAATAGAGAGTCCTGCAGAAGATTCATTTCCAGAAAGGGATTCTTTTTCTTTTTTTAAATAATTGGAATTAGATTCTGGGCTGGAGAGAAAGCTGAGGATGGCTGATAACATTTTGACAATGATGAGTGAGGCTTTAGGAAATAAATACGGCCAGGATTATTGAAGTCTTCTCAGCAGCAGAGTCTCCAATTCAGTGGAATCATATGAAAAAACATTTGCCTTTTTCAAGTCACCTAATCATTCTAGAAAGCTGGCAGCAATTCAAGTGATGTACACTTAAAATGTCAGGCTAAATTATAGATTTCAGCCTTCAGAATGTGCTGTTGAGAATAATTCATTTGTGTTTTTCCATCGAAAAGATTTCGAACCTTAAGCTTCTCTCTGTATTACTGGTGTGGGTTTTGTTGTTTAGGCCAAGGAAGCAACGAAATAAATAAATAAAGTAAGAACAGGCAAAACAGGAGGACGCTGAGTGACCAACACATTTCCTGGAGGTCACAAAATACGAAGGAAGGAGAAGGAATTTATGAAGAAAGAAGGGCCAAGACATGATTTTCCCCACACTCCCTGGCCCTGACAAACCACATCACCCAGGAAGGCTTTCCCTGAGATCACTTCCATCACACACCCTTGGCTGTGGCTGTTGTTTGTTGTCACTGTTACCCAACCTTGTTCTTCCCCACAAAGGGCACAGAATTACATGAAATGCTTCATTTCCAATTTCAATTAATTTGGCTTTTTCTCCCAGCCATTGCGGCTCAGCTGTCCTCTCTTGGCTAGATTAAAGAGACCTTTAATAGATGTTATTTTCTCCTCGGTGAAAATACTTTAAGTGTTGTAATCAAGCCTCTGTTTGATCTTTTTAATAAGCTAAACAGTCCAATTTCCTTCAGTCTGTTCCATCAGACACCTCCTATATTTTAAACAAAATCTTTAGCAAAGGATAGCCGATTTTTGCAAAGGGGCCTGCTCCACTTTCAAGACCCATTGCAGACTTTCAGTACATCCTCTCCAAAATAATACCCCAAAGAGCCATTTCGGGCCTTCACTGCCTCAACTGCTCTCAGTCCCTTCAGGATGAAGAGATTCCAGCTGGCAACGGAGTTTTGGATAATGAAATCATGTTTTCAAGGACGAGAGGATGTCATTTGTGATAGGAGAAGAGGAAACGGCCTCAAGTTATGCCAGAGTAGGTTTAGATTGGATATTAGGACAAAATTCTTTATAGAAAGGGTTATCAAGCATTGGAACTGGCTGCCCAGGGAAGAGGTGAAATCACCATCCCTGGAGGGCTTTAAAAGCTGCGTGGATGTGGCACTTGGGGACAGGGGTTAGTGGTGGCCTTGGCAGTGCTGGGGGAGCAGTTGGACTTGATGCCTTTAGGTCTTTTCCCACCTAAATGATTCAAGGATTCTGTGCAGTTTTACACCCCCTTTCTGTCACGTTTGTGAGACAGGATCCACTGGGGTCGTGTGCACACCCCGAGTTCGCATCAGCCCCGACGCCCGTGGTGGCCACGGCTTCCCCAGCTGGGTGTGCCACTGGAGGCCAGCACCCTCCATATCCCCATCCCAGGGGCCACCAGCGCAAGGGACAACTCCTGCAGACAAACCTGGCTCCACAAGGACCGTGTGATGCTCACTCCTTTGCGCTGGTCAGCAGCAGGGCCCTGAGACAGCTGTGAGAAAAGAGAGAAGGAGAAGCCCTGGCGCTGCCGAGGTTTGTGCAGGGTCACCCCACAGCCGTGTCCCCGAGGTGCTGGCAGTGTCCCCCACCCCAGTCCGGGGGCCGGCTGGGGAAGAAGCTCGGGGGAAGTGGTGGCTGGCAGAAAATAAATCACAGCTCCTCGGCGCTGTCACTCTCTGCCCCAACTGGTTTCCACAAACAAAACTTCACTGTCCACTGACAAGAACAAATAAACTGAGTCGGGAGAGACTGAAAGTCACAGGGGATCCGAAATATTTACCTTGATACCTTATAAGGGTAATAACCACTTTGCTGCTTTGCAGCCACTGACAGAATGAAAAAAAAAAAAAAAAATCAAATCAAAAACCAAAGCAAAAACCTACCTAAAATGTTTGGGGCTTTTGACTAGTCCAACCTGTCCTGGCAAAAGCATCAAAGCAGGATTAGAACAAGGTTTTAATTATACACGCTTTCCCCCACCCCCTTTTCCTTCTCCCCTCCAAATCTCTTGCGTTTGATTACGGAGATCAGTGGAGTCAGCCAGATATTGCAGTTCACATAAATGATTTCATTCAAGCTCCTCCACCAAAGACACAACGAGCATTTTAAAAGCCGGAGGTGCCCCTTTTGCTCTGGGCCGTGCGTGTTCACCATGTCCTGTTATGTTCCTTTCTTTCATATTCTTGCAAGCCACATTTTTCAGAATTACCTGTAAGATTCAGAAACTCGTGCGTGCCAACAGCTCCAGACAAATAAATAACCCACCCTGGAAGGAAATATCCGTCATCTGCTGGACATCAAATAAATCCTGCTGGGTCCTGGGCTGCTTTTGGCCAATGCTCCTCAGCGATAAAGGAGTGGTCAATTAAAATATGGGTCCATTTGCTTGTTTGAGAAGTATAAAACTCAGGAAAAGCTTTGGGAGGGAATAACTTCATTTCTCTGTGGTTTTTTCCTTGACTGCACAATTGCACCAAGGCTTTAAGTCGACAGTTGAAAGAGCTGGAGGTGAAGTCGCTGAAGCAGCGCCGGGAGAGATTTGTGTCATCTGGGAATTGGACACAGTGGGTTAATTGTAGCGCTGACACACTGGGATTACTTACCCCTGGTGATCAAAGGAAACTCATCCCCAGTGGGTGAGGCTGGAAGGGATTTTAGTCCTGGATGGCTCTGACAGTTCAGGCTGAGCTCAGCGGAAGAAGTTGGGTGCTTCACTGCGCTGAGCATTGGGCAAATATTCAAATATGGAGCCTCGCGTTGAACTTCTGATCTTTACAGTTGAGGCTCTCCACTGAAAGAAGGTCAAAAGTTTTAATTTTCCGAGGTTTCAGATCAGGTGACAGCCTCAAAAGTAGCTTTGCCAAAACGCCATTTTTTAAAGACAATCTCCTTCGTCTTGTGAACCAAACTAGTTTTGTGTCACATTTACAAAGATGAGGAAAGGGAAAAACCCCGTCTGAATAGTTCAGTGTCAGGGTGACCGTGTGTCCTCCAGCCACAAAAGTATGTGCCTGACTTATAAAGTGTGAGAAATCTGACTGCTTGAGAGACAAGAACAAAATCAGAATGAAATACAATTTTTGTTTTGCTGCTTGTCCCTCGTGTAGCCTCACCCAGGATTTTAAAGTCCGTGTGACTCATGGTAGTGCTGGTCCACCTTTACCCTGAGCATGAAATTGTGGATTACTGGGCTACTGTACATGGATTTATTGCTAAAAGGCCCAGCTCTGCCCATGGATCCTGTTTTCATTAGCAGTTAAAAAGAAGCAATTGTGTGTGTGTGTGTGTAAACACATTTAAGAAAACCCACTGATGCTCCTTGTTTGTTTTTATTTTTCTTTTTAATCAGAGATTAAAATTTTGGTTGGCTTCCCACTCCCAAGTCTCCATAGATGCAGAGTTTGTTCCTTCCAGCCTGGGACAACTCCCTCCCGTGTGTCTTCAAGGCACCCAGCCCAAGGATCTTAATTAACACCGCAGTAATGGGCTGGGCAACCATGATTTTTCCCACTTCGTGATTTTCAAATGCTTCACTTTTCAGCCTTCTGACGTGACTGTATTGCACCTAATGCACTTTGTTTTCCCTTAATTGAACTATTAAAGCTCTTTTACATGGAATTCACCTTAAAAAGGATAATCCTCTTTTTCCCAGTCCAGCCCTGCCCCTTCCAGTCCCTTGCATATCTGTCTTGGTGACATTGATTACACCCCTAAATCTCAGTTCTCCAGGTCTTTGTGGTGGCTTTCAAATTTCTAACATTTGGGAATTCCTCAGATTTTCCATAAGGATTGTAGGTTCCTGCATTCGTAATTAGAAATCCCTAATTACAAAGACATTGTAGGTTCCTGTATTCATAATTAGGAGTCTTTAATTACAAATACAGTTAGAGGATAAATATTAACCCTGCCCATGGCAGGGGGTTGGAACTACATGATCCCTTCCAATCCAAATTATTAATAATAATAATAATAATAATACTACTAATAATAATAATTGATTGATGCATTAATGGTGTAGGCAGAAAGGATCATGAGACTGATTTGATTTTTAGGATAATAGATGACAGCTCTAATTTTTTTGTTTAACTAAGACACCAAAGATAATTCTTATTTTATAGCTTCATTAGAAATCTTAGGGAATAGAATTAGAATTGACCAAGAGGAGTAGCTGCATAACAACAACTTATTTAGGGCAGGAGGTTTTACTCTTCTTGGTAAAGCACAGTCACCTACAAAATGCAGGAAATAAAAACAAAAGCCACGATGCCTACAATAAAAAAGAATGGAAAACATATTCCTAAATAAATTTATTTTGGAAAATAATTTGTTTTAACAAGAGCGGGTTCTGGAGGAAACTGCTCTTTAGGGGAAAGGTCAAGAACAATTATTTTTTTCTCTCTTTTCCTGTGGTCCACATCTCCAGTGGAGAACACTGCCCCTGGAAGATGGCATCAGCCCCAACCCCAGATACTCAAGGCTGAGGAATGTACCTCAAAATCCAGTAAAAGCCCTCAGCGAGGAGCACATGCTTTCATTTCCCCTCAGTTTACAGGGCATGTTTTCTGTCCACGCCGAAAGCCATTTGGGGTCGTTCCACAAGCCCATTCCTTAACTTTACGACGATTTTTGGTGCTTGGGCTGCACGAGGGCCGAGCCCCGGCCTTCTCGCTCCGCGGCTCGCGGTGGGAACGTCTCCCGAGGAACGGAACACCAGCGGCCCCAGGAGCACCCGTCTGCCTTCAGCATTTCCTTTTTCCCCACCAGTTTGTTTCTCTCCAGCCCTGGTGGGAAGGCTGTGACATTTTTTCCTGAGGAGGCTGGGAAGGCAAAGAGGACAAAGCGTCCTGGGACACGCTGGAGAAGGAGAAAGTGGGGGCAGAGCAGCCTCAAGCGTTGCGTTAAAGGATTGGGACCACAAAAGATCCAACAAGAGCCACCAGGAGGAATTACACCAGGTCGTGGTCAATGCTGTATTTCACATCCAACACTGAGGAAAGACAGTTTCTGTTGCTGAAATAGCACAGGTTCCTTTAGGAAGCCTTATTTATTAAAGTCATGGGATGTTTAATAATGACAGCTTATCTTGTGCTGGATATAAACGAGCTGCTGGAGTAAGAGCTGCCTGCACAGAAACCCCACAGTGTGATGGTCAGATTCCCACAGCCCCAGAGCGGTGTTCCTTGGGAGCAGCTTTTGGGTCATGGAAGCAAATTTTGGGATATCTCATTGAAGACCACCAGGAGAGAAATCCAGGAACCCCAATATCTGATACTGGGGTGTTTGCAGCTCTTGCTGGACAGCCCCATGGGCTGCTTGGAGGCAAACTGGGCCACTTGGCCACGCGGAGACCTGGATGAAATTTAAACTCCAAAGGGGTCAAATTTCAAACCAAGTCCACGTCTCCTTTGAAGTCTGCCTGACCCTTTCCCCCGCATCCTTTTGGTTTCCCACTGATAGGGCCCCAGAGAGCCGGGGGGTTTAGGGCTCTGCCAGGCCCGTGGCCCTGCGCTGGAGGCTGGGGCCAGCTGATTATTTGCATGGTCCAACTGGGAGCCATCCTTCAGTTTTCCTTGACAAGGATCCAAGCATCCTTCTGCCGACACAAGGAGCCAAACAGTCCAGAGGTGCAATTTGTCCATCAGTACAAGCTGTTATTAAGCCGTCCATTGCACCCCATTCCCCTCCCCTGCTGCCACATTCCCGCTTCTTTTCATGCCTCTAATTTGTCTTTCCCATTCCCAGGCTGGGAATGGCAGAGAGCAGGGACTCACTTTTTGATTTGGCCCATCTCATTTCACCCCGAAGCATTTCTTCCACCCCTGCTTCCCCTGAAAAGTCCCACCTCCCTCATTTCCAGGTGGCAAACGAAGCTGGATCTGGCTGCGCTGGCTCAGGCTGCCCCGATCATCCAGCTGTGGAAAAGCATCACCTAAAAGCGAAATATTTTCTGCAACAGACACAGCCAGAGGCAGTCAAGAAGACAAAGTCTGGCTCCCTTTGCTGTCCCAAAATTACTCCCATGATGTACAGCATTGGGTCATTGGTCTGGGAAAGGGCCCAAATCCCAGCAGAAAGATGTTCCTGATCCCAAGATTAAAGGGTAAAAACATCATTCCTTAAATTACTTTTATCTTTTGTCTACCTAAATCTCCTTTACCCTTTTTAGTTTATTAATATGCCCCACCTAGATACAAACCATTCCTGTCTTATTAGATTCCCTGATTTCCTTTTCCCACAGTATGGGATGGGAGGTGTACAGTTTTAATTTACTGCACATATTTCTGCTGTTACAGACTCTCATCCTACAAACATTCGTGGGAACTAGAATCAAACTAAATATTGGAAGCAGGAATTGAGGCAGAAATCAATATTGTCCCAGTGAATTCCTCATCCCTCATTTTAGCCTAAAATAATCCCAGAGGTTAAAGAGACTCAAGTGTAAAAAGCTTTTTTTGCAACACATCATCTCCACGTTTCCTCAGTAAATTAAAAATCTGAGTGATATTTTATAGGGGATCCTTTGGTAGAAATACATGGATGCTCCTTAATTTGCCTCCTTCCATGAATTTAAGGAGCAGCAAATGTCCCACATCCTAGGATGAGAAGAAACTATTTGCATAAATTACAAACAATTAAATAGCTGGGTCACATTCTGAATAGATTTCTGAGGCTGCAATCCCTGCTTGAGAAACGGCCCAAAATTCCAAGATCGTTCACCAAATGGCTGGAGTGTCACACATCTGGAATTTAAAACTTTTAACGTCTCTTCTCCATAAATTTTAGCCACCTCGAGGTCTCTCCGCCACAAGTACAACTTTCCTGACATGTTTTAGTGCTTGAGGTTAAAAATCACACTTTACCTCAGCTCTGTCAGGGTCAGATTTGTGGAGGGTAATTGTGTTGGACAAGATATCTTTGAGATTGCTTCAAAATCTGTCACTTGTAGGGGGGAGAAGAAATAAGACTTTTCCACAGGCCCTTTGAAGAGGAAGCTTTTCAAGTGAACAAAAAGGGCTGGCTCAGCTTGCAACAGAGGGGAGAAAAAGTGAAGCTAAATGACCTAAACAGCATCTCAGCCCTTTGCAATACGGCACTTTCTGCAGCCAGATTAAGTGAGCAGATTAAAGTCCTTGCCAGGGTTAAGAGCAGTCACCTCAAGAATCGAGCAAAAATCTGTGGGTGAGCCAATTTTCCCAGAAATCTCCAGGGATTTGCTTTAGGAACGGTTTTTCCATTCGGCTCAGCGCTCCGTGGCACAGTTTCACAAAGCTCCTCAGACCTTCCAGCTTTAAAGGGTGGTATTTCCTATTTTGACTGCTCGAGAGCTCATCTATGCATCTCTGAACATGTGCTAAAGGTCTTTTGCCAAAGCCTCCTTTTCTCTCCCTCTCCCTTCATGGGTTTTAATGGACAGAAGGAATGTCCTTGGTCCATTTGCCACCTTTGCTTTTTCAGCATTTTGTGTGCTCCTCCTGCGAGGCTGCAGCCACTTAAATCAAAGCAAGAAGGTGAACCACTGGCATCTCAGCCCACGGCTCAAACACCTGAGTTCTTAGCAGGACATAAAAATCCAGTTTTTGCCTCTAAAGAACAAGATTGCCCTTAATGGAAGCGAGTTCCAAGAAAAACCTGAGGTATGGTCTTTCTGGAGGGAAACATTCCAGAATTATTGCCTCTGAGTCTGGTCGGGGTCAAATTAAGAGCTGTCATAAAACACAGTGTTGGCAGGGAGATACCCAGTCCCTTTGTGCTTCCAGGTGGGACGAGCTCAGAGATGCTTCTTGAAATACATTTATTTAAAAAAAAAATTAAAAAAATCTTGGTTATCTCCTGGCTGGGTGGAGTTTTTTAGGTTTTTAAAGTTTTTTAAGCTCTCCCTTCCCTTTGCTGTGCCGTGGGACGCTCGTGGGCTGCAGCTGCTTTTGCCTTTGCGCTCCCATGTCCCTCTCATGCTCTTGTCTCCGAAGGTGAACAATCCCAGGCAGATGCTCAGTGTCAGGAAGAGTGACAACCCCGTGGCAGGAGCCCAAGAGCCCTGGGCTGAGGAGCAAGAGCCCCTCTGTTTGTTTATTTGGTTCTGGCACGTCGCTGAACACGGATCAGATCCTGCTCCTACCCATCATGTTCCCCCCGGCCTTGGCTCGCAGGATTTGGATGTGACGGCCCAAGCCAGGAGGTTCCAGGGAAGTTCCCTGCGTGTCTCCTCAGCTCGGAGAGATCCTCAGCTGCTTCTGCAGTCCTTGTGAAGCTGTGATGTTAACCTCCATGTCCTGGCCACATTCCAGTGTAAGTAATTACAAACTGCCTGTCTTATTTCAGCCTCCTATGTCAACTCCATGGAGTGTATTTTGGCTCTGATGATTTTCCCCCCATTTTTCCTAAGCTCTTGCATAGCACTGCTTTGTGGAATTACCCTTCTTCCACCTGTGGTGGTTGTCCAGTTTGGGATGCAAACTTTGCCCCAGAAAGAAATGCAGGACAGATAAGTTTCCACAAGTTCTCCCTGTATATAACGCTCTTCAGGCAGTGGAAACACGAATTCTGCACCAGGTCTGTGCCTCCTGACAGGGGATGGATGGCAGCAGGAAGCTGGCTGCCCTGTTCCAACTATTTTCAGATGATGGATGGCTCCGCAGCACCGCTGGCAAAAGCCATCACTCAGGGTGTGTCACTGCCTCCAAACCGGGGACCTGCAATCAGCCCCGGACACCTCACACGGGGCAAACCCTCTCCCCTCCCCAGCGGTGAAACACAGCTTGTGATGCTCACAGAGCTCCTGGCAGAAAGGGTGCAAGAGGACGCCTCAAACGGGTTGTTTTATCTCCAGCTGCTGCTCAGCCACCATCCACAGAGGTACAATGTGGCAGTGGAGGTAAACTCTCTTCTGAGTCACCCAAAAATCAGAATAAATACCCCTTTTTGCTAACAAAGGAACTTTCCACAGGCCTTTCTGCCCTGTAAACCCAACTCTGCCTTCCCAGCCCCAACCCAGCCCACCAATCTGCCTTATCACCCCTCCAATCATGCAGTGCAGATTTCCCCCAGGACTTAACATCCCTGACCCTTGGCCAGACAGTGCAGGAAACACGTCATAAAAAAGTTTAGTGGGTCTAGGAACAAGCCCAGTAAACGCGGGGACATTTGTGCACCCTGAGAGAAACCACAGGCGCAGCTGCCTAAAGCCGAGACATTTACTCACCTTGGGATATTTATTATTCCTTTCTTCCAACCTGCTTCCTCGCTGCCATCTGTCTCTGAGGACAGGAGGAGCGCATTCCAGATTAGCCCTGATGCTTAAAGTGTGGGAAGGCAATGATATAAATGGCAAACTGTGTGCTCAGAGGTCACGGGCTCTGCTGCACATCTCTGCTGACCACCTGACCTCTCTGCCTCCCACCGACTCCCAGGTTTGGAGCATTTCCATCGGGTTTATTTCAGAATGAAGGAATGTTACTTCAGACGGATATTCAGTGAAAAAACCCTGCATTTTTATGTCGTAGGAGAAGGGATTGAGGTGGGTGGTGTTGCAGGATTCAGTGTTCCTGGGGATTTGCAGCCCTGTTGTGACAATTTATATCCAAGTACATGGAAATCCTTGAGCGGTTTCTGTGAGTGCAGATCTTGTGTCTGCTCCCTTCACTTCTGCTCTGTTCTTTTTTTCTGATTGATGTGAATCAGACCCCCAATACAGCTTTAGTGGGGCACGAGATTTGCTTGCAGAAAAGGGCGAATTTCTACTTCCAGGTTTTGTTTTAAAAGTCCATCCTGAGCCGTCGCAGCCATGCAGTTGAACGCACTTATTGCAGGTGTGAAAATAAGGCAAACACACAAATATATAAAGGGTGAATAAAGAGTTTTCCAGCTAGGACAGGCAGCTGTAATCTTCTGGGGAATAAAAGATTTCCTCTGAACCCCACTGCCTTATTTTGACCCATTGAACTGGGACAGGGTGGCTTTTTTGGGAGATCCCACAGCCAGAGCAGGCTGCATATTAATCTCTCTGAAGCTTCAACACTGGAAGGACAAACGTTTTAAGCTTGGATTTTAATGCAATTACACATTTTTGTCGTGTAAGGCACTGTTAAAAGTAGTGAGTGCCCACGTCTTGCTACAGAGGAAATGAGGAGCCTGAATCCTTCCTGCCCCCCATGCAGGCCCCCCCTCCCCGCATCCCCCTTCCCCTGCGGAGGTACCAAAGGCCATCCACGTGAAATCTTACACTGAACCTGCTTCCTCTTTCCACCGCCTCGGAACTGGCCACATCAATGCAGCTCCCACCCTAGGATCTGGAAATTCTGTATCCCTTTTCAGAGATGGCCCTTTGATTTTTCTTGGACCCGGCTGTGTTTTTAAGCCTTACTAAGATAGCTGCCCAGGAGCAGGAAATTCTGTAGACCCCACTCTGTCTCAGGAAGAGGAGATGGAGCCAAACTCCTATTAGCTCTTCCTTTTCATTTGTGACTGTTTGGAAGGGAAAAAAAAGAAAAAGTCATCAGACACAAAAGATCACCAGGCCCAGGCATTTTTATGGAACTTCTTTATTCCTTTTCCTTTTCTTCCAGCGTTTAGCACAAAATGTTTCCACGCATGGCCCGTGCCCAGGTCGAGGGTACCTCTGTGCAGAGCCTGTGGGAAAGCAGAGCAGTTGTTGGTTCTAGAGGAGTTTTCAGCCCCAGCGCGTGAATCAAATACCTGAATCAAATTATTATGTGCAGCTGTGAAAATTGTGATCCTGAAACCTGATTACAATCGCCCCCCTCCCTCCAGAGGTCAGTGACAATATACAAAAACCTTTCCTTTCTCCAATGTAAATATTTCATGAAACAAAGATGACTTTCTCTCTCAGCCCCGTGTTTCTCAGGGAAAGGGGCTGGACAGTGCCAGCAGAGTTCAGAGCTCACGGGAGGTCAGGACAGCGACGCGCTGCTCTCTTGGTGATTGGTCGCTGGTTTTTGGAAACGTTCTTTTTCCCTTGGCTGCTTGTCTCCCTCACCTCACAAACCATTTCGAGACAACTGGTGCTAATCCCTGAAGGGCCATGCGAGGTTTTGTTTTCTGACAAACAAACATTTCATTTGACCGTGGCCCTCTCCACATCCATTTTCCATGCAGTGAAAGCCACACAAGCCTCTGCCTTCAGAGATTTTCACATGTGTGTAAACAGGCACTGTTTTGTCCCTAAGCAAGGTATGCTGTAGTGACAGATACAGAGAATAAAGAGATCTCCTGCTCATTGTTTACCTGGTTAAACTTTTGTGCTCCAGCCAACAACCCAGTAAAGAGGATGCAAGATGAACCAGGTGGACCCAGGTCATGACACTCAAGGTTCCTCACAGTGAGATCCAACCTTAGCTTGCATCTGAAGTCTTATTTCTCCGTTTTCAGGAGTGGCTGGATCTACTTGTTGGAGTAGAAGTGATCCACACCAGTAAAGCATCACAGACTCAGCTTTTAAACCATGCATGGGGCTATAAACTGCACTGGATGCAAATGTTTTCCGTCTGCAGAACATCTGCAGCAGCTGTGCTTTCCGGGCGGGCTTTGCTGACAAAATGTCAGCCTGGTCTCCTGGTCGGGCTGCTCCACTGGGAGTTTGGAGACCCGGGTTCAACCCTGTGCAAGGCACAGCCTCCCCGGGAGCCTCAGGGAACGGCCGTCTGTGAGGGCAGGAGTGGCAGATGGAGACACGGACAGCCTGGCAGGGTGGGACCTACTGGGATGTGCTGGCTGTTGTCCCTGCCCTCCTTTGTCCCAGCTGCCCCCTGGGAGTGGCGGAATCTGGTGGGACACAGAGGGAACATGAGAGAGGCACGGTCAGTGTGGCCGAGCTGGGATGGGCACGGTGAGGATCCTCCTGTCCTCTGGGAGAGCACGGAGCTGTGGAGCGCGCAGGTAGTAACGCAGCAGGATCAAGCAGGGAGGAGCGGCACCACCTCCCCTGCCCTCAGGGCTCGCTTGTTACGGGATGAAAGCCCCAGAGCTGCCTGTGAACTTGGGCCTTGGGATTGGCAATTTGCTGGGCTCCCTGCCAAGCCACGAGGCCAGATGTTCCCGACGTCTTTGAAAACCACTGTCTCAGTCAGTAAACATCACATCAGCCCAAGCTCAAACCTGATTAAAGGAAACTTTGGATTTTCCACTTAATGAAGAAGGGGTGAAAGGTAGGAATGTACAAGGGATTGCTCTTAGCCAAAAATGCATCAAGCAAGCCAGTGTCTTTATTTGACTGACTACAACTGCTGTGGAACTTCAGGCTTGGTGCAGCTTCGGTGTAACGTGGTCACCAGCCAGCCTAAAAAATCTTGGGTTCCAGTCAGAGGATCCTCCCAGAGTTCATCTGGTTCCTGAGGGTTATAAATACCCACGTTTCTTTAGGTAAGAAACCTGGGCTGGAAAACTGCACCACAACGAGCTGTCTGTGGGAAATTCCTGCGCCTCACTGCTCCCATGGCTGATGTTTCATCGTGGTGTGACATTTGCGTGAGTCCAAACACATCCAAAGAAAGGTAACCGAGGATTTTGGAGCGGCACAAAGATGGACTGCTGCTGTCTTCTAAAAACCTAAATAAACCTGCAGGTTGTTGGGTTTTTCTGCCCTCTGATTCATTCTCTGCCTATATCAGAACAAGACATCTTGGCTGGACATCTTTTTGTGTCAGTATTGCACTGAGATGATGCTGTTGAGGCAGCAGGCTCCAAACTGTGGCTTTTTCACCATTATTCCACAAAGTCTTCTAGAGATGCTGTGTTCCTGAAACACTCCCTGCAGCAGTAAACCAGACAGTTTGCAAATAACACGGATTTAAGCTCATCTGAGCTGCTTTCTGCAATGATATTCCAAGTTTTAAGTTCCTAAAGGGAATTTTCTGGTGGAGTTTTGAAGTGTATTTACAAATATATCCCAGACTTGGCAGTCTCTGTTTCTGAGAGACCATCAAGAGAACTTCCCAGCTTTTTACTGGGATGACAGCAAGTGGAGGGGAAGTGGATTGTTGATGTTAATACCGCGTGAACTCACTGGATGGATTTTGGTGTATGATAAGATGTAGGGTCTGGATGTCGATTTATGGTAACTGATCCCAGAGCACCTTGGCTTTGCACAGCCCAGGCTGTGGAGCAGCTCTTGTGGTGGTGAAGCTGATTTGATTTGAGAAGTTCCAGTATAAATCTTTATTTACGCAGCTCTAAGGGGGCTCTGCTGCAAAGGGAACTCTGGAATCATCCAGGCCAAAAAAAGAGCTCAGAAGTGTCTCTGAGTTAAACCCAGATCTTCTCACTGACGTTTCTGTGCAAGGGGTACCACTGAGGAAAATGTGGGTGGTGTCCCACCTGCGGGCAGGTACCAGATTTATTTGGGAATGGCTCCACTGGAAAGTGCAGGAACTGGGAAGAGAGAGGCTGGCGATCACAGATGTTGAGGTTCTCTTTCTTCATAGAGATCAATTGTGGTACAGATTCGTGCTAGAAATGGATGTTCAGAGCTGGCTTGGGAGGAAGGCAGGGAACGGGGAGCAGGGGCAGGAGGGATGGTGTGGGAAGGGCTTGGGAGGGGCAGTCACACTCCTCTGGCCGCTGGAGAAATCCCAGTGCCCCGCTGCGGGTTGTGTGCAAAAGAACAGCCAAAATCTCATCTGAACAGGGCCTTAAAGCATTAAAAAATGTGAGGAATTGCCAACCATTTTCAAGGCTGGAGAGGTGGCCAAGTGGGTGTGAGTGTGCGTGCACAACCACAGTGTTAGTCATTGTTGTTATTGTTACTTTTTAACGTATTTCTTCCTTTGGAAAGGAGGTATTGTCCAATAAAAGAAACCCAGGAATGGAGATATTGGGTAAATTGCTGAGTGCTAAAGTGAGGAGTTAGGAACTTTATCAAATCTCATGGAAGCTGTAGGGAATTCCAGGGTGAGAATCCACATCCCCGGTGTCAGATAGCCCAGTGTGATATCCAGCCCTATTAACTGCTTCAACAGTAGAGCACGGCTATAATTTATTTTACTGCACGCAATAAGGAAAAACATTCTGAGCCCTAAACGAAGTTTAAAGCGGATGAAATCAGATCAACTACTTGGTGAGAGTTAAAAATGACCGTAGGAGCATTCAGAGACATTCAACAAACCATTAAATGCTTTTGTTCCTGGCAGCCTGGACTGGCCAAGCCGATGGTCGAGGAGTAATTTATTGAACTACTTTGTCCTCCACATGCACATGTGTGATGTAAACAGAGAGATAATAAACAGCAGCTGGGGATCCCTTTTTCAGGCAAAAGGGAATTTGTTTGAAATTTTTCTTGCTCCCAACTGTAAAAATGTTTACTTTTTTTTCAGGCTGGCTATGGCAGAGCAGCGTTAATCACCCTGAGTGACAGAGATGAGAAAAGGGTGGGAGCTCGAGCCCTTCGTGATGGTTTAAAGCAATCCCTGGAAATCAGACAATGTCAGTGCAGTTTACTACACATTTTTATGTAAGTAGTCAACGCTGCTATTAACAGCTGGGCTTCAAAGTTCAGATGGAGCAGGAGCCTTGAGGTCTGGGCAATGTTACTTTTTCCTCCCCCCTTCCCCATCCTTGTAGTCATTAACGAGAGTTGGTTTACATGAACATCGAGTGCTGATAAGGATGTCTGAGTATTGACACCGAAATTGCTCCGTAAAGAGAGCAGTTTATAGGAAAGCCAAGTGTAAGGCATTAGTCATGCACTATTAGGGGACAGCGAGGCTTTGCAGGAGGAGCTTTTGAACTCGATTGGACTTGAACTTAATAAAAGCAAATTCCAAAGGAGAGGTTTGCTTTGTGCTGGCCGAACACGTTAAACCAATATTGCTCTGTAGGTAATAATAGAGATTCAATTAGCCTAATTCTGCCTTAATTGGAAATACAATTATTCTGAACAATCAGAGCTTAATTGCAGGCTTATAACTAGTAAGGAAGGCTGAAGGTTGAAAAGGGGTTGTTCCCTAATATTTTATCTGCTGATCAATGAAAAATTGCAAAAGATTGCTGCAATTGCAGCGAGATAATTGGAGTGTAATAGAAGTTATAATATAACAGAGTTTCATAGAAGTAAAATAGAAAAAAATAGAAATTGTACGGTAATAAAAATATTTTTAAAATTTAATTGGCACGTTAAGGCAGAGAAGCCAGTCCCAGGAACCGCGTCTGATTGACGCTCCCTGATTTCCATGGTGTTGGCAATCCCATGGAAAATTTATTTTTAAATAACCTTCTACAGAGAAGAAAAAAAGGCAGCATAGAATTAAAGTCACATTTAATATTGAGATTGAAACCAAGTCTGAGTACTTTTCACAGAACACACTATTAACTCATAGGACTCATTGCCACGGGATTTTATGGAGACCAGAAGTAAAAATTAATTGAAAATGAAGAAACAACATCCATCAATGACTATTAAAGTCCAGATACAGACTCCAGAGCAGGAAACCTCATACCTGCTGATCGCCAGGAGTTGAGAAAGTCCAGAAGGGAAAGATCATTTAATATATCCTGCCCATTGCAATTTTTGGGAAGGTATCTGCTGGTCCCTGGTAGACTCAGATTATTCTGTGATTCTGTGGTTAGAAGTGAGGTGACAGCACAGACAGGAGTTTATTCTGACGTGGAAAACCAGGTTACAATTTTCTCTCTCTCGATGAGCATTGGATTTGCCTCTTCTGGGCTGTGAAAAAACAAGGGTGGAATTTGTGTGTGAAACAGACACAAGGGCTGCAGGCTGGCCCAGTTTCTGTGGTGACATTTATTCGTGGAAACAGCAAAATCATCAGTGAGTGCTTTGAAAAGAAGAAAAATCTTTGTGAGTCCATGCCTGGATGTGGGAACGTGGATGAATTTGGGATATGAGGGACTTCAGGCTGGGTACCACAGTGGTGGTGGTGGATGTCCACGTCCCCAAGGTGCACCCACAAGGCCAGGCTTGGATTTTCGGTGTGACAGCACCTGTTAATTGTCCAGTTAGGTATTACCTATTAAACATTTACTGCCTATTTCCTGTACATGTCTGGTGAGGCTCGCAGGAAATTTAGAACAAATTAAGCAGCAGCTGTAATCCCTCACACTCCCAACAGCCCCCGAGATGATAAAACATTAGAAATCGATGTCACGAGCGGCAGCCACTCTTGAGGCAGCAAACTTCCACCGTGTCCCCAGCCTGGGCAGCCCAGGAGGTGAAATCACTCAGCTGGTATCTCTCCTCTTACGCTGCCTGTCTCTCCACCCACACTTTTGGTATGTTTGATGGGGCTCTTTCATCCCCCCCACTGTTCCCACACAATTTCACATGTGGTCTGAGCGGGGCACTTCCTGCCGTTAAAAAAAGCAAACCCAAGCCCCCTGCAGGAACAGCCTGCGTGCAGAACACCCAAGTTGACAGAGTGTGAGAGAGAAGGACTAATCCATACCAGATGAGCAACAGCAATAGCCCTACTGAGCCAGGCCAAACACGGAGCAGAAGACAGAACAATCCTTTTCTTTCCCCCCCCCACCTCCTCCTCCTCCCTGCTCCCTCTTCAAGTGGACACTTCAAAACACTAGGAAAATATTCCGAGGAGCATGGCCCTAACTTTAAACCGATATTGTTTGGGTTAAGTTGCCTACCATGCAATGTTCTTTCTTCACTTTCAAAATAAACCCTAGGAAGCATTAATGCAAATACTGTATAAACACACATTCATTCCTACATTCTAAAATCTGCCCCGGCGCTCGGGCTTGGGTTGCTGTTTAATTTGATGCGAGAACCAGATGTATCTCGAAATTGCAGATCTTCACAACCTTCTTACATGTAAACGGGAGGAAATGTGATCCATATCTGAGACAGAGACCTCCAGACAGCAGCCCCTGGAACCCGAGTGCTTGTCCCTGCCTTTGGATGTGCTTATCACAGCTTCCACTGCATTCCAGCTTCCAAATATCAGATCGGAGAAAGGAAGTGCACCAGAGTCAGATTTTTGGACAAAGCTCAATAAAGGCCTTTGGATTTTCATTTTATTTCTCTAGTTAATTTATTTGGACCACTTAAATACTTTATTTAATGACATTAGAATAAACACGTTATAAGTTAACGAATGTTTTCAGTAAAAGAAGGGAAAAAGAATGATCTGATATTCAAATCTTGTTGTGATACGATTTTTAAATAATGTTAAATGAGCTTTGAATAAATACAAAAACAAAACTTAAATACAAACACATAAAATCAATATATTATGGCATTCTAAGATCAAATTATTCTTTCCACTGTCTTTCTGAAGGGTGCTGCCCAAAGTAATTTTAGCTCATTGAAAATAAATCTGATTTTGTTCAAAACATTCAGGTTTTTAGGAATTCACTTTTAACCTAAATCTCCAAACCTGGACCTCTTTTTTTTTGCAGCCTCAAAGTGTCATATTTTGGGTGTAAGACTTTATGGAAAAAAAAAAAATCACACCCACAAATGCAGTGGAAAGCGATCCCTGGAAATTTTTTGTTAAAAGGCATTTTTTAATTGGAATAAATCTCAAAAAAATCCCACCACCTTCCCATAATAGGTTATAAATTAAACGCTCAGTTGGGCACTTGAAAATGCAATTATTCACCTGCAGACTGAGGTGTGGTTTCCAAACCATTCCTCCCCACAGGCACCGTGGATGAGCTGGAGCCCTCCTGGACGCCTTTGGGCACCCAGAGCTCCCCAGAGGAACATCCCAGTGTCTCATCTGGACCCTGCTGTGGTTATAAAGGCGCATTTTGGCCCTCCCCAGGATATTTCCCTTCTTAAAGCCTCCATGTAAAGCAAATTCGGGGCCGTCAGTAATAACCCACAGTGGAGAGAGAGCTTTGAAGGGTCCACCATCCCCTCGTTTCGGTGCTTGGACCATTGAAGGGAAAACTTGACCCACTTTGAAGAAAACAAGCCCCTGATTCCTGTCATTCGGGAATTTCTCCTGCTCTTGGGTACGGCTCCAGCCTCTGGATGCGGGATTTGTTTCCCTACATCCCTCGCAGGTCTTTACTCCTACAGGACTGACTCAGACTCCTTTTGGCCGTGCCACGAAAGATGCAATCCCACGGTCGCCAGAAGGAGCTGAGTAAAGCCCGTCGGGTCGCAGATCCACTTCCACGAGAAGTGCCTGGATATATATTTACACAGTCCCACACCCGATGACAGCTCCAGGGCTATTACACCCCGACGAGCAAACGGCTCCCGTTGGAGCTCGGCTCCGCTTTCCGTTCCTCACACCAGGCACAGCAACCACCCAAAAGCCGCTTCCCTTCGCCTTTCGCGTCCCTTCTGTGCTCATGGCCAGAAGGAGGAGGAAAATTCCCCAAAGGAAGAGCAGGAGCACAGAAAAGCAGCATTAATCATGTGTGGGGCTGCCTGGGAGATGATGTCAGCAGGCTGCCTCCTCCCTGAGAGGACAGGATACAAATCCAGCTCTCCGGTGCCATTCATGGCAGAGAGATTTGATTCCTGTTCTTGCTGTTTCAGTGCTGCTGACTCTCAGAACAAGCCTCCATCATCACTCCTTTCCTCCATACGGACCTTTTCTCCTTCCTTTGGACGCTCCTTTGGATGGGAGATGTCACACAGGGACAGGAATGCCCCCCTCAGCACGCTCACACCCCCATCAAAGCCGTGTCTGTGGGACAGCAGAGGTTACCAAGGTCTGTCCCCAACAGGTGGCCTCTGTGGGGGACGGCTCATCCAGTTCTGGCCCATCGAAGGTTTGGAGGTGAGGGGAACAGCTGGGACGGGGAGGTTAAACAGAGGAATTGGAGGAGATGGGACTGGCCCGTGTGTGAAGGAAAGCAACAATTTCAGTTTCATATCCACAAGGAAACAGTGTGGTTCCATTTCTTGCCCATCACCGTGCTGGTGCAGGAGAGATTCTCTTGATGCCGAAGCACTGCTCCAAGAAATGATGTATTAAAGAGTAAAACCACGCAGACATTTGCCTAAAAATACTTCCAATCATAAAAGTCCACTGTGGTTGCCCCAGGAAAAGTGCCGTGGTTGAGGTGGAAGAGGAGACAAACCTACACCAACTCTCCTTACAAAATTGATCCACATGGGAGAAAAGCCAGAAAATCTCAGTGGTTCCTGATCTGAGGAATAATGCCCCACAAGTAACCATGGACAAAATCTCCAGATAGGGCACTATCACCGAATTTTTTCCACTTGTGATTAAGATGACTGGTTTCTGTATCTTCTCTTTCTCATGTCCTCTTTTTTCCCCCAAATCTGGGCATGTTCTCGCTCATGAAAGCCCTGGAGACACCACTGTGGTCACTGGCGTGCCCCGGTACGTGACTCACCACAACATGAGCCATACCTATGGGCAGATCTCTCACTGCCCAAGTTTTGAGATTACTAGAGGACATAAATCACTCGCACAAATGGGAGCAGATTTGTACCCTGAAGCTTGGGCACTGAAAAACCAGCCAGCTAAATAATATTACATAAATGTATACATAGCTCGGGTCCCACTTCTCCTACCATTGTTTATTGTGCTATCCCACTTTTATGTAAAGAAGGAAAAAGTTCACTGGCAGTTGCTCTCTCCCCTGAACAAAACCCCTATTCTCCATTTTTAAAGCCTGCAGCTGAATAAACGAGAGAACCTGGCCTTTCTTTCCAGGCAGGGGCTGTCAATATTATATGATGCTGGAGAAACACAGGGAGAAGTGAGGCAAGGAATGAAACACCAAGATTTTCTGTTTCAAATACCAAATGTCTGAAGCCAGTGTTAGGCTGTGCCAACACACTGAGGAATGAGTGAAATGTGAAACATGATCTCCCTAAGACGCTGCAAGACACAGAGGCTGGATTCTCAGAGCGTTGCTATTAAAAGCCCATTTGAAACTCTGGGTTCTCCTCTGGGAGGATAACAAGAAAAAAAAAAAAAAGAATTTGCTGGTTAAAATTATATTTAATTCCATGGTTAGGCTGCCTGGGCAGAATATCAGGAACAACAATATATTCTTGGGGTTTCTCCCTCGTGGGGCTTTCTGCAAGATTCTTGTTGTTACTGGTTCTTGGGGCAGGGGTTGCCTTTCTCCCTTGGGTGCAGGAATGGCCGAAACGTCATTAGCTGCAATAATTAATCTTTGCTTCTGTGCAGTTTGGAGAAGCAAAATGGCTTTATTGGCTTTATTGAATAGCTCTTGAGTTAAATGCAAGCCAGATGCCGCTCTCGTAGCCATCACAAACACAAACTATTAGTTTTAGTTCAGGTCACGGCCAGTTGAGTTATTTGAACTTCTCTAAATGGTTGTGCCTCCCAGCTCTCTTGCTGGGGCACCGAGTCTAAATAAGGCAGAAAATGGTCATTTTTAAACCGAAATTTAAAGCCAGTGCAGAGCTATGTTATTAAAACTGAGTAAAGAGTTAAAATTTTCAATTCCATAGTAATAAGGTCGAACTTTCTTTTATGAACTTGCCATGTTTTCTCTCAGCACGGGTGTTTGCAGCACGTTTGAATCCACGGGCAGGTGGAGCCAGCCTTTGTGTTACAAATATTCCCTCTGAAGGCAGGAGAACATTTTCTGGGAGCTGACTTACCCTCCATGAGCAAAGCCCACTCAGCGGAGGACCTCACTGTATTTACACCCAGGTTTCACATAGATGTTTATAATCCTTATTTCTGACATTCACATACCCGACTCTAATTAATAAAACCACTTTTGCCGGTCAAAGACCTGCTCCAACAGCTCTGGGTGGAGCTTGGGAATACTCCAGGTCTCTGCCACTCCTCTGAGAGCTTCAGTGAGAAGCAAACTTGGTCTGGAAAGAGCAGCAGCTCCAGCCGGATGCAGATAAGTGGTGGGAGAAGTTCGCAGGACAATTGCTGTGCACAGACGTGCTCTGTGATGCATCCACAAAAAATTTAGGGTCCACTGGGCTGGCGCTGAGCTCAACAACCCAGATTTAATAAAGCAGATGCCTCGTGTCCAGAACTCCATCCGCAAGCCTCCCTCCATGGATCTGGATATTGTCATCTCAGGAATGACGGGAAGGAACCTCTTCCTGGCTGCTTTTGCCAGCGCAGGCTCGCAGTGACACAGCGTGCGCGGAGCATCTGGCTCTGGCATCGGCGGGGCTCAAAGCATCTTCAATATTTCCCAATTTCCTGATGGATTCCATGTAAGGCCAGCAGAGTTTAGCTTTTTAAGGAGATCATTAAAAGTGTTGGCAAGGCGGTGTCGATCATGTCACTAGGTTAGTTGCTGCACCATTGTAATTGCTATTAATCAAGAGCATCTTGGAGCTGTTGTGCTCAGCTAACAGGTTCCAAATGGCTTCACACTGAAGTGAAAACAAAGAGACTTTATTTTTTCCCCCCTTAGTCTCCTTTTCGCACTTTATACTACATATTAAAAAATCTGCTTTCTGGATCTTGATATCAGATAATCTGGGTGTAATTAATGCCTGAGAACATTTGTTCGCTGCCTTACTTTTACAAGAAGGAAGTGTGATATTCAGATTGTTTCCGTTAGAAAGAAAATATATAAAATTTTAACGTCAATACTTGGTGGAGTAGCAGCTATACGGGTGTGAAATTCTACGAAGGATGGGAAGAAAAAGAAGCCCGGGGACTTTATCCCAAAAGCAGATCAATATCCAAGTGTTCAAACAGCAACTTAATTACTGTAACCCATTATTGAGACGAAGTGATTTCATCCTTGCTGTCCCGTGAAACAAGACCCCCAGCTACTGCATGGTGAGGAACAGATGGAGGGGTGTCAGGAATGATAAAAAGTCTCGGAGTATAAATGTAACAAATAGGTTTAGGGCAAGGAATGGCGCCGTGCATATCATAAAACCCTGCCAGGCTTCTCATGTTCCGATAAATCTTGATTTTGTAACGGGATAACTTCAGAGCCCCCTGCCTTGGGTTTCACAAGTGATTAGATCACTGATGTATGGGGCAGGGGATGGCAGAAGGGAGGAAGGGACACCACTGGGAGGCCTTAAATGACCTCTGCTCGCTGCTCTTGGATACAGGAGAAGAGCCCATGGTGCGGGATTGTCATTATTTCATTGTTCATTTTGGGGTGGCCTCGTTCCAAGATGAGTTTAACTGGAAACAAATTTGCTGCAGCCTGTGCAAGGGGACCTGTGGAGGAGCTGGAGGGCTGAGGAGTGCATCGGGAGGGTGGAGCAGTAGCTCTCATCTGTTGATTTTCCCCAAAATCGTGCAGTTCACCTCCAAGCATGGCAAGGTGAGGAAGAGGCTCTGACAGACCCTGGGGATTACGCCCAGAAAGCTCAGGAAAGATATGAAGGGTTCTCCAGCAGTGTTATTGAATACTAAAATGGTTCTCCCATCGCTCCTCAGTAGGAATAACAGCATCTTCCCACTTCCCTGGTGAGGGGAGCACCACAGTTCAGCATTTGTAGAACCATTCATTCATTTTTACATCCCGCTTTCACCCCCATTATTTTCCCACTGCATTGCAAGAGTGAAACCTTTTCTCCAACAAAAAAAAAACCCCTCTTGAGACCGTGATGTATAAACAAGAAAGGCCTCTTTTTAACAAGCAAGAAAAACATTAAGATTCATTTCGGGCAGAGCACCCACCTATTCGTCTTTCTTCGGGCTGCTCCTTTTAGCACTGAAAATACCCCCAGGCTCTTGAAATCCTCGAGGTATATTGGCAGTGCCGAGGTCAGTAACTCGATCTCGGTGCTAAAAAGACACTAACAGTTCTGGAGGGTAAAGGAAAGCTCGTTAATGATTTTAGCAGATGAACCAGAGGACGGGGGGAGGGTCAGCTGGTAAATCCCATACTACCCTACAAAAGATAACCTTTGACTTCTCCTGACTCTCTGAACTGCTCTGCCAGCAAAGCCCCGAGTCCTTGTGGGACCAATAAATCCTGGGGTGCTCATATCAGAGATCCTTTACCCCGGCTGTAAAACATGAGAATCCCAACACAGCCCAGTAGTTAAAAGTCATTGCTGATAAACCCTCCGGGCTTCGTTTACCACCAGGCTGGGATGTGGCACTGAACTCCTTTCCTTCGGAGGGGGGAAAAAACCCATTTCTGTGCTGGAATGGCAAAATAACCAAAACAACACATCCGTAGGCCAAGCTCTGCCCTCAGATATGCACGGGCAGCTTGGGAACTCAGTGAGTGTGGGGAGTGTTCAGCTGAGGGCAGGGTTTGACCCGAAGGCCCCTCAATCCATTTGTCCCTGGGAGACTCTGCCGAAGGAAACCGTCCCCACCTAGGCCCGAATGCCCCTCAGACAACGAATTCCTTCAAAAGGAAAAATAAAGACTTCAAGGAAGATGGGTTTGAGTTAGGCAGATCAAAAGATACTGCTATCTTTATTTTGAGGAGCAGTCCGCATCCCTTGGGAGCACGGGATGGTGTTATTTGGAAATTTGTGTTAAAAATGCATTTCCCTTCCCAGAACAACACTGGGGTGTGATGCAACTGTTGTGACCAGTGAGTGCTTTCACAGCAGTAGCACAACCTTTCTTTGACAGCGTGGTGAAAGCGCTTTTTCAGACTCTGGGTGGTTTTTTGGTGGGAGCAGAAAAGCTGCTTTGAGCCAGAGAGCCACCGCTTGGTCCTGGTCACTCTTCTCCCAAGCTGCCCTTTGAGGGCTGAACTGCTCGGCCTTCCCTGGCTTCTCTTAAAACAAACCAATAATCACTTCCCTTTCTAAAATGCCAGCTGCCATTCTCTGGGGTTTGGTGGACAACACACCAAAAAATGCGAGGACATTTCCATGTTCATGTCTGTGGTCACGGTCCTGTCCATGGCTGCTGTCCAGCTGTGCCCAGAGGAGCTGGGAATGTGGGATCAAACCCAACCTGGGTTCAGGATGCAGCTCCACGAGGCTGCTGTGGGAAGCTTTGGGAGCAGGCAGCTGGATTTAGCAATGAGATTCCTTCAGCCTCGTGTCTTCTGCTCACGTTGGGGGTTTTACAGTCGTTTAGTTGAATTGAAAACAGACACAAACACAAACCCAGTTATGCACATGGGAGAGAGATTTTGTGATGGGTCATGCAAGGAATATTTCATTAATTACTCCAGAATTCCCCTCCTTCCTTTTTTAAATACATTAATATAAGAGTGAAATAATTACTGCTGTGGAGAACAGTCCTATTCACTTTGTAGCTCTTTCATTTCACCTTTGCTGAAGAACGATACACCTACTCCACTCACACTAACTTTTAAACGTTAAGAATTATGTTTGGCAAGGGCAAATAAGAGGTAAACAGTGGTAATTTCAGAGGTCTTGGCTGATTTATATCATAATGTCGCTTTTACAGCTGCTTCTGGCCTCAGTTTCCCCAAATTAGCATTACCAGATCACCAGAGGCACTGCTGGTGGAACAGGTGAAATAAAACTTTTATTCAACATTACGCTGCTCAGTAATGATGGTAATGAAGAATTCTGGTTTATATCATATAAATATGCCAGATTCTTGTCCGAATAATATTTTCCAATCGTTTTCCTTTCCATTTTCCTGATGATTATGAACATATGCAGCAAAATGAAATGAAGACATTATACAAGAAAGTAAGTAGTAAGATCAAGGGTCATGAGTATTTGCTCTTGCACTGAACCTGAAAGGAAATCTTCCATAAAGAAGTTTTTCCTGAAAGGCCGGTGGGAAGCTAACAGGAGCATTAAGATGGAAGATAGGATACCTATAAAAAGTTATGTTTCAAAAGAAGGATGTGGGAAGAAAGTAAAGTAGGGAAGGAAATGGTATTTCAAACCATATTAAAGTCAGAAGTGGGTTTCCTAATCCTGAAAGCCTTAATTAGCCCCTTTTTAAAAGTGAAGCAAAATAGATTAATCCCCAAACATTGCATTAAACTCGCCACAGTTCCTGCCCTTCTATTTGTGTGGGTAGGAGCTTCACAAAAGAGCTCAGCAATAATAATCATAAAACAAGGACAGCAGCCCAACACGCAGCGAGCAGCCCATCAGCAATAAAGTGGAGAGTGGAGCTCAGAGCAACACTCCAAAAACAAATTAGTTGGTGTGCACAGCCCAGCGCCGAAGGACAACCCAACAATAACAAACCAGTGTGTGCAACCCAAAGCACTCCGGAGCAACCCAACAATAACAAACCAGCCTGAATGCCTGATGGGAGAGGAGAAATTCCGCAAGGAAGCGGACTTCGGGCTGAATTTTCCAAGGGGTTATTGTTATTAACAACAGAGAGTTAAACTATTAATGTTTAAATTAAGAATAATACCAGAAGGTATTACCAGAATAACACTCAACCCCGCTGCCACTGGCTTTAATGAGTCTAGGAATGGGCCCAAAGTACCCTTAAGGGATTTAGCCAGTGAGGAGAACAAATTTTACCCGGAACTAATGAGCCCACCATGGCAAATGGAAATTCTGTCCATCTCTGCTGGATAATGGGAACTGGTCTTTATGGGGAGATGGAAACTCTTTAAGCCCTGGCACCAGGACTGTGCTTGTGGTAACCTGCTCCCAGACTCTGCTGAGCTGGACCAGGGTTAGATCACCTAAAGCGAGGATGCCTTTCCACCTCACTGTTCTCCTACCACGATGAAATTCCCAGACTTCTCTTCAGATGGGATAAAAGGAGGGCAGATCCTCTGCGGAGCCAACAGAAATCATGCCTTAATGCATGAGCCCCCTACCAGCATTCCCTCACAAACACACCCTGTTCTATACATTATGGTGCAAATATATTACGGGTCCTTTTTCAAGCCCAAATCCATCATCGAGGCCTCCCTGAGCAGAACCCTCTGTGCCAAAGCCTGTTCCTGAGCAGAATCTGACTCTTGAGGTCCTGAGCACAGCCCCAAGGCTCTTTGAACTTCACGGCTTGAGCTCCTCTCTGACAGAGTTCACACCTCCCAAAAGCAAGTCTTGGACAGCAGACCTGCCTCAGAAGGGATCCTTGGGAGAACACACGGTTTGCTGCGGATGATATCCAGCCTGGCATATTCTTTAATAAGCGAAGATGTCAGTTTTTCCCTTTCTGTCCTGTTTTGGTGAGAGTAAGAAATCCAGATCCATCTCTTTCCCCGGAGCATGTCTATAAAACAGCCCCTGTTGTCAGTGTGGGATTGATGGGGAAGAGGTCGGATGGAGGCACTCAGAGATGCAGAATAAGATCCAGATGGGTGGTGTTGCCCCTACAACACAGACGTTCTCCTCTTTTTGTCTCCTCTGACCAAGGGATTTGTGAAAACATCCCCATGCAGAGAACGTTCTGCTGATGAGGAAGACAAGGAGAGTTCTGGATTGTGAAGGCAAGGCAAATATTAGAGAGATTTTGTGGGAGCTTTCTTTTTTCCTTGGAAAGACATAATCCCTGATGTCATAATCTGTGGTTTGGCTCCCACGTCCATTTTGCCCAGTGATTACTGCAGAGTGAGCCTCGACTTGGACCGGTTTAACCGGAACCAGAATCCAGCTGAAGGTGTTTGGAAATTACTTTCAATCTTCAACACCCCAGAGACCTGGCTGGGAATGTTACAAATAGATCAAGGAAATTAAAAGGAACATTGGGGTCACTGCTAGAGGTCAGGAGAGAAAAGGAAGAGTTGACCCTGATTAATCAGAAACACGATGCTGTCGAGAAGAGAAAATATTTTGGGGTTTAGACTCCTGGCGAACAACAGCAAAATACCAACAAATGCCTTTGGATGGATTTTTTTCCCTTCCAACCAAACCAGAGGAAATTCCTGAACTGACAATGAACAGGAACAATGAGTGAGTCAGTACCCCCAGTGCCAGAAATTCTCTGGATTTCCTAGCCAGACTGATGTCTTTGGAAGGTCAGAGTGATACAGAGATACATTTCTATAAAACTTGAGGGTTGAGTATAAGCCAAGACACAGATAATGAAGGCAGAAATATTCCAGCTACCCATAAAACATCAGCTCTTTGGAGAGAGAGAGGACACATTTTCTCCCTCACTCTTTCCTAATTTTTTCCTCATTTATAACATTATGTTGCTTTTAGTTTTATGTGAAAGGTGCTCAGATGCTGTCTCTGATGACAACCCTGTAAAACCACCGAAAAAGAGCTGTGGGAGGATAATGCTAAGAAATCCTATTAGTATTTTAATCCTGTCTATTCTGATTCCAAGATTTTTTTTTCATTTTGTAGAATGCAGCTCTGGCAATAGCTGACACCAAAGATGTGTAAGAGACAGAGAAAATATTAATATTGCTTTTTTTTCAAGAGTGTTTATGCCTTGCAGTGGTACATCCTGGATCTATTCATGCCTATCTCCAATCTTCATCAACATAATTGTGGGTAAAATCCGAGAATGAAGGGTTATTCTCCAAACCAGACCAGGTACAATCACATATAAAAATTAGTCTAATCAGCGTAATTGGCATCGGAGTCCAAATTTCAGCCTGCTTGTGGTTTGTGTTGAGTTTGGGTGGACCAGTTTCTGTTCTGCACCCAAGGATCCGCGGTGCCACACTGCCACCAGCTCAGGAAGTGCTCCATAAATGATGTAAGCCCAGGAAGTGAGGCAGAAATGAGCAGCCAGAGGAGAATGTGATCTTTAAATCCTAAAGGGAGCCCGTCCTCTGCGCAGAACATTCCTGCCATACGTTACTCATCTGTCAACTCGCTATTAATTTAAACGCAAAACTGTGAACATTCTCTCTGGGACGTTTTTCCCCCTGGTAGCTGTAAAGTCCCTAAAATCCCAGTTCCCAGTCCCAGTGTCACACTGTTAATATTATTACTAAGGAATCACACCATAGATAGAAGCTCTGAAGATATCCAGACGCACCAGGCAGATGCACAATGTGATATTATTACTGGCATGCTCCAAATCTCATTACTTTCAGCAAGCATCAATGGAGAAGTGACCTCCTTGCAATGTGAACACGACCAGAAACCACAGCCCCGGGCCCTTTCTCAAATTGTAATTTCCTAATCTCGCACTACTGAACCCAAACACGCAAAAATGCAACAATGGATGGAAAGAGAAGAAGGTTTTGCTGTATGAGGGTTGGATTAGGAAAGGAATGGCTGGAAAACCCAAATTGTAGTAGGAGAACATTCCAGCTCAGGGATCTGATGACACTGGAGCTCCTGTGGTTTGCAGTACCACCAGATGGATAACCTTGGGCTGGAACCCAACCCGTGGGTTGTTTTCCTCCAGCACAATCAGCACAGCCACTGTTATGCTTAGATAAAGATGAAAAGTTAACCTGGGAAAAACAAGGCGGTTTTTATTGTCATTATTTGTTTCTCTCTGAAATTTCAAAGGCTGCGGCGGGAGCAGAAGGCATCCTCTGGAACACGCCGCCAGGAACTGCGAGTTGATTCAGATGTATTGATTTAATCAGCCTGCATGACACCATTTATTTATGCAAAACATCTGTGACAAAAACGGGGCACTTTGAAGGTACGGTGACATGCGCCTGGTCCTGCCTGGCACGTTAAATGTGTGATAAGAGCACCCAGCCAGCTTGGAAGGGCCGATTTTAGGGTGTTATTTACTTTATGTATCACCTATATTCATGTTATGCAGGATAACTCACAGGCCAGGAGGCTCTAAAAGCTTTTTTTGCAGTAAATTTTAGATAATGAATTCAAAATTGCAACCCAGCACACCAGACTGACACGGGCAAAGGAACCAGAGAGCACAAATATTAAAAAAAAAAAAAGAGGAAATAATAAAGCATGTGTTTTCCAGTATCTATTAGATAGAAATGAAAGAATTTTTAATCCACGGGAAGGCAAAATTTGTCTGCAAATTTGAGAGATTACATGATGGAAGACAATGTGAGATTGTCATCTCTTCAGCAACAGCATGAGAAAATATTTGGAGTTCCTGCGTACACCAGCAAAAGTTTACATGATAAATCAGTAGCTTGAGTGCTTCCAGAATCCTGGTACGGATGAATGTGTTGAAACTATTGTTTCTGTTGTCTTTTTAATGCTACTGGGAAGCTTTTTGTGGTAAAGCAACAGTTATTGCCAGCTACGTTATTATAGTCTCAGTCTAACATCTGCAATTACTAGGGAGTAAACGGTTCGCATCCCATATGAAATATAAAAAAAAATGAGGAACAGATTTCGCTATTATTCTCCCTCTCTGTGAATTCTGTGACTTTTTTTTACTGTTTCATCGTGCCTGGGCAGTTTAAAGGTCTGGGAGCAAAGGAAGCCAAAGGGCTCATTTACGATTAGTGATGGCTAAACATCAGAAAAAAAAAAAAAATTAGGGGGGAGAATTCGGTGGTTCAGCAACATTTGAGATGATAATCAGGAATCTATGGAAAATCTCTTGAGAGATGACATTTTACTGGTTTCCTCTTCTGTATCCTATTCATCCCAAGGTGCTGCTTCTCCCTTTCCATGCAGCACTCCCTCTCCCAGCCCTCCAGCCACCCCCTCCTCACAGCACCATCACCACCCCACTCCGCACATTTTCCTCCTCACACAGAGCTGGGAGGAGATCCCACCGTAAAGATCCATCCAGCTTGCTCATTTCCTTGCTTCAAAGCTCTCCTTTAACATTTTCTTCTGCCACAGAACCTACAAGGAACAATAAAATCCATAAAAAGTTGCATTTCCTGGCATGAGGAAACAATTTCGCCAATATTTATGAATGGTATTGACTTCAGTGTGGTTGCTCGGAGAGCAAAGGGCACCAGCTATGCCAAAATTTGATCTTTTGCCCTGTTTTGGGTGCTTTTAGGCTGGGCTCTGCTGCACAAGGTATCCAGGAAGCTGGACCTTGTGATCCCTCATCCTTGCTGGGATGTTTTGGGCCTTTCAACCAGACACACGGAGCTTGCTCCCAGCTCTCCTGGCACAGTGTGTCCTTGAGGCAAGGCTTCACTTGTGGGGAAGCCCAAGCCAAGCAGGGTGGATTCCAGCCTTTAAAAAATATCTGAAAAAACTGCTTTTATGGAGCTGCCAAGATGTGTTGCTTCTGCATTTGCACAGCAGCCTCGGGCAGGCATTGGCCAACGAGCCATGCCATGAGCCCCGATTCCATCCTGGATATTTCCAATGCCAAAAGCTCCTCCAGAAGTAGCCAGTGCAGGCCTTAACACACACAGGATTTCCAAAACGCTTTCACGTCTTCAAAGCACTGTGCAAACAGGAGCTAATTAAACTTTAATTAATGTCTCAACAGGTTTCTCATTTTGCTTTTGCTGATGCTCGTTCACGGCCAATGGAAATCGTCTGAGACCCCACCCAAAACACTTTCAAGATAAACAGACTGATTTGCTGCATACATTTAACTAAGAGCTGAGTGAACACTTTTTTGTAAACGTATTTACTTATCCTTTAAAAAAAAATAAAATATGATTTCCCTTTTTTTTTTTTCCTTCCCTGCCCAAAGATAAATAAACAGCAAGCTGGAACGAAATGACAGAATATATGTAAAACAGAGGGGAAAGGTTAAATACCAAAGTGAAATTGGGCATTAAAACAAAAGTCCATTCTCGGGGTGTAAACGAAGTGTCCAACCCTTTCATCAAAAGTGTTTACAGCTTATTTTTGTAATGTGAGTCTAAGTGGATAATGTAGCACACAGCAAGGGGCCGTGCATAAATACGGCCCTGTTTGTGATTTTAAAAATCATAACATTCTTTGAAATATGAAAATCCTGAGTCTTGATACAATCCATATTATTGAACAGATGCCAGCCACCTCCATGGATTTGATTAGCTCGCAGCAACCCGGGGCTTTGATAGAGACCTGATGTAAGAGCACAGCCTTTGTAGGGTGGCGATGAAGTGACACAAACGGTGCAAAGACTCAAAAAGGTGAGGATTGCTTCTTCCTTCTCTGCCATAGCTTCCATGGAAATGCTCAGTGTCATAAATGACAAACGAAGGACTGGCTTTCGTATGCTAATTGACAGTTACTGTAAATGAGAGTTGGAATAATTAATTGTTCACCAGTTATAGGTTAAAATAAGTTGTACAAACGTAACTTGTTGGTTCTCTGAAATTCAATAATTCCAANCGCCCCAAGGGGCAGGGCCGGCCCAAAAGGGGTGGATAGGGAGGCGGACCCAGGACTAGCAGACCCAGGATTGGACAGAATGTATCCATACCCCTGATTGACATCCCTAGGGTATAAAAGAGACCGCACAAGCCCCCGAGCCTCGTGCCTCTGGCCAGAGCAGCCATGCACCCAGCGCTGCCATTTTGTATTGAGCAGCTCCCCTATTGTTAACTTTTTTAATAAACCTTTAAAATTCATAAAGTGAAGGCTCGTTCTTCACACTCAGTTTTCAAGTTCTTTGGAGAATCAGCTCATTTAAGACCAAAGAGATGATTCCAGATTCAAGAAAGGTCTGAGAAACTGAAGGTTCTCAAAGCCTTCATCTTGCAAGGTTAGCAAGAAAATGTCCTGTTGCCTGCAGGAGATTCGAGCTCTCCTCTGCCCACCTGCTTTTTGTTTCAATCCAACATGTCAGTGTGGAAAGCGTCTTTCACTTGTCCATGGCCAAACCCAAATCTTGGTACAACAGGTTTGTCAAAGACCTCTCCTTGCTCCACCCGTGGAAACATCCAGGGTCTGATCCAGCTGAAGATGTCAGGTTGGATGGGGCTTGGAGCAGCCTGTGGAAGGTGTTCCTGCCCATGGCAGTGGGGTTGGAGCAAGGTGATCTTTATGGTCCCTTCCTACCCAAACCATTCTATGATTTTATGAGGCTCTGTTCCTGCTTATTGCGTGGGGTTTGGACTAGATGACTTTTAGGGTTCCTTCCAAATCAAACTATTCCAGAATTCTGGGGTTCAATCTTCTGCCTGGTTCCTGCTGGAAGACAAACAACCAAGGACACCTCAATTAGATGGATTCACTGGAGCACAGGACGTGCTTTCAGCCTCCACTGATGGAAGTGGTTTTATGAAAGGAGCATGGATCCCGGTGCCAGGGAGGAATTCCACGTTAGGCTGCCTCTGCCAGCTCTAAACATTTCCCAGTACGAGAGCTGGACCTTACAGTGGTGTGGGCATTCCCCAGTTCATGTAGACTCCACCTGCGGTTTGGCTGTGCCACAGAGGCAACACGGGAATTCTCACCCACTTTTGGGCACCACGCTGGGAATTCTGGTCAAAAACCACTTCAAGAAAGCTGGACCTGGACCAGCCTGTCCTACATGGGCTGATGTTTGTGCTGGGAATGTAAATGATGCTCCTTCCCTCGTTTATCACACCTTGTGCTCTCCGGCTGCAGCACGTCACGGGGGTGTTATGGCAAGGTTTGCTGAGAAATATTTTGAAAACCTGGAAAGATGGAAGACTGAGCCCCAAGCCCTCAGAAAGCCATGTTCTTTTGTGACTGAGCTTTCTGGATGCACTCACTGCATTTTTAACAACGAGACCATTGGCAGAGTTTTCTGAAATCGTTGGTTTCCTGCACCAGAAGACAAAGAGAGCCAAACCCTTTCCATTGGGTTCGATTGTTCTTGTTCCTTGCTTTGCTGCAAGAAGCACGAGAAGCCAATATCTTTAATAACTGGGATCCAAGCAGCTTTCTCACATCTCCTTGATGTTTTTTTCAGATTGATTTATATAAAACATTTTGCAAATTCTGGTCAAGTTTACCATTAGGAACAATTCCTGTTATTCATTCAACATTTTCCTTTGTTTAATTTAATGGGATTTCTCCGAAATGTCTTCTTATGCCAATCAAAAAAATGCCTTTCTTTTCCTAGTGGTTTACAGCCCTCATATACATGCAGACAGTTATCATATCCTCTCTTAGTCATAATTTGGCCAACTTAGCCATATTTAGGTATTTTAATCTTTTCTCGTAAGCCATTCCCCTTTGGCTCTTCATTATTTTTATTACTTTTTAAAAATTATTTTTATTTTTCCTTCCTTCTTCTCTCCCAGAGCTGCCTCTGGGGTGTTGATTCCTTGCTGAGGTTCCCCGAGTGGAGCAGCATTCAAGAAATAAGATGATCACCACGAGGATAGTTTGGAAAGCTCTTATCTCCGTGGTGGATTCAGCTCCATCTCTCCTTCTGGAGCCTCATAAAGGACAAGTTTTCCACTGCCACATCCTACAAGCAGCAGAGATCAAATGTTCTCCTCGGTGGTGGTCACATAGCCCTTCATGCACAGAGACTTTTTCTGCTGGAGGTGACTTACTCTGAGTTGTTGAAGTTCTGCCAGTAATTCAGCTCCCATGGTTTTCCTGAGTGTTCCTCTCCATCTGCAAACCCGATGCATGTTTTGTTTGCTGTGTCTTCCAACGTATCCACGAAGAAATTAGATAAAGTCAGGCTTAACGCGCTTTCCTCTCCAACCAGCACCTCCTTCATCTCCTCAAACCTGACATATCAAACTTTTTCCTGGTTTATGGTATTCCAGCCAATGCAGAGACCACAGACAAGTGCTCATATCTAAGCCAGACTGAGTCAAGGTTTCAAATAAGATTTTATGGGACTATCAAACGCTTCACTAAAACACAGAGGGATGTGCCCAGAAACCATCGTAGCTGTTCTAACCTTCCTGGCCAGGCAATTAGAGTTGGAGGAGCTGGTCGCAAGGTTGTGAATATCTCTTATGGAGGTCTCTGCTAGTTTAGAGCCAAAAGGAATGTTTTTAACTGAGCTTTCCTCCCTACTAAAATGCCCTGAGCTCCAAGAGCTATATCAGCACACCAGAGCTGTTTGGTAGTCAGAGGAAATCTGGGCACAACTCCCTGACCTGTGATTTTCAGATGCAGAGTACAGTGAACTTGGTCACCAAATCAGCCCTGTCAGTGCCCTGCTGTGCATTAACTACATCCCTTTGTCTCTTGATGGCCCTGCACAGGTTGTTGGAGCCAAGACTGGCAGAGGGACTTGATGTCCACCCATGTGGACCTGCCCCTACAGCACCTGTGGTCTGCCCGGGGTCACCTGAACCCAGAGCAAAGGAAATAAGAGCTGGGAAGGGAGAAGCTCAAGACCTGAGGCCGCTCTGTGTTGGCTTGTCATCACCTGACTTAATAGTTAACATTATTATTACATTTAAGAGAGAACATAAGGAATGCATTTGTCTGGAATTACTTATCACTTGGAAGCCTGGGCTCATGAGGAGATATGAACAGCTTTAGCAGGTCAGGCTGGAAGCCCATGCCAAATAACCTCCTATCTGCAACAGTAGTGAGAGCCCAGCAACAAGTACAGATGTAGGTCAGTCCTACAGCGAGACTTCCCCCCAAATCCTTGCCCAGCTTACAGTGGTTGCTGGCTGAGGCACTTTCTGAACCAGACATGGAGCCTTTCTGTTTAATACAAAACCCAGATGGATTTTAAAAACCTCTGATGAGTTTTTCTTTCATGAGTGCATCCAGTAAACTTTTACCACTCCCAGGATCCCGTGGCAAGGAGTTCCACGGGATGACGAAGCACGGTGTGGAGGATTGCTCCTGCTCGGCTGGAACTGCCAGCCACCAGCTTCATTTCATGCTTCTGAGTTTTGTGTTAGAGGCAAAAGCAGCAAACAGCTGCTTGCTGCTCTCTCCTTGTCATTCCTAATTCCTGAGAAGGCCGTCAGATCCTCTCACTCATCTCTCTTCTGGCTGAAGAAACAGAGTCCATTTAACCGTTCTCACACTGAGGGCTGAATGTTTAATTATCCTTGGCCCCCTCCTCTAGGTGTGTTCCAGTTTGACTGGTTCCTTCAGGAGCTGGGAGATTTCAGGTTTTCCAGGTGGAGATGCACCAAAGTTTATAAAATAGCACCTTTCCTATCTATCTATCCATCTATCTATCTATCCATCTATCTATCTATCTATCTATCTATCTCCCTACCTACTTATCTACCTATCTATTTATCTATCTATCCCTTCTTCATTTCTTAGTGATTTCTAATATTTACTTTGCTTCCTGAGAGCCACAAATCCAAACTGTTCCCCAGGATAACCACCCTCAGAGCTCCAGCTCTCCTCAATGATTAGAGTTAGTTTAGAGTGTAAGAGTCAGGGTTACCTTAGAGGATTTCCAGGACCCTCCTCCCCCGTGTCCATCACTTCACATTTATCTATCCTGAATTTCACTTGACGTTTTCTCACTCAGCCATGGACTTCCAGATGGATTTTTGGCATCTCATCACAGTCACTTTTCATCTTTAGCCCCTGAATAATTCACTATTATCAGCAGGGTGGACTCATCAGTCTGTCTCCATCCTCATATGAAGATTTCTTCTCCATTTTTCCTTACTTTGACACTGGATCCTAATCCGTCTGTTGAGCGGGGTGACCCGTACACAGCTCTGCCATTAGTGACTGCTGAAATGCCTTGGAAAGCATCTTTCCCTGCTAGGATGAGTGATGTGGGAAGAGAAGGAGAAAGAAATTTCCTCTTATTCCTGGAAATAAATGACAATTGTTCTAGAAGTCTGCAGACGTCTGGCTATTACATCATCTGAGGCTCTGCAGTTTCCAGCTAACAGTCCCTTAACAAAGGAGCTGCATTTCCTTCAAGGAATTCCACCATTTACACATCTGATATTAATTCTTCTTGGGCAAAAACAAGAATAGGCACAAGTGACTTTTCCAGTTGATGTTTACTTTTTCCCAGGCCACAAAACATCCATTGACTGTGAAACTTCAATTTGCTGCGTAACAAATGCCTGCTTTCATAATAGGTTAATAAAGCTGTTTCACAAATAACAGCACGAGAAGCTACAGATGTTGACCTAAGGAAAAAAAAATAAATAAATACAAGCAACGTTCGGGTTTAATTTGATTATTTATTAAATATTTATCGCAGTATCTGAGAACAGAAGGAATTTCATTCTGCCCAGCTGGTCATTCTGAGATGTTGAGGTCAGCAAAGGAATGGCAAGAGGGAGATCTTGGGCCTCCTGGGAGTTCTAAATTGCTCTTTGAGGCTGCAGTTTGGTTCTTTGCTCCTATTTCTCCATCCTTGAGGCAAGCAGGGTGTTTCTTTGCTCGCTTACATGGGAGAAAACTTTAATTTAAAAAATGTGGCAAGCGCAGAAATCTGGATTTTCGGCAGGCCTGTCCGAGTTTGGCGGTTATAAATGAAATGAGCCAGGAGAAAATCCTTGGTCCTGGGGTGTGAGGGCTTGCAGCCCTCGGGATGACCCCTGGGATCCAGGCATTCCCTGGGAGCACTGCCCCCACGTTCACCCAGCCCACCCCGTGCGGATTTTCTGGATGGGCAGGAAATGTGGCTGAGCACAGAAGGGAATATTCGGGCTGGGAAAGGGAATTAGATGTTGATTACTATGTAAATATTGCCCCCTCTGAAGCGAGCAGGTCTGTGTTTGGGCAGGATCAGACGCTCTGTGCTCACAGTTTGAGGCACATCGTGAGTTATTTTGTGTTCCTGCCATCGGGAACGTGATTTCACTGCAGCCTGTTGCAAAGGGCCAGCTGAGGTAAAGGGCAGGGAAAGGCTCTGGGATGCACAAACCCTGTGGCCACAGCCTGTTGTCCAGCTGGAAAAAATCCCTATTTTCTGCTGTAACACAACAGCCATAAGCCATTTTCCAGGGCAACTGCTGGGTGAGGAGGACAGGGACATCTGGATATTACCAGGGAAGTTCTCTCTGCCACGCACCATCCCTCCTTGCTCCTTTATGGAGTCTGAGAAGCTGAGATTTGAGCTTCATTCCTGCCTGGGAAGGTTTTATTCTTTCCTTTTCTCCATATTCAGTGTGGTAATAAAGTCAGGACATGAGGAATCTGGTCAGTGTTGTGTTCCATCCCTACCACACACGCCAGTGCCCTGTATTTAAAGGCTGTGTTTTGGAAATAAACCTTTTTTTTTTTCCTATCATTTATCCAAATCCTCGTGTTTTTCCTAAGCAGCATCTGTTACAGGGAGAAGTCAGTGGGTGTCAGTGTCATTCAGGATCAGACCAGGACAAGCAGAGCTCTCCTACGTCAGAGCTTTCCAGGGTTTTACCACATTTGGATGCAGCGTGGATCAGGGATCTGGCAGGAATTGCTCTTCCGCATCTTCTGTCGGTGTCACTGAGACACAAAACAGAAAGCATCAGCTCGCAATAAATTCCCAGATGTGCTAAGTACCACACAATGGAAATCCTTTCAGCAAACTGTCAGGAGGAAGAGGCTTCACTGGGAGTAGGGAAGGGCAGCTGCCTCACTGCTGGGTTTGGCAGATTGGGTTTTACAGCTGCTCCTCAACCTATTACAGCCTCATTTATCTGCCCCATCCCCATCCCTGCCCTGCCCCTGCTGCGGACAGAGCTGTGCTGAGGCACACCTCAGGATAAGGAGCTTCGTGCTCTCCAGGGATGCTGGAGCTGTGATAACACCACCAGTGCTGAGAGCAGTTTCTGAGAGTTTAAGGGTTTGGGCAGATATTGTAACAAAAATCTTTCAGCTCGTGCAGGGACCATTTTCTTAAGCACAAAAACAAAATATCAGATATTTGGCACTTTCTGAGTTGCCACCCTCCAGAAAGAACAGCAACAGGATCAAGTGTGCTGGGCAAAGGGAAGAAAAAGGACATAGCTGTGGCTGCGAGCCTGCTGGAAGCATTTCCATGCCATGCTGAACACTCGGCTGCCCTGCCCTCAGCACAGCTACCGACAGATGTGCTTTTTATGGCCACAGATAACTTTCTTCTGAACGTGAAACCCCAGAGATAAAAAGGCCTTTATTTACAAGTGGTGGAGCAGAGAGGTTGCAAACTGCACCCCTGAGCCAGCCAAGATTTCTGTCCAGGGGTGGGAGCAGAGTGGGAAGTCGTTGGTGTTGGAAATCATCCACCACATTTTGCCCCTGGCACTTCTGGGCTCCTTTGCACTCTTTGCACTGGGCTCTGTGAATTCATCCTGCACAAAAAGAACAGAAATTAAGTAAATTTCAGCTTTTCACTTATCCCAGGCAAGCCTGAGTCTTAAAAATCTCTTTAAATGATTATTTGGGGTGGCTCATATAACGTGGAAAGCTCTGGGGCATTCAGAGAAATCCTGCAGTGCCAGCTTCCCTGGCATAAGGGGATGAGACCCCCATGTGCCCCCATTTGTCCAGACTGGAAAATCCCAGATTTCTGGGCTCATAAATAGCATTATCTGCAAATAACTGCACCCACTGATTCTTTTTTTTTAAGGGGTGGGGGGGCATTTAAAGTAGAGTTGCATTTTTTAAGCTTCCTGTCTGAAAAATGACCTGAAGGAGGTTCCTTTTACGAGTCCACGCTCCAATTATTCCTGCAAACTCGTCTAGCTGGGAGCCTTCCCACTTCGCTTCTTTCCATGCAGAAATAAGGGAAAGGCTGAGGAGGGAGGCTGTGAATGCCTGTAAAGTCAGAACAGCAGCATCAGTGAGAGCTCTTAAATCAGGAGGACTTGCTGCCCTGGCTCCCAGGAGGGAATGTTCCCGGGAATGCCACGTTCCGAGCAGGAACGGCCTCATTTGCATCGTGGCAGGACGTGGAGAGCCGGGTTGGGTTGGGAGTGTTGAGCAAAGCCGGTGTGACAACGTGGGCCTTGTTTCCAGACCCTGCTCAGACCCAGCTGACCCCTCCAGACCCTCCTCCCTGCTCCCGATGGGTGGGACGGCACACGGAACCCCACGGCAAGGAATAAAAGAGAGAAGAGCAAGAGAGAAAAGCAGGCAAAAAGCATTTGAACCTTCACTGACTCCAGAATTCCCGTAATCCCTCAGACTTCTCTGTTTTCTAAGAGAGGTAGTGAGATTTCGGGCTATCCTGTTAATTATCAAATTGTGGAATGGGCTCTTTTATAGATAACATCATTGTCTATTTTTAAAAAGTAATAAAATCAGAGTCAGGTTCAAAATTTGTTGTTTTTCTACACGAACACAATGCCAAAGCACAGCGTTATTAACACAGGGGTGAGAAATCAGCTGACACAGGCTGTGTTAGCCACAAACCGCTGATAAATCCAAAGTACATGGGGGAAAATATCATTATCAGCCCAAACGACATTCTCCAACTACAGGCTAAATTATTCCATGATTCCTGATTTTGCAAGACGATAAAATTCATGTTCTTATGAAAGTTCAGCCTCCAGCTTGTAAGGAGTCCAGTGCTCAGCTCCAAATCCCTTTACAGCAGATAGCAATGACTCATTAACTCCAACAAGGCTTGGATCAGGCTCCTCTCTGGGAAACTCCTTAAGAAATTATGGGATTTTGCACATGGACAACCCTCAGAAATAACCTCAGTGTTTTATTTGTACGCTCGTGTTAAAACTGAGAAGCAGGGAAGCTGATCTTTTCCCGGGAGATAGAAAAATAAGGAGAAAATGTTATCCTAATGGAATAATTAATACTCCTTGTGGGATGAACATTTCAAGTCAGAGGAACAATTTACTGTAGGTAATGATTTTAGGAGCACAGGTCCCACAAGAGATAATAGGATTTCACTTTGAATTTAACAATATTCCTTTAAAAACACTTCCTCTGATTATAAAGCTGCTGTTATGGGTACAACATGTGTGCATTAGGAATAAAAAGAGGAAGGAAAATAAGCTCTACTCATTAAAAAAGCAGAAAATATTATGCATTTTAACAAATAATTCAATGTATTTTCTGTGTGTTCAGCTTGAAGGTTATTTAACAATCATTTTAACTACAGGAAATTATAGGTAAGATTATTTTTTCTAGGGTTTGGGGTTCTTTTTGGTAAAACAAAAGAAAAAATTAAGATACATATCTTTTGTGGCCAGACCTATGCCATTAAATACAGCAATGTTGTACAAACTGCAGACGACTGAAAGTAGGTTCATAATAAAATATAAATACAGAGCTAAAAGTTTCTCCTTTTCATGAATAAGTCTGATGTCATATATACAAATACCTAATCACTATTAATGATTTTTTAAATTACTGCACTGTGATTTTAGAATGGAACCGATACCTACAACCTTGACGGGAATATAATCCCTTTACTGGCGTTTGTACCACTATAAAACACTGGTTTTAAATGCTATTTTGTCCTGAGAAGAATATTTTATAATGTTAGATTTCCACATATCTTGTGGCTCTTAATGTGTTCTGTGATTTACGACCCATTTTGTTTTTCAGATCGGGAGTTCTGCGCTTCAAAGAAATATTTTGCCAACGTTGTTACCCCCTTCTAAAACTCCATTTCAGTGGTGATGTATTTTTAAAGAGCGAAGCCCAAGAACAGAAATAGAACAGAATTTTTTTTTTGAGATCTATACAACCTTGTATAGTTTTCACGTGCAGCCTAACATTCACCATCATCTCCCTGCTGCTTCAGAACCACTGAATGTTATTGTTGCCTTCTTTTCCTGCTAGGTAGGAATATTAACGAGCTATCAGTTCCCTGCTTTTGTAAAAATCTCTCTCCTGTCGCTTGTTCAGCGGATAAAAGCTCCAAAGTCGGTGAGCGGCGAGACCACGCTGAAACCCCATCCCCTGAACCCAGCTCTGTAAACTCACAAACCACGCTGCACGTTTCACCCCTGCTCCCTGGCTTTGCTTTCCGCTGCCCCCAAATTCCAGAAGCCAGAATTCCCCCCCGTCGCGCCCGTTTTGCTGTCAAAGTATCCAACGCTTCACTGAGGCGGGTCGGAAAAATCGCCACAAACAATCGGGCAAACTGATTAAACCCCGGCGAAAAAAACCTTCTTAGACATCGCATTTCCTGAGCTTTTCCCCCTCTCTCGCTGCTCTACTTACTTGTAATTACGTCTGGGGCCATTCCTTCCTATTCCACGGGATAAACTGGAATATTCTGGTCGCCAGTTTTGTCTCTAGCTCTTTAAACACCAGAGACCTTAGAAGCAAACAAGTCTTTTTTTTTTTTTTTCCCTGCCTGTTATGAAATTTTAATGATCTTCCAAGGCTCTCGAAATCAAACCAACTTTCTTCCCTCCCCCTGCCCCAACAACTTGGCTGCTTTGTACCTTTTGTTTCAGAACTGTGCCCAAACTAAATACACCAAACCAGGAGGGAACTCCAGCTTTAAAAATAGGGGTTAAAGTGGCCCTTGTTTTCCTGCGCCTCTTCCCGCTCCCGGTAAATGCGGGATTTTGCTTGGGGAGCGTCGGAAAAAGCAGGTTGGGGAGTGGAAAGCAGAGCAGGGATGAGGTCTCTGGGCACAGAGTCCTCAAAAGGGGTTTCATGGAGGGGATGTGGGCCAAACAGCTTTGTGATGGATGTGTTTATCCTTAAAACTAAGGTCCCATTCAGCGCCGGGACAGCCGGGACTGGGCGGGAGAAGTGCCTGGGAGGACAGGGGGGTGTGTTAAGGAGCCTTGTTCAAGCATTCCCTCCAGTGCCAAGGCAAGGGTTTCTGTTAAAGGTGATCTGCACACCTTAAGGATCACCAGGAAGGACCCCAAAAAGGTTTTATTTCACTGGGAGAGAGGAAAACCTCCCTCCAAAGCCTTCCCCATCCCTGGGCACAGCCGGGCTCTAAGGGCTGCAATGACAGGGGAGCTAGGAGGTGACAAAAAATTCTGTAAAATAAGGAAAGTGCCTGGCTAATCCCTGCTGCTGGAATGTATTTTCTTAACTCAGTACTTGTCTGGAGATTTGGAAGTCCTAAACGCTCCCAAAGGTATCTTTGCACCTCTTGTCAATCCCCTTCACACCAATAACTCCAAATTCACAGTATTAGACTGCTCTGTAACACCTCCTGCTCCCAGTCCTGCGCTGCTCAGGCACAGATGGAAATGACAGCCTTTCTGGACATTCCCTAACTGATGCCAAGTGCTTTTAGTCAGGTTGGAGAGAGCTGGCTGGGAATCCCTAAAGTGCTGCTTCGTACCCTGAGATACCCCAAGCAGCCATTCCAAGTGGAGTTAGCAGGTTGCAGCCCAAATTTCACCTCAAAATTCGGTGTGTGGAGAGCACCAGAACAAAACAGGACCTGGCTGGAGGCTGGTAGAGCTTAACCCCACTGCAACAGCCCAAGGAGTCCTCTGTGCTTCCAAAGGCAGAATTTAGAGAAGGATGATGCGCAGGACTCGGAGTGATTAACGGAGATGTGGGATGTGTGGTAGGAATTTCACAGCTTTGGAGGCAGTTTTGTTGTCTCAAGATGAAGAGATCTGACACAAGTGCACTCAGTTCCAGAGGAGGGAGATGGAATTGGTGGATTGTCCTACTGGATTGTTGGCTGTCCTGTCCCCATCCTATTGTCCTCATCAGTCCACTGGGACATGGATGGAGGAGAAGAGAAGAAACAGCTGTAGGAAAAGTCCAGGGAAAACATTTAGGGTAAGAGGCAGAGGAAGAATTTGAGGTAACAGTGCAGGTTATGGGGTGGAGACTGGGGATCTGGGGGGTGTTCAAGGAGCCCCAGAGCATCCATCCCTGCTGCCAACAGCTCAGGGGCAGAAAGTGCTGCATCCCCATAAAAGGAGGGAGGGGCTGCACTTCCCACCTGCCCCCAGCCCTCCTCTTTTAGGATTGAACCCTCTGGAAGGGGCCGGTGCAGGGCTGAGCACGGCCGAGGGCCGGCCTGGGAACGGGCTGCGGGCTGGGATTCGCACAGCCCAGTCACTCACTCCCACGGCCCTGGGCAGCATTGTTCTCTAGAAGCAGACATGTTTCCTTCCAAGGAGCAGACGTGGAAAGAAAAACACACACAGAAACAAATCATCTCGTCCTTCCTTCTCCGGATGGCGCGCAGCCCGCTCCCGCTTGTCACCGAGGCTTGAGGTGGACGCGATCCCAGTCTGACAGAGGCGATGGGGGGGATGAAGAAGCCATCTCCCAAGTCCCTTTTCCCTGGACAATCCCCTCCTGAGGATGGCAGGCCCAACCAAGCTTTCTCCCCAACTCCTCCTATGAGCATCTCCATGCTGCCAGCTCATCCCAGCACCTCCCAAAGGCAGGCATGGGCTACCTGGGGGTTTTCCAAGTGTCCAACTCCTTCTACTCTGTTGGGAAGGATCTGAATTAGTTCATGGCTCTGTCAGTCTTTCCTAATATTCACCCATGCACTTCCCTGCCTTTCTGTAAGCTTTGGAGCTTTCCTAAGGTCTTTCAGGAGTTTGGGGCTGCAGAGTTTTGGCTGGGAAGAAATTACTGCAGAAAGAAGAAGAAACAGCCGTGGGTTATTTCATCTCTGCTCCTGGGCTGCATCGAGTCCTCATGGCCTGAAGGCATCGAGGCACTGGGCAAAGCTCTGGAGATACCAAAATCCTGGTGTTTTTTAGGGGATAAACCCATCCCTTGCAATGGGATCGCCACCGCTTTTCGCCCTGCCTCTGTTATCTGTCCCTCATCGTGTATTTTTTTAAGCTTGCTCTCCTCACAAAATATTCACTAGATCATAACAGGCTCAAAACACAGTTGGGCATCTGTCCTGCTGCTGGGGTTTTTGGCTGCGTTTCGATCATTAAACGGGCCTGGCTCTACACAACCTGACAAATACGAGGTGAACTTTACCCCCCGGGTCTGCCACCTTCACACAACAAGGGCACATATTCCACAGCTGGGGAGCTGTTATTTGGCTCGGACCGTACCACAGGTCAGAATTTATGGCTTTGTTATTATTATGTTTGTGAGCTTTACAGCCGCGCGGGTCCCGCGGGAACCCGCAGCACTTTCGCCTGGCCGTGTCAGTCAGACATTCATAACCCCCCAAAAAGGAAGCATTGAAAATGCTGGGAATATCCTGTCTAACACTGTCTCTCATCTCTCTGACCCTCAGGTAAGGGCCAGACTTTGTTTGCACCCAGCAGCGGAGGAAGCTGATAAAGGGCATTAGAGGAACATGGAGGGGGAGTGAATGGCAGTGAACACTCAGCAGCGCTGCTGCCAGACACCTCTGCTGCCCTGTTTGTTCCCTCTAATGACACATGTCCCAAATTTCCTGATCATAACAGTCATCATGTTGCTCTTGGTGTTTTATTGCCCTCTGATGTCGAGCCAGGAGCTTCACAATGGGAGTTAACCTGGTGTTAATGAGTTTAACCACTGCAGTTCATCTGCTGACTCCTCAGAGCCTTAATGGCTTTGGGGGGACACGGAGAGGGATTGTCACTCGGGGACAATGTGTAAACACACCACACTCTGCCCAGATTTCCCTGTGAGCCACCACAGCCGTGCTGACAACTCAAAAGCTTTGTTTTTTGGCTTGTGGATTCTCGTAGTTTGTCAGGGAGGGTGTCACTGGTGGGGTAAAATATCTGGGGTGAGAGATTTCCCTCATAAGTGCTGTGGAGAGATGATAATGAGCCTCTGTCAGGCTTCCTTGTGGGGACTGCACCGAGCAAACTTCTCTGCTGCAGCGTGGGTTGTAGGGTCAGTGACATGGGGACATCTCTCACTGAGCAGAACCAAGCCATCCAGCGAATTTAGATGCCAGAAATGCTCCTGTTTGGGCATCTGAGCCCTCTGCAGCAGCTTGGTCCTTCCTCACCAAGCCACAGGCTCTTCAGGAAAGTCAAAATATTCCAAACAACAGAAGTCCTCACCCCCGAGGAGCACCAACATCTCCCACCATCCACAGCCAAGAGCTGACACTGAACTTACAAGATGCATATAATAATAAATATATAAGTCCCCGCTACACAGTGCTGTGGTTTTCTGTAGCATAGGATAAACCTTCTAACCACCTTTTTTTTCCCCTCTCCTGTCTGAAGAAATGATTCCATTCTGCACCTGTCCACAGAACACATCATCTTAATTCAGCATACCCCCGCTCCTGCTGGGCAAGGGCAACTGGATACCCTCAGGCAAAGGCCAAACCAGGAGTCCTTTAACCTAATAAGGCAGACAAGGCTACAAAGGCATCTACAATTCCCTTGGATTTTCCTCCAGGGAGGCAGGTGCTGTCTATCCTTGAGGAGCACAAACATCTGACATGGCCGTGACTGTGCCGTGCCTGTCCCTGCTCTGTGTTCCTGTGACAATTCCTGGCTTTCCAGCTGAGATCGTAAAGTCACGGAATCCTGCAATGGTTTGGGTGGGAAGGCACCTTAAAGATCAGCGAGTTCCTGCCATGGCCAGGGACACCTTCCACTATCCCAGGCTGCTCCAAGCCCCATCCAACCTGGCCTTGGACACTTCCAGGGATCCAGGGGCAGCCACAGCTTCTCTGGGCACCTGTGCCAGGGCCTCGCAGGGAAGAATTTCCTCCTGATATCTAACCAAGGTCTACCCCCTTACATCTTGAAACTGTTATCAGCTGTCTGATCTGTACATGCTCCTGTCTAAAGTCCCTCTCCAGCTTTCAGCTGCCCAATTTTTGGCAGCGGTTGCCCAGAGCACCTGCAATGGCTGGATTGGTGTAACCACCACCTGCCTTCCATCTGCAGATCCCTGTGTCATCCCCTCGTGCTGAGGATGGCCCTAAAATCCGTGTGCTGGATGATCGGGGGGCTGAACGCCCAGCAAAAATGATGTAGAACTGCAGGAAACCAGGACTGACCCTCCTGTCTCGTGTCACCACCTGCAAACTCCCAGTGACACACAAGAGCGAGAGGAGAGCCCGAGGAGCCAATGGTGCTGCTGCCAAAATGGCAAAGGAAGGGATTTGCTGAGGGCTCAGGGCAGTTTTGGTGGGGGAACAGAAGAGATTTGGAATCCCCAGGACCCGCAGGGTCTCCCACATGCGCCGGCAATTCGCACTCGCGCTTTTACGAGGTGAGAGGAGCTGCTGAAGGATTTTTCCCCAGCTTGTTGGGGAGGCTCGGGCAAAGCCCTCCTGGTGAGGGCAGGCTGTCAGCCCAGGTGTGAGCGGCAGCAGTCAGGAGTTCCTGGAGTCTGCACATGCCAGCCTGGAGAATCGGCACAGGAAAAGGTCAGAAATGCAACACTTGCTTTATTAAAAAAATAAAAGAGCCCTCTGCTCCAGTACATAAGTGCTTTGCTGCACTAGGAGAATTTCCCTCTTCCAGGAGCTTCTGAATGAGGGAGCCAGGAATTTGAAAAGGTGAAAAAAAAACCAGGAGAAAGATGGAGATAAACTTCAGCTCCAGTGCTGTGGGCAGAGGGTGAACGAATGCAATCTGCTTTTGTGACACTCAGCAGAAAGGCAGAGCCGAGCGGGAAGAAAGGAGGATCCGATTTCACATCTCGTCTTAATGAGCCCTGCATCACACGTGCCTTTCTCAACGAGAAAATGCTCGGTAGGCTCTGGAATGGCTGCCTGTGGATTTGTGCACACGTGGGCTGGAGCTGGGTTGAGCTGTGCTCTTTTAGCCCAGCTCCCCACTCGGGCACGTAAATCAATCCTTGTGGGCGCTTGGATTTGCACTTCACACTCTCAGCGAAATGTTAGACATTTGTGAGCTGTGTGAGAGGGAGAAAAAGCAGCTTTTTGCCTGGCAGCCGGGGTGACCTGGCCTTATTTTGGTCCTGGCACCCCCCAGACCCACTCACATTTTTTTATTCCTCGTTACATCCTGCGCGAATTCCTTCTGGTCTGAGAGTTTCCATTCCTGATCTCTGTCCAAAGGTGAGCGTTCTCCGTTGAAAGTTTGTTCTAAATTGATTCAACTATTTTGAAAAGTTATTCACTGCTGGATAAATATCCCTTTCCCCCTGCAAATGCATTTCCCTGATTTTCTCCTCCAAAGGGAGCAGCAGGGACATAGTAAAACATTTTAGGAAGAATAGTCTGGTTGATACCAAGGGAGCCAAATGAAAGAGAAACAAAGAAAGCAAACAGGATATTTATGGCAACTCTAGAGAGCTCTCTGTGTGTAGACATTAAAAATAACCCAAAAATAACAATATTGGCTTTCTGGTCTATCCTCAAACACAGAGAACAACCTTTGAAAGGCTTGGATGCACATCCAAAGCTCGCGTGGGTAACTGTGGATTGGCAGGTGAAAGGAAATAATCCCGAGCACGTCCTTAACCTGCCTAAAGGGCAGTTTAACTTGTGCACACCCTGGAATACACACACTGGTCTGGTTTTAGATTGTGCTTAATCATTCACTCCACATTTCCTTGGAGAAAGCTTGCAGTTCTTCAGGGCAAAGAAAACTGTGGCTGAATTAGGCAGCTCCCGTGCCTTTTCCTGCTGCACATTTTGAGTTGCTCTCTGTCCTTTTGAAAAAGTGAGTCAACAGCGTAGTCCCATAAGAAGAAAGATGCTGTACTTTCAATTTACTAAATAAACTCAAGAAAACAACCATGCAAGGTTTATGTAATTTGCAAGTGACTTAAAAATTAAAAATCCCACTATTGTTTCCAGATTAGGCATTGCTAATTTGCAGTGGATAGATCTTGCTGCTTTAGCAATTTTCATCTCTGAAAGGGTCCTGCACCACCCAAATGTTCACTTTTCTGCCAAAACAATAAATAAACTGCTCTTTCCCTTTCTGTGCACGAGAATTTGTCACTGCTACAACCTGAGGTCTTCCAGTGTTGGTCAGAACCTGCTGAAGGGAAGAACTGCCTGAGGTACATCTTCCCTGAAGGGCTTTGTCCTTTCTGCTCTTTTCTCCAGCAGATGGATCAGATCCTGCTTTAGAAAGTTGGCCGGAACAAGTAAGGCAGTGTTTCAGCATCCATCCTATTTTTCCAGCTGAATTTAAATTTCTTTTTGAACATAAATGGCGTCATTAACGTCGATTTGCGGATCTGTTAAGACATAGGTGGTCCGATGCCTTAAATATGACTGTGCTTCATTGATTCCACCACTCTGAAAAAAGCTTCACCAGGAATTACCATCCAACTCGTTTTTTTTCTTTCTTTCTTTTTGTTTCCCGAAACAGCTGTGTCACAGATAGCCCTCCCCTCCCCTTGCTGCTCTGACCTCTTACTCTGCAATCCTCTTGGATTCCCTCCGGGGAAGGCAAATATTCCCTCCACCTTCCCCCAGAATTGTATGTTCCTTTAACCTCGGAACAATCTTCGGCTGCTAAAAATAGATGCCCAATTCCCAACTTTGCCAGCTCTCGTCGTGCCACCACTGCTTTTTGACATTCTGTTCTCCTCAGTGGATCACATGCACGGTTCCTGCCTCCTTGCCAGGGCTGACGAAAGCACAACGTGTCACCAAAATTTTAGACAGGAATTATGAGGACCAGACCAAAAAAAGAAAAAAACAACGAAAAAAACCAGTGATGTGTTGAGAAGCTTTTTCATATGAAGACCAACAGAGGAAAACATTCACAGAACTACAGACTCATGGAAACTTGAAATGGAAAATGGATTAGGTCATCCAGGCAATTTGTTTGCTAATTCAGGATAATCCCCTATGCCACTGGCTGGCTTAAAAGCCCTAAATGAGAGATGTTTTACCAGCATCTAAGAAGATTATTCACAGCCCAAGATGTCTCTGAGAATTTCTGACATTAAGACTGAATTCCTCCTCTCAGAACGGCATCCTGTCCCTTTCCATCATGGATCTCCAATTTTTCCATCCCATCTTCATGAAAGGACTTGGGATATTGAGACTATCTCCATAAGAAATGTCTGGGTTTTTTCCATGAGTATTTGTTGGATAATATACCTGCTTTGTGTTGTATCAAAACTGAAGTACTCAATGATCTTAGAAGCCTTCTCCAAATTTAATTATTCTGTGTTTCTAATTAGGATAAATTAGCTTTCAGCTTTCCAATTGCCCATTGGTTTTAACTGATTTAATTTTTGCACAGCATAAGGTACCTCTAAAGAATGCACAGAGATAGGCCCAGAGAAAATCAAATCAATGCAGGGATGACCTCCTGGACATTCCAGATGTGAGGCATGGACAGAAGGTGAAATACAATTTCAATATTATTGTAGTCTATGCCACCCCATCCCTGATTTCAAACAGTCACTTGGACCCCATCAGTTGCTTGTGTTTTGGAGAGATAAAATGCTTGTGTTACTCAAGAGCAGCACGGTGGAAAAGGGATGAAGAAAAAAGAATCTGAAAATTTAACATGGAGAGCTCTGACAGGTTGGTGGTCTGGGGTGGTTGAATGATCCCTTTCTGGATTTTCGTGCTGCTGGGGGAAAATCCTTGGGGCTAAAGGAGCACAGCTCCAAACCAAACCATTTGTATGAGTGTCCTGGTAGCACCATACATCACTTTGATTTGAGAACTGTCCTCACAATCCCTGCTTGTTCCTGATCAATACTTCACTATGAATAAAAGTGAACAGAACAAATGGGAAAGATTTATTAACCCTGCTGATATGTTAAAAGCATTCTGTCAAAGAATTTGAAAAATGCTTCTCATATTTAGCGTTCAGAGACAGAAAATCCCTTTTGAGTAAGGAAAGGTATGTAAAATACATCAGTACCTCGGTGTGGAAATCCAGAGCTGGCTCACTCCATACATTACTGATGAATAGGTATTATTGAAAACTGCATGTGGTTCTTAGCAGGGAGAGCAGCTCCACACAAGCATGAGAAAGTAATTGTCAGCACTCAAGGAGAAACACTGGGCACATCTTTAAGGGAGCGGAGAGAATGGGAGGCTTTAGGATGGTAAAACACAAGATTAATGGAATTGGGAGAAGCTGTTGACAGAATTTCTTGAGGGGAATGAAATTGGAAAGTGATACTCGTTGGGACGCGGCCCTTGGAAATTTGCAGCAGTCTGAAGCTACACACAGATCTCCTCACGTAATAAAAGCATGGTCTGAGACGAGCTGAGGGTTTGAACCTCAGCGTGTTGCAGAGTCGCTGCTGGAGCGGGATTCCAGAAACCGCGCTGCAGTGCAGCCAATGAATCCCAGACACGGGCGCGGAACACGCGGGAAACGAATCCGGCACGATGCGCTGCGCCGCAGGGAAATCAGCACCTTCAGCACCGTCAGTGAGAGCAATAACCAACCGCGGCACTTCTCCACAGCTGGGACCACACCCTGGGCAATCAGGGGTGGCTACGGAGGGAAGAATTCACCTCTGGCCAAATCGCTTTCCAGTTTGTGCTTGTGACCTTGCTGGACTGGCGTAAAGAAGAGAGGCAGCCTGCAGCCGGGCTCCGACCAGCGTGCTGCCACTGGGATGGGGGGAAAACCAAGAAAATATATCAAGGAGCATCCTGGGTTTTGATGCAGGGGATATTCTGGTCATTTCCTAGCGATTTTGCAGCGCCGAGGAGCGGCACTGCTAAAACATGGAGCAAGTTCGTGGCCAGGAGTTTGAAGGCAGGTTTTTCCCTCTGCGCCTGGCAAGGAGGCAGGGAGTTTTATTGGAAGCAGACATAGTTTCCATAGTTGCCTTTGTCAACTCCGAATTAGACCGTTCTTCTGGAGAACATCTTTAATCAACTGGAAGCCGGTCAACCCACTTCATGGGCTGGTTTTTTCACTGGAACAATGTAGTAACACCAGAGCTGTGCTCTGCTTGGAGTTCTGACATTTAAAACTCTAGATGGCTTCGGCGATGCACTTTAAAAATAAAAATAAAAATTCTGAATAAAGAGAAACAAGTAGGGCTTTCTCCATAAAGAACCTTCAGCTTTGGAAATAACTGTCTCTTCTCTGGATGGAAACAACCTCAGATGTCGACAGGATATTGGAGTGAACAGAATTCTGCCATGAAGCTGCTTGGCCAAAGGGTGGTCAAGGCCTCGAGAGCGCTCAAGGAAAGAAGACCCTTCCAAGAGCAGATCCCTCTCCTGGGATGCTGAGGCAATACCTCCTTGGAGCTAAGTTTTCTAACTGAAGGGACAGCAGCCACCGCAGATTGTAGGAGGTCTTCCCTGTGAGGTCTTCCAAATCCCTCGTGGCCGTGTTGAGCCTACCCAGGCTGTGAAAGCCAAAACCATTTCAGGCAAAGCGAGTACAGCAGTAGGAAAGTCAGCTGGAAAGCTACTTTTTAAAAAGTTCACAACAGAAAGCGGATCAAATTTGGTCATTTCTTCCACAGCGCTAGCCTGGAATTACCAGGGATTATAGCTTGATGCAACATGAAAATTATCTGACTGCGTTTTACGTATTTTTGTTCTCTTTGGGGAGCTGGGGAGGAGAATTATGGAGAACACAGAAAAAAATGTAAAATAGCCATCTTACTTACAACGAGCTGCTTGGTTTCCTAAACAAAGTGACGCTGGAACACTTCACGCTAAATGGCATTTTCTGCCATACCCACAAGTATGTCTTTCCTCCCTGTTGCATTATAATCCAGCACCTAGGAATACTCAGCCAGCTGGATCATTCCATGGGCAGACTATTCCAGTCAGTCCCTCAGAAAACAGATGTCAAACCCAGCACTGGAAAGGCTCCCGAAGACCTCCCCACCACCACAGTGAGAAGAAAATGTTGCTTAGAACCTCACAGAAAAAGCAAAGAGGGTTTTTTGGGGGAGATGTGTTTTTTCTGATTGGTTTTAAACTTAGAGCTAAAACGAGTGATGCAAAATCAGGGGCTGGAGGAGCATCTGAAGATTTGGACAAGGGGGTCTGAATCTCAGAACAGATATTAAATTTGGTCTCTAACTCTCAGTGTAGACTAGAAAAGATTCTCAGTGGAATATCAGATTTTCAAGTGACCCTGCAGTCTTCCATCATAGCTCCTCATTGCTGAGTCAAAATAGATTATTGTCAATCTTTCAAGATCTTTTCTGAGAGCAGGGTGGGCTAATTAACACAAAAAGTTGTCAAAGCTGGGGGGAGAACCCTCTTCCATCTGCTCTCCCAGTTTCCTGGGGCTGCTGTGGTTCCACACAAGAAAATGTTGATCGCGCTGCGTTTTTTTCCGTACAACTCCCTGCTTCATTCAAAGTCTTGGATGGAAAGTACAGCGGGAATGACTCCAGGCTGTGCCTCAAAATGGAGTCGTTTTTGCAGGTCTCACCTCTTTTTTCACAGTAGTTGGAAGGGGCATGAACTTGGAGCAATCAAATGTCTAAAGGCTTTATAGAAAGCGGACAATTTAAGGTCGCTTGGGTGTTCTGGATCCAAGCATTTCCTAATCTTCTCAGAGCTTGACTCCACAATTTAAGCATTCCTTAAGTGCTGATTTTAGATGTGCTGCAGAGTTTAAAAGATGGCTGGCATTTTAGGAGATTGTAACTTGGAATTGTATAAGAAATGACAAAGGAAAAGCACAATTATTCAGGATAATCTACAGGGATTAAACTGAGCGGTGGAAGTTGGGATGGACTGTGATGTTTAGCTGACCTACAGTGGAATATTTAAATAAAGTAGATGGGGCAAAGGATTTGAGGTCCTTCGTTGTAGGAAACAGTTCTCCAGTGATCCCATTAAAAGGCAGGAAGATGTGCCATTCCTTCATTTTCCTCCTCAGATAAACGATTGTACGTACAGCTTTGATCCCCACACTCCACCTATAAAAGCGCTTTTCATATCCTGGGCATTGAAGAACGTGAAAAGACATCAGGATCTGGCTCTGGAAGATTTATGAGGGCATTTAGTCAATCACCTCTACACTCTCAGTGAGCTGGGTTTGCCCCAGCACCGCCTGCCATCTCCAGCCAAACAAGTATTTGATCTGAAAATGCTGCAGCAAACCCCAGCATTTGTGCGTGATTACCCAAATTACAAAGCCAGTTTGTAACGTGCCCATAAAGAATTAAACGAAAAAAATATGTACAATAATGAGGTCTTTATGTCCCAGCTTTTATTTTTTACAGCGAACGAATAAATTGAACGATTTGAGCACCAAACCCTCCGGTCCACCTTGCCCTAAACAAACCACGGAGTGATTGCAGAAATGGAGAGGTAATTAACTGGGAGTTAGCTCAACCAGCTGCTCCCTGGATTACTGAGCAGACTGAGCCTTTGGCAACTCGCTTTGGTAACACCCTTCAGCAATTTTCAGCGTGTCTTTTCTCAGAGCCCTTACTGTAGCCAAAACCCCAGGAATCCACAGGTTTTTAAATGATCAAATCCACAATTTTGCCTGCCTGTCATGTTCGTGCTGCAGACTTAGCGGATCTCTCCGAATAAGGTTTGCAGCACGTCTTCTGGATTTGATTAGGAGCAAATCTGCACTTCATCTTAACTCCTCCACTTTTTCTGCCCTAGACCTGAGGAATGCAATATTGGCTTCTCCCTCAGCAACTCCCACGTTTGTAGCAAACATTACTGAGCTGGGTTTCTATCTGGAGTGCACTATTTTGAAAGGTTCCAATTCCCACCTGAACACCATGGCATCTCCAGCATTAAAAAAATCTATATTAATTCATATATATTACTGTTAGTGATGTATCTACCTCATAGCTTGCCTTAAGCTTGGGAACCTATCATGCTCCAAACTGCACTGCATTCATCACGTTAATTAAACACTGGATAAAGAAGTACTGATGGTAAATTCCCTCCCTCCACACAGAATATGAAATATAGATGGCTAAGTAAAAAAGCTTTATTCATTTAAATTTATTCCTTTAGATTACCCAAGAGCTTTCCAATTTGCTTAGACATACAACAGAATACATTCATTTTTTTTCTTTTATGGCATTTTTTTATATAATGTAATAAAAAAAACCCAAAATAAATTGATTTGGAACTTTAAATTAATAACCTATGGCAAGCTAGTTTCTCCCTCTTGATTTTTTTCCTGTTTAGCAATGAACATCAGTGTTCCAACAAACACCACCACGAGGCTTTCAATGCTAAACTCCTCCCAGCAAGTCAAAGGAATGTTTTCCATGATTTCTGTGCCAATATATTTTGGTGACTCACGTAACCAGAGGTTTGAGAGGTTGTGTCATCCCCCATCCCTATATTTTACCTGTTATGTGATCGATCTTAATAAAACTTCGCTAATGAATCCCCATATCACCACTCGTGTAAATCACATCTCGTGTGCACGGGTGAGAAAATTTCCCACACAAAAGTTCCAGACATTGGCCGGGAAGGATTTCTTTGCTGGCTGTTGATAAGGGCCACTGGAAGCGAGTGGAAGGGGTTGAGGGGAGATATTAGCAAAATGCAAACAGATAAGGAAAGAAAAATGGGATGTGTTTATCATTCCTGGCAGGGGTTCAGTGTTCTGTGCTGCAGGAGATGGTTCAGATTCCAGGGAAGCTACTGCATAGCTGTAGATTGCCCTGGAAAAACAGACTTGGAGCCTTTGATTTTGGTCCGCTCCATATCCAGAACACCAACTGCTCTTTCCTGCTGCAGGTGAGCTCTCCAAAGGGGGATCCTGAGGCCAAACAGGTTTGGGAGCTCACTGCTTGAATTAGAATTGTGAGGTTATGAGCACTGAAAAAAGACCTGCACACAGCTTCAGCTGAACGGAGACTGAAAATGGCTTTTGTTTAATTATTCAGCTGTTTTTGTGTCCATAATTCATGTTGCTTTAGGTTTATGGGTCCTGCTCAGGATTTAACCACTAGGGATGGTGTTAACATGGAGCAGAAGGTGACACCCAAGGAGTTTTCTGGTTGACAAACCCTTTTCTTCTTACTCTAAACTTGAAAGAAGCTCAAGCTATGCTGGCTTTCCACAAAGAATTACAGTTCACAGAGATAAATTGATCAGTGTTTCCTCATTTGGGAGGCTTAGTAGAATTAAAAATGAGATAATTGCTTTAAAACACCGCTTATTTACAAATATCACATCAGGAGTCAGAGGCATGGTGGATGGTGGATATTTGAGGTAAGCTCCAATTTCTAATTATGCCAAAACTAATTAGTTCGCCCCAACCCCAAATTCATTTCTGTGCAGCCCAATTTGTTGGCATCAATGAGTATGGAAAGATTTTGTGTAAATCTCAGTCTGCTTTTGGTACGAACGCCACAGAATTTGGGTTTGTGTGCAAAAATGAAAGTGAAACTTCAGCCGAGCTCACATGATTTCCAACAATCCTGTTATCCAAGTCCAGTTTCCTGCAAGCCTAGGACACTTGGTTGGAAGCTCAAGAACCATCCTGATGAACCTTGGTTGACTTTTGAGTTTCAAAAAAAGAAGCAGAGATTGGGGCAATTTTTACCTGGTTTCCAGTTTCATAGGTACAGCTGGTTGACATTTTTCAAATAAAACAAATCACGACCACTTGGCTTTGCTCCAAACATTCATATTTTTGATGCACCCCCCCCACCCCCCTCATTTTTCAACCTCTCTACTTTCTTTGGAAAAAATTCAAAAAAATTCTTCAATATCAAAAGGGAAAAAAAATAAAGACCTTCTCAGTGGCCTACAAAATACATCTTTTGTTTATTTCTAGGCATTTTTTTGGTTTTTTTTGGACAGCCACAGCAAGTGTTTTGCCTGGTTACCTCAGATTGTTCTGTGCTTTAAATTTCCTTCCATTCATAGCTGAAACACTTCGGGCCTGATTTTCCAATGACAAAGCCAAAAATATTCGACTTCTGGTCACCATCTTCCAGGTTTTCTGGGGCAATAAAAAATGATTTATCATAAAACCAAACAGGCTGAAAAATGTTATCGCACTTGTAAATGTCCCAGTAAATCTTTAAACCCTGCTTTTCACCCTCAGCTTCCAAGGAAGGCTTTTGTAAGCATCAGTCAGGAAGGTCACAGCAGATCATTGTGTGTAGCTTAGGCAAAGATTAACTTCCACTTCTCGAGGAGCTCAGTTTAGGCTGTGTAACGGATGCTGTTGAAAATCCAAAATGTGCCATAAATCCCCCGGTCCAACCCTGGGAGAAAATGAGTTGAGTGACCACAGACGGTGGAGTGAAAGGTCCGTGTGTAGCACAGCTCCAGCCTCGTGGAGCTGCACATTGTCAGGAGCGACCTCTCCTCCTCCCATGGAGCCGTTCCTCCTCTTCCTCCTCCTAGGAATCTGCGCATTTTATGACCGAGCGCCTGGACCCCCCGACATGGGACTTGATTTGTCCTTCAGCTGGGATATTTTTCGCTTCCTGGGCACTTGGTAGAGGGTTGACACCTCGGTGAGCACGTTCTCAAGCTGCTTTTAGCCAGAGACACAGAGCTTAAGCTTTTCAACAGCTGCTTTATCTCCGCTTCTCACCCCTACCCCCACCCCAATTTCAGGCTGAGATGAGCCTCCACCCCCGACGCCCATGATATCTCACTCCAAAGTCCTGTCAGAGCCACAACCAAGGCCATAAATTTCCCAGCTGGGTCACAGTACTCCCTATTCATTTAGTGAAACATTATAAATGTGTCCAGGCTCTGAGTGAAACCCAATCCTTACATTCCCCGCCTGGCGATTCCCGCGACTGATGGCAGGGTCATCTGGAATTACCATCGCCTTATCTGATTGGAAACTCATCACCTGCAGTTTCAACACCGAGCAGGGCTCGGGAATGCCTCGTGAAATCCAGCCCGCTGCTCTTTCAGCCCTGCTGCTCTGGGGTGGGAAGGGTCACAGGGGGCCTGGTCCTGCCTGGCCGTGGAGCAGCAGAGGTGAGCTGGCCCAGAGTGATGCTCTCCAACACATCTGAGGATGGGAATTGTCACCCCAAGGCTGCAGTTCCAAGCTTGGCAAAGCCAGAGCCCTTGAGGGAAGGAGGCAGTGAGCAGCTGTTGTGGGCCAGCATCATTTCACTGAGATTCATCATTTATATTCTATTAATTTCATATGGGACCCTCACTGTGACCCGCATGAACATCATCTGGTAGTGGTTACATGACATCAGATGCCTTTTCTTTCTCTCGTCCTATCTGTGAGAAAAACTGGATCTGAAATGCAGTGAAGTTTTTTAGTTTGACAGGTGAAGGGTTTGGATTCTTTTTTTTTTTTTTTCAGATTTTTCCTTCCATTTCACCCAGGGAAAAAGAAAAAGCCAGAAGGACTCACACCTCAGACGTCACGGTCTGAGTACAAAGACCCACAGGGCAGCCCCGTTTTGAACCGTCCCACGTAAACCCACAGTTAAACCCTTCAAATGTTTCAAACACCACCCGAGGCCCTGTGCAGGTGCAGAATTAACTCCAGGTATCAGCAGATTGAGCTGCCACCCTCCCACCTCCCAGCGCAATGCTGTCCACGGAACTTCCATTCCCAGATATGACCCAGCAAGTGCCTCCGAGCTGTATGCTAAATAAACACAGCCCAGGAAAAGCTCAAACCAAAAGGCTTCACTTCCAGCCAGCGTTCCTCCCCCCGTGCCAGCCATTCATTCCTGCATATTTAGTGGATTGCAAAGAGATTTTGGATTTCCTGTCAGGTTTCTGTCCTTCAGGGAGTTAATTACGACTTGGGACTCAAGGAATGGTCTCTGCTGCGGTGCCGCGCTCGTGCACGTGTCGCTGCTCTGATTTATCATTGTGTCCTTGCTCCTCTCAAAGGTTCTGTTCAAGCCTCTGAGGAAAAAAAAGCAGGAAATTCACTGAGCTGGAGTGATGGACTGGGAGACAGGAGTGGATAGGAGGGTTGATAATTTGGTCTGGACTGGTGGATGCTTCTTACCCAGCTCCAGGGAAAAGAAAGGGTGGAGAATGTAAAAACCAGAGATTTTAGTTTCACTTTAGTTCCCTCCACCTTGTATCCAGCTCTCACGGCATAACTGAGTGTTGGTGGTGGGTGAGCCCTTCCCATGGAGCAGGGAGCAGGCAGGAGCAGGCTGCAGCCACCACCAGCCTCGGGGACACAGATCAGCTCCTGGGATTGCTCCAGCCTCCCCTACCTGCTTCTCTGAGCCCATTTCTACCCTGCAGAGAGTGCAAATAGGTGCACTTAACCCTGTTTTCCATGAATTAGCACAGGTACTCCTGGCATTCACCACAGAGCTCCTTGCCCAAGTATTTACCCAGCGTGGCAGGTGGGTTTTGCAGCTGAATTCTGTTCTACTCGGTGGCTGCCGTGAATACCTGCACTTAAATCCCCCTGTGAGTAACTTCCCCAGCTGTAAAACAGGGACAGTGTCTCTCCCCAGCGCAGGGGTGGAAGGAAAATAAATACCCTAAAGCTTCTAAGCAGCTTAGGTATTAAGAAAATGAGATACATCTGTGGGTAAAATTTGCAGATAGGCTGTTTGGATACAATCTGATTAGATTTATCCCCTAGTAAAACGGGGTAATTTCTGTAAGTTCAAGAATGTCGCTTCTCTCCCAAGTGAAGCAAAAATCCCTGCCAGCTCCTGGGCTCAGGCGATGCCAGCCCTTGGGGAAACATCTCAGTGAAGCAGCTGATGCAGGAGCTTCATTCCCTTGTTTTCCGCCCCCGTTCGTGCCCATCCTCAGCCGTTTGGGGATGATTTCCCACGTGCTGGGGTGGCAGCTCACTGGTGGCTCTCCACACTGCAGATCCCTTCAAACCACAGATCCTGGCTCTGGGTCAGCTGTGGATTCACTGCAGCATTCCTGTCTCATTTCCAGGTTTATACTGGATCTCTGCTTCGTGGGGTATGGCTGTGGGTTTTGAGATGTGGCGCAAAAACAAGGACAGAAAACTGTGGTTTGCTGTGTTGGCGAACCTAAGGTGTCATTGCAGGGCCTGGAAAAAAATGTGACATTTAATAGAGGATGTCTAATAACACTGGGGCAGGGTTATTCCAGAGAGATAAAGTTTATTGTTGAGGCAGTCTTTCTGAAAATGCCATTATTCAGAAGAGAAATGACCAATTCCCTGTGTTAGATTTTTCCTGGGTTTAGATCACGGTTAGCCGAAGTCATGCCCTGGGTTAAATGAATATCCATCAGGTAAAATACTGGTGAACATTTTCATCTCCCTCTTTTCCTGGGGCTGGTCACAGCCCTCTGGCTCACCACGGCCCTGCACCCTGGTGGCATGGCTGAAGCCTTGCTCCCACTGCAATCATGGAATCATGGAATGGTTTGGGTTGGAAGGGATTTCAAAGATCAGCTTATCCCCTGCCGTGGGCAGGGACATCTTCCACTGTCCCAGGGTGCTCCAAACCCCGTCCAACCTGGCCTTGGACACTTCCAGGGATGGGGCAGCCACAGCTTCTCTGGGCAACCTGTGCCAAGGCCTCCCCACCCTCACAGGGAAGAATTTTTTTCTAATATCCCATCTAACCCTGCCCTTTGTCAGTTTGAAGCCATTCTGCTTTGTCCTGTCCCTCCAGGCCACTGTAAATTGTCCCTCTCCATCTTCCTTGCTGGCTCCCTTCAGGAATCAGCCATCCCCCTCACCTTCAGTTTGATGTTAGGCCTCACACTAGAAAAATAAAAAATAAAAAAAACCCCCAAACCCAGCATTGAGGGGCCATTTCCCACTGCAATGAGCAGATTTCTACACCTCCAAAATTCCCCTCCCGCTTTTCAGCACGTACAAAGCCAACTTTGCCATCCTGACCACAGTAGCCCGTGCCATCCATGCCAGGATTATGGACTTGTGACAGATCAAATTGACCTTTGACAAATCAAATTGCCTCGTGACAAATCACTGGGCAGTCAAACTCTGAAAGCCCCCCTCAGGAGGCACCAGCCCAGTATGAAATGATTCTGGCTGCAGCTGGGGAGGAATTTTGAGCAAACATGGCATTTCCCCTGGATCTGCTGGCCATCTCCAGCACACTGCTGTTTCCTTACCCGTAATCCTTTTTATTAGCACTCAGACAGCACTTCCTAAAGCACTTCTGTCATCTGAAGGCTTTGACCTGCTTGAAAAGTTTATTGAGAATATTATTTTCAGGCCATTAACAGAGGAATCATCATCTGTTTGGGGAAAGCAAGGTGCAATAAAGCAAAAAATTTAACCAGGGCTACTGAGAGACTCATTGTCAACACTGAGATCAAACTTCCAGCGTCAAAGACCACCTCTTTTGTCATGAGGCCGTGTAAAAATAAAGAGATTGTAGCTGAGAGTGGGTTTGTGAGAGAGGCTGCTGCTTTTCTTAGACAAGTTGTGTGTCCTTGGATCATCACAACTACAGCAAAAGGCCTCTGGAGAGCTCCACTCTGACAGCAGTGCTAGAAGGTTTGAGTGGGCTGGGAATAATCAACCTCAACTCCAAAAATAATACAGTTTAAAGGATTAGTCCCTAATTGTTTCACCCTCAGACAAAAGCCAAAAGAATGGTGCTGTCTCAAAGTCTCAGGCTGATGGCTTAACGTTAGGGAGTCTGAATTGAAATTATTCATTTTGCCAAGAAATTGGCTTAAAATTTCTTGCTTAAGATCCCAAGACCCAGCCTGGAGTGTGCCTCTTCCAGCTACACCAGCCTGATAAATAGGAATATATTCCTATTTCTGAAACCCTGTTTTGTTTTTGTCATTCTCCCATCAAAGTGACCACAAGTGTTTGGTGCATCACAAATTAAGGTCATAATTCAGCTCCTCTGGCACATTCTTCTTGAGAGGGTGGTTGAGCAGGTACGAGGGGCTGATACACCCAGGGGATGTGCTGCTCCCTCGGAAAAGCAGCAGAAATTTGCATTTTAGCCTGACAATTCCCAAGTGGAGAGAATTTCACAGTTCATTTTTTCACATCCCTGCCCTGTCAGTCATCCACAGCCAGGCTGAGTTCAACCACCTGCACCTGTCCCTGGGAGCTCCTCCTGCAGCTCCAGCGCTGCCTTTCCTCTGGAGACACACAGTTCCCTCGGAGAGCAGCAGGGAAAGCCTTTCCATGGAGAAATCCAAAGGATTCCTTTGGGTTTCTCAGCACCAAAGGCTTCACTGAACTCTCACACTGTAATGAAGGAATTTTTAGCAAGCCTACATATAAAATTGGAGCAGGTGCTCTCAATAAAGAAAATTCTTAACCTTGCTCGTATTTATTTCAGTTCCTCTCTGTCTGGGCATTAAGCCACCATTTCAGTTTCAAGCTTTCCTGGCTTGCTGGAAAGGAGGAAGGATAACCTTTTTTCCCCCCTCTTTTTTCTTTTTTTTTCCCCCACAAGAGAATGTGGAAACAGATTTTAACATCAGCCCTGGAAGCAGGTTGGGTGATTTGCCAGCAGCTCTTCTGAAATGAACTGCGGGGCCACCTAATTAAACAAACCTCCAGCATCTTTTTAAGCTCCTCTTTCCCAGAGTGCACAAAAGATGGATTTTGTCCTTTTGGAAGGTGGCAGCAAGGAGGGAGCTCAAACAGCATGATCCTGGTTGTCTCCCAGATATGGATTTATTTCAGAGATGAATTCCACCTGCAGAAATTATCCCTGGATCCAGACCTCGACAGCGGTGTTGGAGCTGCTGGTGATGGAGAAAGCTTTTAGATTTGGGTTGTATGAGGCACAGTGTGTGTTTAAATTCGAGCAATTATTTTAAGCATGTCAGATGTCCAGAGTCACATCTCTAAGAACAAAAGCAGTTCCTTGTCCTCTACCTTCTCAAAAAGAAGAAATTTTGTAGTGAAAAAACCCGACTTGACAAAGCATCAGCACAAGGGGTAAAAATCAGCAGAGCCACATCCACATTTTCGTAATTCCTGGAACTGCCATATCTGCTAAACTGCTTTGGGCCACTGGACAAGTGTGGGGTAAAAAAGGAAGGGGGGGAAAAAAAAATTTAAAAAAAAGAAACCCAGTCTGCCAGGGAGGAGGGAGACAAACAGGCCATTCATAAAGGCGTCAGGGCTGCGCTTCCCGGCGTTCCACGCTCGCCGAAGGAATCACTGGGAATGCTGGAGGGAGGCTCCGTGCCACCCATGGCAGGGGCTGCAGCTCTCCTGCTCCTGCTCCTTACAAAGAAATGTTTGCCCCCACCCACGGCCGCGCTCCTCGTGCGGACCCCGCCCAGAGATGCTCTGGGTGTCCGAGGATAAAGTTTGGCTTTCCAAGCACCCAGTTCGCAGCTAAATCCTGCTGCTGTTTTTGTTGTTTATAAATCATTAGCGCTAAAAACAAAAGGGGAAAATTAAAATAACTTTCGTTTGTTTGAGGCGCTGTGTACGATCTCTGAGCTTTCCTCGTGTAGCTTTCCTTGCGGATTCCGCGGCCTCCGGATTGAAGGGAAATATTTCTTGCTTGAAATGATTATTTGAAAGATTTCACAGGAATCTTTTCTCCTCTGGAATGGATGGGCAAATTCCCAAAGCAGTACTATCAGCTGGGAAAGAGATGAATATCATTTGAGTCCAATCATTTATGAAAAGACTGTAAAAAATCTGCCAAAAGCATTGTCCTGTGAATTCATTCAACAGACTCCAATCACTGGTGGATCAGACAATAATCAAAATACTGCAATGATTTTCTCTGCCAAGGAAGCAGAATTTTTAAACAGTTGGTTAAATGCTGTTGAAAAAAAAAAATCAGAAATTCTTTATCTGCTTGTGTGAAACCTTCCGCTTGTAGCAGAATTAACTTAATCCCACCTAAAAATATAAATATTTCTTAAGAAATTTAATAGAGGAAAGAATTGAGTACTCCCACCTGAAAAAGAGAGGACAACCTGACACAATTAGACAAGTTTAATTCAAAATTAAGAGTACAGCCTGTGCCACTGCCACATCATTACATATATATGACGTATATGTTTCATCTTTATCTTATGGCAATATTCAGGCTTATAGATAATTCTTTTTTCAGTATGTGAATTAAATAGAAAAAAAATTCTCACTATTAAAGAAAGTAGAGGGAATATCAGGTAAAGATACAATTTGGATAAGAATTGACTAAGTCTATAACTGTGAGGAAAACTATACTCAGAGGAGCAGGGAAAAATTCAAATATCAGTGAATTTGGGAGCTTTTAGTTACAAAGATCCCATTAACAGCTCTGAAATTCAACAGTGACCATGAATAATTTTTTAGCTTGTTTTCTTTTATCAGAGAGTGAATTACAAGTTAGAGAATCTATTTTGTCTTTTCCTTTCCTTTACAATTTTTCCCCAAACTCAGCCCCAGTAAAACTGTACTTTAATAAAGTGATGTTTAACTTTGTTATTTCGTGCAAAGATTATCTCCCAGGTCTGCCCACAGCATCTGACACAGAAACAACACTTGCAAGGTATCAAAGATTTTGGTGTTCCATTCTCTAGAGAAAAAGCATCCATCCCCTTAAATCCACGAACACAGAAATATCTCAAGTATTGGGATAAATATTCCAATTTTGGGGAAAAATTTAACTCCTTAAATGTAACTACCAGTTTCTCAGTATTTCTACGTCTCATTAGGCTTCTTCATTTTCATTATTAGCTAATACTTGTATATTCTGACTTTTTTTTTTTTTAATAGCAGCTACAACTCCGTGCTTGAGGAAACGAATATCTTGAAATTATCACTGAAAACTCAATAAACCCTTTGAATTTCCCAGCTTCACTCCGAATAACCGCTGCGACCCCACTCGTGGGAAGCGCTGCAGGACTTGTCTGATTTCATGGAGGGGGCAGCCTGGTCATCTATTTATAGCTTGGGGATGAACATTTGCTGGCATCCACATGGAAACAATTGGGAACGCAAAGTGCCTCGCGCTGGGTCACAGGCTGACACGCATTTGTTAATCCCCAGTTGTGCCTTCACCTGGAACTGGGAAGGAATGGTGCTCACACTTGGGGCTAAACGTCTCCAGCGAGGGCTCGATGGGAGCTGATAAGACACTCGGTTAAATAGGGGAATTGTGGAAAAAAAAAAACCCCAACCTAATTAGGTTTAATTGTCGCGCAACGGTTTCATCAGTGTGGTTGGTAATTAAGTGCAAATTATGCACATAATATATTACAGATGTGGAGCGCTACTTTGGAAACGTTGAGGCTATTATGGGATGGAGGAGAGGTTGGAGGGAGGGGAAGAAATTTGTTAAAGTTGTAGTAGAGATGTTGGTTCCCCCAGAGTGAGGTTATAGATCTCGATACGTCAGAGTAGTTCTGATTTTAGAGCTCATCCTGTCGAGAACCTTCTTTGTTGTTGGGCTTTAAACCAGCAGAAAATGTAAGAAAAATGTAGGAAAACTCAAGCCCTAAAATATGGGACGTTGGGGACATTGGTGATGGTTATTAGTTTCCTCAGAACTTGAGTAATACTGTAAACACAATAAACTCGAGTTGAAAGAGTCACCCCAGTCCAACCCTCTGGGTTTATATCTTCCCATGTAACTTTAAAAAAAAATAAATTTAAAAACTTCCTTTCTGGCTACGATTTCTCATGTTTAGTCTGAACTTAGAGAAGGCTTTTTTTTCTTTCTAAGCTGAAATACAATTCGGTTGGCCACTGTAAGATTTAAGACATGAGGAAGATCATTAGGCTGGACTACCTTGCTCTGTATATGCTGCTGGCATCACATAAATATAATATAAATAAATCACAAATTCCAACCCAAACCATTCTATGAAACAAATAAATAGCATTTTGGAAAAGGTGTTATCTATTTTTCCTTTTGAGTTCATCCTGGAAGAATAAGAACTTCCTGGCAGTGGGGTATGTTACGACGAAGAAAAAAATTTTAGAGGCTCTGAAGAAATTTCACTAAAATTAAAATATTTCAGAAGTATTTTCTGGTCATGATTCTGTTTTAAACATCATTTTGAAGAGGTGCACAGGACTGTGTGAGTGCACGGAGTTCACCACTTTGAATCGCTCATCTGTTTTATTTTCAGCGTTTGTGGAGGCAGCATCATCGATCACATTACTGCTCTTGAGTAGCAGTTGGGTGATAGGATAAAAAGATAATCTTTTACCAAAAAGGACTGATTTTCAAATTACTTGAAGAAAAATGTAGTTCTCTCTCCTGTTTTTGATCACCTGAAGCTCACCACTGACTACGCGTGAAGAAAGTGAAATTTGATAAATCCCAATTTACAATTTACATGGGGAAACTGAGGCGCAGAGGGGAACAAAATGGCTTGGTTATGGTTTCTTAAGAAGTATATGATGGGATAAGCCTGACTCACCAACCTTCAGCCATCTGTTTACCCTCAACACTTGATTTCTTGCATAATTTTCCCCTCTTTTAAGTCAACCAAGCAGCATAAATTCATAATACCAATTCCATCATTGGGCAGGCTCGTGGTTTTAAGCCTTCTGTCAAGCTCCATAAGACTTTTTAGCTGGAATATGAGGTGTGAACAAAAAGAACTGTTAAAACAATTGGGGTCAGCACCTGCCCACTGGGTATGAGAACTCCTGTGGACTTTAATGGCATTATTTGTGTGAATAAAAAGAGCAGGGATACCCCATGGCTTCCTCATTTATTTCCAGCAAATGGAAACCTGGTGTTATATGACCAGAAGAAAATGAAAAAGAGGTGGTTGGAGTGTGGGAGTTCTCCAGTGATTTTTGTAAGCAGCTGAAAACCCCTGAATTCCCACAGAAATGTTCTTGTTTACTGACAAACCCCCCCAAACCGAACACTTTTTCAGTTTTTAATGACTCTTCTGCGGTTACTCCTGGTTTCCAAAAGTTGAAGCATCTTCAGCCATATCCAGATTTTTCTCCCCTTTGGTTTCCAACCACTCCTTCTTCACAGAGTGCAGCAACTAAATCATCTTAGCAGAAATACAAATTTTAGCCAAGAAATTCAGTTAGGAATAAAAAGGCCTCTTTTTTTGTTCCAGAGAAACCCTGGAAGGCAGCTCCGCTCGCGACAGTAATTGGAATATCAGACAGAGGTTCAAGAAGAAGCCGCTGCAGCCCAGCCCAGGTAGGGCTGTGCGGATGCTGCCACTGATGTCCCGCAGCCCTGGTAGGGAAAGGTCAGTGGGAATGGTCTCCCCGTGCCCTCCTCACTCCACGAGACAATCAGGTCCATATGTTCCGTGTGTTCCCGAGACGGCCGCGACTGGAGGAAGGTCAGCGATGCAGAACTACGGGCGGGAAAGCGGGAAAGGGAGAAAAGGTTTGAAAAGGCCAAGAAGCGAGGCTTTCATTTTATATTCAATTTGTCTCTCCGCCTCGGAAAAGGGCACAGGGGTTGGAAATTATGATGGGGCTTTTTAATTTTATTAATGACAGGCTTTGCGGTTGCTAGGGGAACTTGACCCAACCAGGAGGAAAGGAATGGCCCAACGCTGCATTATCAGGATTAATCTGCTGCCTTGAAATTGTTGGATCTTTCTCCGTTGGCCTCACGAGTCCTTCCTGCTCTGTCTCTATCTCCACGACCACCTTGTTGACATGAGCCTCCTGCTTAATCCTTGGGAGGAAACCTAACCCTTGGCCTCAGAGAGCTGTCCCTGGGAGAGGGTAAGCAGAGTGCAGCCGTGCAGGAGGTGAAGGAACCCCTCCGGAGCCGGGCTCGCCCCCCGGGCTCGCTGCCGTCACACAATAAAGCAGCGAGAGCAGGGCGATGCTAATTTAACAGGGGGCTTGATTACACCCTGATAGGGCCCTTCCAGCAGCCCCCTTTATAGTATTAGCATTTATTACACCCCGTATTATAAGGCACGGGGATTTGCTTCTGTAGGGCACTTCGGCTGAGCCATGAAACGTAATGTTATTTTTATTGCTCAATAAACACCGTTCTCTCTTTCGCTGCCGCTCCAGCCCCGCTTTTTGAAGCCCGTTAAGCCTCTAACACAATAATCTCGCAGCCCAGCCATGAGAGATCACAGCTTGTACCAAGTTTTGGTTACTTCTGAGGCCTCCTAGAGGCCAGATTCCGGGGTAATTCGGTCTGTGAGACTTTTGCAATCCCAACCTAAATTTTTTTTTTTGGAAAGGTTTTGGCCTTCAAGATGGTGAGTTTCGGTGGGTTATTCTCATTGAACAGAGGGTTTCGTCTCTCCAGAAAGAGAGAGGAAACCCAGTGCTGGCCTGAAGGACAGGGCTGTAGAGCCTCTGGTATTTTGTTTTCCCATCCGTGTGTGTCCGCACGTGGTTTTGCATCCCATGATTTAACGAGCCTGCTCTGGCCCGGCCAAAGTGCTGACAAGAAACCTGCAGGCATCTCCCACACTTCCCTGCCAACAACCCCGAATCTCTTCCTGTGACATGCCCACCTCCAAGCTGGCGTTCCCCTCTGAGGAGCCCAGTGTCTGCAGCACAGTAATTGACGGAGTTATGAAGGGTTCAGCTGTCCCACCACGGTCAGGAACAAGATTTTCCAGTGTTTACTTCCCTTCCGCATTAATTAACGTTTGGAAACTCCGTACATCAACACGCCGGGCTCCTGCACTGGCCTCTCATCACCTTGGAGGGCTCCTGATGTGCCAGACCATTCTCCCTCCTGCTGTAACAGGATGCAGTGCTCACAAATGCACCTCTTTGCAATAATATTGCGGACAGGGAGCATTTGCAGCGGTGAAATGGAACTATTTCAGACATGGGTTGTGTGGGGCAACTGATTAAGTGCTGAAAAACCCCACTGTGCAAGCTTTGAGGGCAGGACCAAACATTGCAGACAAGGGTGATAGTGAATACTAGAACCTTTTACTGTAGAATGATGTTTTTAAATTCAATTTCACATTTTGCGCTCAAGGCTCCAAGTATCGTTCAATTTCTTTTTTCCCGTTGTTGTTGTTGTTGTCAAAAAATCACAGATCTTTGGGTTAAATTGTGCCAAAATCTCCCACAGGATCTGTGTGTACTGCGATTTATTTCTCATGGGTGGTGCGAGCTCTGTGCACCACTGGAAACACTTGCAAATGGGTCTGTCTCTGAATTTCTCCTTGAAACATAATCTACTTTTTTCCCCTTCAGACTGGACCATTCCAATCCTCTTTCTTCCTCTTTATTTCCATCATTTTAAATAACTGCTCCTGGTCACCCTTTCCTGCATATTTGTAGATCATTTTAATGTCCCCATTGGTCAATGCCAACCATGACCGCACTGAGTGGTTTTCATCTTTTCTCAGTCCATGCAGTTATCCCAGCAGGAATCTTTTCCATATGATCATGCTTTAGGATGCTGTCCCCCTCCTCTGCTGAGTGACCGTGGTTCTGTTTTAATTAAATACTGCAAATATAATGATTGAATTACTGTGCCATCTTCAGGGAAGGCCATGGCCATTCTCACACCTGCCGTGATTCTGGCAGTTCTTCTTTCCCAGAGATTATCAGGATATTGGATCTGTCTTTAACTACCAACACACATGGATTTATATAAAATTCTACTGCCTTGTTTAGCTTTCTAAAATTATTTTTATGCTTTTCTATGTTAAAAGAAGTTATACTGGGGGAAATACAAAATCAACGTTCGTATAATTGAGGAAGAAGAGAGAAGAGTTCCGTTTCCAGTAACATGTTTCTGGCAGATGTAAATGGATTAGATTTTTTAAAAATTACAGAATATTGGGAAATTATAGCAACAGCTTCTCTGCTTGCTTCTAAGATGGTTTAGTTCTGTATAGAAGATTTTATCTTCAAACAGTGCAGGTGGCCGTGGTTCTCTGATTCCTAAATATCCCAAAGCCTCTTTAGGGGATGTTTGTTCTCATTTATTCCTCTACGAATAGTGGTTTGAGTCTCTACGGATCTGATTAAACCCGCACAGGTCAGCTTTGACTTCCCCGGGTTTGAGCGAGCCCAAATTACCTCTGAGTTCTTCTTTTAGTGTCCAGACAAGTGAACCAGGTTTAGTCCAAGCCCCCAACCACTTTTATCCAGAAGTGTGACCTCCTGGATGCCAGAACAGCAGCACCACAAACCCTTCCTGCTCAGAGCTCTCCCTCTTCCCAGAACCACACACCTCTACTGAACACTTTGTCCTGCCAGCAAAGGGTTAATAAATACCCCTTTGGAAAAGAATCCCTTTGAATACGGCCTGAGAGGGAGCTCAAATATTTTCTCAATGGAGAGTCAGCGGAGTTTTCAGTAGATCTGGGGTGAAAGAAAAGTCCTCACAAAGTTTCAGAAGAAAGCTCCTTTGAAACGGCCCGACCGGTGTTATGATAAGCAGTTCGATAAGCCCACCCATGGAAAAGTTATTAGGAATTTATATCATATGGATCCCATTAACCTAAACGTTTGCTTTCAAAGTAAACTTCTCGGTACATGACTACCACCAAGCCCAAGCACTTCAGGTTTGAGGACTGTGTTTTTACAAAGGAATCGAGGGTTATCCAATCAATTAGCCGAATTCGCTGTGTAATTGTGCTTTAAATGAATCACCTGGTACTAATGAGGCTGCTTGCCCATTAAAGGGGAAAAAAAATAGGGTTGCCTTTAAGGGAAACACTTTTAAATCTGTGGAAAAAAATATCACGCAGTTTATGGTTAATCTTTGGCACTCAGCGCCTTGGGATATGCCCAAAGCAGGTAGATTGGGAAGATTAGGCAGAAGGATTTAGGTCGGATGGCAGTCAAAGTATCACTCAAGCTATTTTTAATTCATTATTACAAGACCATCTGAAATCATTAGTGAGATCAAAGCCGTGTTATTCAGGTGATAATAAAAAGAAAGGTTAGGAATAAGGTTGTAGGTTATTCTTCAGAGGCAGGAAGCGGAGCAGGAGCGTGGAGCCGACAGAGAGAAGAGGAGGAAGGAACTGGAATTCACTGGGGCCAAATGCCCAGTGCTGGTTGTGCAGAAATTCAGCTTTGAAGCTTGGAAGAAAACCCAGTTATTTTCACCATCTTGTCTGCCACACTCTGCTGCACTCTGGAAGGGTTTAATACATAGGCTTTTGCCATGAAATCATTTACCTCTGTGCTGTATTATTGCACAATTCGGACACATTAGAGCCCTTGCAGGAGCACAGAGGATTCCAGGCTAAACGGGCTATTTGTCTAGCCCAGCCAAGCAGCACGTAGCCATCAGTGGTGTGGTGAAGGATTTTATCATTAACTTACATAATGTTTCTAAATTAATTCACTTGAGCAAGAAGAGAAAGACGGAAAAAAAAAAGCAGTTAAGGCCCCGCTCCACACAGTGGAGTCCACAGGCAGGAGGCTGCAGCGAATTATCCGGAGCATATTTCTCCCGACCACGACTGGATTGGAACAATTTACTGGATGTGAGCACTGAACGACAGCAGATCTGGATGACTGATGGTGGAGCACCCTCAGCCCTCCTTCCTCCTGCCCAGCAAACGCTTGATTTTCCTGCTGGGACACGCTCCACACCTTGTCCTGCTCCGCTTGGTCACGGTGGGATGCGTTGTAACGCCTCGGATCCAAAAGGGCCTTCGAAGCAGATATTGAGCAGCTTGTTGGAATTATTGCTGGGCTATTTCTGGTTCGTTCGGAGGTCGGCGCCTTTCTGTGAGCAGGGAGTTATGAGATACTCCCCTGGACAAACAAAGAGATAATTGCCCAGCAAAATGAAGGAATTCGCTCCGGAGCTGGCGAACCAGAGAAGGATTTTGCTCTAATTCAGAGAAATTTCTGCTGTGTGTAGCTGGGATTTCAGGCGTGTGAAAAGAGTCTGACTGAACGTCTCCCCAACTGTTTTCAGTGAAGTGGAAAAAAATGAGAAACACGCAAGAAGTGCCTACTTTTGATCACCAAGGTGTTTTGATCTCATAAATTATGTCTGAAATTAGGCGTGAACTGGAAAGCGTGAGTGTGTTTTCCCTCGGTCTGGGAGCTTCTTGTTTGGAGAGAAGGAGCCCTGTGCCTCCACCTGCCTCAAATACCTTTATTTTTCCACCTCTGCTTTCTAAGAAGGAGGTTTCTGCTGCCATTTGTCAGAGGTGTCATGAGTGTAGGATGGAGAAGCACCGCATTCCTCCCTTTCTTTCTCCCCTGGGACTTCCTCAGTCTAAACCTCGTGCTTAGCTCCAAAGAGACCTGAAAATGTTCCAGGCTGTGGAGCAGGTTGACCTGCAACCCAATCTCATCCCAACTGTCATAACACTGTGTTAGCCACGCACAGCTCATAAATCCCAATAATGCCGAGTTAATGGGGCGGGCTTTGACAGTGCCAGGATTAGAAGGGCACACAATAAACAAAGAGTGCCTGAGTGCAGAGGTACAGCAGGGCAGTGAAAAATCACCAGGTGATGCTACAAATCTTGTGCCGGTATTTCCACGGGCCTCTGCTACAGGCAGTGCTGGGGGAGCTCAGTTCCCTCCCGTGATCCCTCTTCGGACACACCTTAAGACAAGGCACGGGAAGAGGTTTGGTGTGGGAGCTCAGCCTGGTGTTACGTGCAGCTGAAGGGACAGGTCAGGCTGGCTGGGAGGATATGAGAGGACTCTCGGGGTTTATGTTCCCCCAAGCAGTGATTCCCTTCCCTAGCACTAGGATTTCTCACCAGCAAGGCTGGGAGTTCATGAGGAAGAGCACGGTCTGTCCATCTGAGACAAAGCACTGCCCTAAAAAAGCCACCAGGTTCAATTTAAATAGAACAAGGAGAAAAATCACCCCGGAAAAAGATGTTCATTTGTTAAAGGTTTCAGGACGTGTTACTGAAAGAATTTTCCTTGTAACTTCTACAACTTCCACCCAAATGCCCAGATAAGTAGAAAAGCTGCAGAGAAACTTGTTATCTTTTTGCAAGAAAGCTTGTGGTGCTGAACTGTGCATCTCTTAGATCCTGAAATAGATTTTAACATTGTTTTCTTAACCCTGGCATGGGAAAGAGTGGATTTTCCAACCTTTGCTAATGATGGACAAGCCTGAAGACTTTAGATAATTTACTTCACAATGGGTAAAGAGCCAAAGTAACCTTATCTGAACCAGCCAGGATCATTTGGTCTGAATAAAGAAGCTGAAAGACTCATGAGAATGGGACTTCTTACAAGATTTCCTTTATTTCCTCTTTCCAGTAGGAAAAGTGACACACAGAGGATATCCTATTTTTCTGTATTTCAGCACCTCTGCTTCTCCTCAGAGCTGGACTAAAAGCTGCAAAGTCATGTGAAAGTGGAGATTGGGAATCATTTCACTGACCTTTCTGGAAAGATTAAATGTGACTGTAGGTTTATCTGCATAACCACGTGGTGATAGAGAAACAACATTTCTTTGATGCGTTTTGCTGTTAAGTCTATTAATTTCTTTGGTGTTATTTATTCACTTAACATATTTTGTTAGGGGATGAATCAGATCCCCCTTCCTCCCCTGTTTTTCAGAATATTTTTTGCTGGTAAAACTGGGGCTTTCTTAGCTGAGGAGAAAATTTAAATCCTCTTGGATTCACCCAGAGAGGTGAAAGAAGGATCTTGGGTTACAAGCTGAAAGAGTAAATCGCCGACTCAGAGGAACTAATCTGAAGTCCAAGTGAGCAAAGTGTGGTTTAGCTTTTGAACATGAACTTTTAGAATTGCTGGAAACATCCCTTTGCTGCAAACCCTCGGATTTCCAAGAGAAAAATAAAAACAGTGGAAGGCCTGACTAATGGAAACACACTGCTGTACAGGTCTGAGCTAAAAGGATAGGGAACCTGGTGTCAGTAAATGTGTGCACCTCCAGAAAATGAAAGCTTTAAATACTTTGTATTCAGAAAAAAAAAAAAAGAAGGAAAAGTAGGAAGAAAAACCCCAAAGGAAAAGAAGGGCCATGATCCATGCTGATGCCTGCATTTCTGTTATTAGTAGTGGCCCTGTCCCAGCCAAGCACGAATCACGTGCAGAAATCAAAACTAAACGTTGAGCAATCCTTTGGGGGGCTGGGGGTGGAAATCTCCACGTTTGGGTGTGCTCCAAGAGGAGCAGGATGGTGGGATGTGGATCCTGCCCCGCTCCGGCGCCTCCAGCTCAACCTGCTCACTGGGATTCTGCTTATGGTACCTGTCGAGGTGGCCCAAAGCTCTTTGAAATGAGCAGCTTTCAGTGGCTCCCTTAGTTTTGGGATCTTGCTCTTGTGAATATCTCTGCCCATAAACACAGATATCTCCCCCCTATTCCTGCAAGGAGTCATCAGCAGTGCAACTGCTGCAAGGATTTGTAAATTCTGCTTCAGGCAAATTGGTAAACGTCTATTCTCAAACGATTTTTTAAAATTTTTATTTTCATGTGTGGAACTGCTGGAGGCTAAACCCTTGGGTTTCCCTGGGATGTTTCCATGCTCATGTGGCATCTACCTTTTCCTAGGTCAAAATTAACTCCTGACATTTTTGGATGCTCTGTTTTCCAGACAGACCCCAGCTGGGCTTATTAGTCCAAAACAGCTCTGCCTCTTCCCAGAGACAACCAAGGCTCAGGCTGAACCTCAGGTAGTAAATCCCAAAGGTTTCAGCCCCTGGAGTATTCCATCCCCTGATACCTTTTCTCATCCATCCAATGCTTGAGCACCTGGTGAGTTCATTGCCCATTTTATGAGCTATTGAGTGGGGTGAACATGTGACTTGACTGTAATTGAGTTTTAACTGCTGGAAAAACATCTCATTTCTGCTTGGGTACTGCGTTTATTGGTTTCTCAAATTTTTATCAGGTTTTTTTTTGGTGGCTCCGATGACTCAGAAATGGGAGAGGACACCGTGAATTAGGAACTGTAAAAGGGAGGAAAAGTAGATTAGTGATGTTCTCTTCCTTCATAAATAAATATTTATGGCTCCACCAATAGGTTGTCCTGCTTCAGCCCTGTGCAAACACTGTCTGCAGCAAATGTTGATTTTAAGCAATGTGCTCTCAGATGCAGAGCCCTGTTCCTCAGCACCTGGAGTTAGTGCAGCTCAGTTCCTCACAGACTCTTTGGTGCTTGGAATCCATGTCCAGGTGCTTTTTAGGCAACTGGGAAAGCACTTTATGCACTGCCATTTCCATGGAATCTCCTGAACATTTGTGGCATCCGTTTTTGCAATCTCATCTGCAAATTTATCTGAGCTATTCAATAAATCGCCAAAGGTCGCTCAAATTCCTTGACTCCTGTTCCCAACACTGATGTTTATTTAGGACATCCCATCCCTTCAGGCTGTCCCTCTTCTTTCCTGATGTTTCAAACCCAAGTGAAACGAGGACTCTCCTCCTGTTGGCACTCTGATTTGGGTTGGGAACAGGGATGTTTTTCCTGCGAGCGTTGGAGTTTCCGAAGGTGGCAGGTTGAGTTTGTTTATTCCTCCAGCATTTCAAAGCCTGCCCTGTCCCGTGGCTCCTCGGCTTTAGGGCAGCTTTAGTGCCTGACAAAAGTGTGGAGGAAAACCCTCCTGAGCACGGGGTGTTCCAACCTCCCGCCGAGGAGTGGCCAAACCCCCTCAGCCTCCCGAGGCCAGACCACGCAGCGCTGAGATGCTGGAATTTGTTCCTTCCTGTCAGCTCTCAGGAAGGGCCAGTTTCGTGGGAGAAGGAAGCTGGCAGAGCTCTGCCTGTAAAGACTTCGGGGTAGTCTGATTTTCATCAGAAATGACAACAGGAGGAGAGTAAGCCAAGGGTGCTCCAAAAGCTTCGTTTGTCTGCTGCCTCCGTCCGCTCTCACCAACGCCATGGAGAGAATTTCCTTAGGGTTTCACCAGGAGACTCCTGATAGAAGAGCTGGACCCTGCTGCTGCAAGTCCTTGTGTTTTGAAGAGAAAATGAGTGTTTTTGGGTAAATTATTGACAAAACAAAAGTGTGACTGCTCTGAGGTCGTTCCAGTGCACGAGGCTACATTCTTCCTCGCAGAGCTGGTGAAAGTAAGCAACTTTATTATAGATTTTGGTAGTGCCCTGGCATGGGGCAGTGCAGTTTCTGTGTTTGCCATATGCTCGCACTGAACTGGAACAGCTCTGCCTACACAGGGAAATTGTTTCAAGAGCCAGCTCAGCCTCAGAACTCGCTGTCAAAATTACGATGTACACGACGCATTCTGCCGACCACAAAAAGGTTTTTGTTTGTCAAGTGAAAAAACGCGCAATTTGGGATATCATTTAGGAAAGCTTTTTTTCTTTAAATTTCCTTTTTTAGATATTTTTTTTTGTTTGTTTGTTTGTTTCGTATCTCACCGCAGGCTTGGGGACTGCAGCGTGGGATTAGCGGACAGCACCCTGCAGCTTCCCGCGACGGCCGCGGCTCCGCGCGAGGTGGGACACGGAGGAGGCACAAGCCAAGACTTTAAACTGGGATTGCGGAACCAAATAAAGAGAAGAGGGAAAATTGACACCCCACAAGACATGGACAATTGTTGCCACTGGCTGGGAGGCCTTAAATTACAACCCCATTTTGTATATCCAAAATCTTACACTTTCTATTTATATATCCCTATTCTTCTGTGCACCAAAAGTTGGATTTGGCAAATGCAGATGTTCCCTGCAGGCACATGGGTGGGATCTGCTGCAGAGAAAATAAACTTGATTGTTGAAAACCTGTGTTTGCAATTACTCGCAGTTTCAATATTCTGAGGTCAAAATAGATCCTTTCAAACTCATAGTGCTTTGAAACAGATTCATGTTCGTTCTGAAATGGTTATTGGATTAAAATGAAATATTGGGATATTTTTGGTAAGCGAGTTATAGCAAAAGCCTTCGATAGAAATTATGAAAATGTGGAAAGAAAGAAAGTATTGAAAGTGTTGGGTGGGGGTGGTTAAAGAAGACCTTTTCTGTTAAAAAGAATTAGTTCTAAAAATGACAACCACCTACATTAATCAGTTCAGCTACACTGAACTGGCCAAACCAGGTTTCCAATACATCTTTTGGGAGATTATTCTATGGCCTGAAAGATCTTTGCTTGGCAAAGCAACAGGTATAAATAGTCAGAGACATTTTCTTTGGGGACTCTGGGGGACTGGATAAGAGTCTTAGCTCATAAATATGGTCACAGAAAACCTTGTGACTGTCTTTGGACAAAAAGCCAGACTTTTGCAGTGTGTTTAATGTGCCTTAATTTCCTTAGGAGTGAGGAACATGGACTGGCATTTAAAAATAAATTAAATGTCCCACCAGGACTGAGCCAAGGAGGTCTCCTAAGTCAGGAATAACCCTTAAATTCTAAAGCAGCCATTCAAGGGGACAAACTATTTTTAATCATTTATTTGCTATTTATATTTCAATGACATCTCCAGAGCATTTCAGCACAGCTTGCACCTTGGACGACCAACTCGAGATGAATTTTGAATGGAGAAAGAGTAAGAAATGGGGCCTTCAGGAGCAGGAATAAAAAGCAAATTCTGAAAAAAAAAAAAAAAAACCAAACCCTCCCAAGTAATTATTTAGGTCCTAGAGTGGTGGCAGTGCTCTGCAAGAGAGCTTCAATAGGGCTGAGAGCCGGAGCCTTTCTCCTCCACCTCGGACTGGAGCTACATCTGGCATTTCCCCGTCGTAGGAAAACAGTGAGGGGCTTGTTCCAAGGAAGGTGCAAGGAGGGGAGCCAGAGCCCGCTCTGCATGCTCCTTGCCTTGAAATATTCCTTCACTGCATGCCCACTTGAAGGCCCCTTTATGCTGAGGAAACTTAGTGTAAATAGGAATCAGGCTCAAAGAGCCTGGAGAGCCGGAGCACGAGAGTTCAAACCTTTTCAATTCCAGCCCTTTCAGATCAGAGCAGCCCTGAACCTCCAGCCAGGTTTCACCCCACTGTACAAAGTGTGCTCGTTAGGGCTGGCTGATGAACTCTGCTAATTACCGTGTGCTTGGGGCTGCCACGTTATGGATGGCAAGAATACCAAGCGGATATTTCTGGAGAAGAGGAGGGGGCGTCTCTTAGTTCTCCTCAATTTCTTGAGAAGAAAAAGCTTTTATTTTTATTTTTCTTTTTTAACCTTAAAGTGTTACTTGTAAATGGAGGCCAGAATTTAATTTCAGGTAGTGTTACTCCACCTTGTGCAAGTGATTTCTCTTGACACTGCACTGACTGCCTGTGCACAAAAAGCCCTTTATGACTTACGCCAAAGAGCCTGAAGTATTTTTTGCCTCTCCAAAAATGACATTTCATTCCCCCCTCCTTTTTTTTTCTTTTTTTTTTATCACCTGAACACTGGCCTTAAAACCACAGCACGCAAAGGCCCCATGTGAAGTAGGGAAAGGCATTCAGCATCTGCTTATATCCCCAAACTGAAGCACCAGTGTGCCTAAAAAAGCTTGTATTTAAAGGCATTGCAGCTGCATCAGCTCATATTTCATCCAGCCACCAATTTCCTTTTCCCCCTGACAAACAGGCCTCAGAAAGAACCCAGGCCAGAAATTCTCCACGTTAGCGAAACATTTCCTCTTTCCCGTTCTCCCTTCCATTAACGTTATTACGCTGCTCCTGGGAAAAGATGACTTTTCCAATCCAGGCAGCATATTTCTCTCTTTTCTTTTCTCTCTGTCTGTTTTCTCCTTCTCCTGGCTAAGGGTAAGGGAGGAACAGGGGGAAAAGGAAATATTGGGGTGAAAGGAAATAGAGCTTTTCTTCAGGGAGGACACCCTGAAATCTGCCTCTCTTTCTGCACGTGGATGCAGAGGGATTGCAATTCCTGGCTTTTCCCTCCCCTGCATGTGAGACACAGAGAGGGAGAAAGCCCAAATGTGGGTGACGACATTCAGGTGCTCAAACACCACGCTGGTGACAGCATCCTCCAAGGGTCAGGTGCTCCCTACGGAATCAAAAACTGCTTCAAGCCCATCCGACTGATCCAGGGGTTAAACTCATCCCAGACCTGGCTGTGGCTGCTTGCAGCTTGTTAAGAAGTCAGAATTTGCAGCTGTCAGTGGATTATATTTTTTTTCTAGGTGTCCAGCAACCTCCATGGCCTGCGCAACCCCACTTCTGCATGTCCACCAAAGATCTCCATCCTCCCACCTTGCAGCACCAACTTTTTAAATTCTGGATCTTCTCCTGACTTACATCAGGACCAAAGTTCAACCTTCACCAGACCAAAACCAGATCTGATACAAGAACGAGGAATTATCCTGGCTATCAGGAGAGCTGCACTCTCATCAAGTCTGATTTTACCATGTGCGTGTTCGCCTCAGCCTGCTTTTATTTTCCTTCTCCTCCCAGGACTGGAAGGCAGAGTCCCAGAGGACGGAAAACATCTCACTGAAATGAGTGGCAAAGGACAGCCAGGTCATAATTCCTGGCCACAGAGCGAGCGTGGCGTGACTGAACCATAAACTTTCTGTTCTGCCCATAAAAAAAGGTGAAACAGCAGCATCTGCTCACTGAAAAATCCCCTCCAGCTCTATTTTAAAGTCACTTTACCTTATTCTGAGGTAACTCACTCAGGAAATCCATCCTTGAGGCAACTCTTCTAAGTTCTGGTAGAAAATTGTTTCTTCTTTCTCATTGTGCCTAGAAGACGTGAAATAATCTGGGTTTGTCATGTTCTGTTTTTTGAGAAGCAAACCCAAAATTCAGGTAGATTTTATGAAAAAGTGGCTTACAAAGGGAGAAATTTTCCAGTAAAGAATGGGTTTGACAGAAAATTTCCTGCAGGTACTGGTTGTTTAATCACGTCCTAGTGGCTGGACCAGGTATTTTCAATCAATCTGATTTTATGTAGTGTTTTAGCACTTCTTGGCAGCAAGAACTAAACGTGGCTTCGGAAATGGGTCAGAAATCATCGTTTAAAAGAGCCCAGGAATGGCTCGTTTCTGGAGATCAGACTGAGCAAATGTCCTTTCTTTTGTTCAATTCCACTTGGACTTTGTAATTTCGTTCTAAAAACCTTCTGCAGAAATTGCCATTTGCAGTGAGAAAATCTAGAGTCGCGTCAAGCCAGACCCCTGAGCTTTTCCTCCAGGATTACTGGGAAGGGGCAGTTTCTCTAACCACTCTTTGTTTCCCTTTTTTTTTTCCGAATTATTTGTTGTGTTCTTACTCGCTTTTCTGCTTTTGCTTTTCCCTCTGAGCTGGGAGCTTTGTTCAGACAGACCTTCCCTTGTGAACGGTTTCAGTTTCAACAAATTGCCATTCTGTGACACCCCGCCAAAAAAGTGCCTTGGAAAATTCCCAACCACCTCCAGTCTGTGCTCTGGAGCACACCTCATTCCCAAATCCTGAGCTGACCATGGACCAAACCATCCACGGGCGTAGCTCCCTCCACTCCAGGGCATCCCCTCTGCGAGGGAGTTGGCCCCACGGAACAGGGAAGGAATTTGTATCCGAGGATTGCAGTCCTTCTGGAGGTGACAGCCTCGGTTTGAAGTTGGGGAGGGTGTTATTCAGCATTTCTGACAAGAGCAGAATAATGATGCCGTGTCTGGTTTTGATTTAGAGCGAGTTGCGGTGCCACACTTAAAAAAAAAATAGAATTATTCCTGTTTTTTAGGGCTTGAAATGATCAGTTTTCTCTTTTGGAAGGTTAAGTGCAGGCAGTCCTCTGCATTTTTTGGCTTTGTCATCGGCAGATACAGAATCCTGTTATATTTAAGTGTTCACAGGAACAAGAACTTACCAGCCTTTGAAAGAAATACAAAAGTATTGATAATCCCGCCCTTTTTTAAAAAAAAAATTCATTTTCCAGGAGCATCTAGCAATGATAACATGAAAAAGATAAGAAGAACTTATGTTTTTTTTTTAATTAGGTGTAAGAAGAACTATAAAGTGCAGAAGATGCATAATGAGATGCAAATCATGAAGCGCAAACGGACTCGTTTGGACAACCTAGGTTAATTCTTTGCCTGCATGCAAAGATTTGCTTTTTGTTATGCACCTCTCAGTGCCTGATTCTCCTCAGATCCCCGAACGTGATCCTTGACTTCATTTTTTTCTCCTTCAACTCACGCTGCAACAACTCACACAAAAATTTCCGTGTTCTCAGCGATTTCTTTTTTTTTTCCCACTCTCCCCCCACCGTGCTTTCTCCGAGCTATAAGAATAACAAAAACAATAAAGCCAATATTCCAGTTATGCCTGGAGAAGTTTCATTTCGGTTTTGCTTCCACCAGTGTCAAAATACCACTCGGAGCAGCCTTCATTCCCCGTCACGTGCTCGGAGATTTTTCCTTCATGCCTTTCTGGTTAGAGATGTCTTGTTGGAGGATTTTATTTTGTGCATGTCAGAGAACAAGTATGTTTTTTATGACATTTATGAATGTGACCAGTCTGGGAACATGCTGTCTGTCTGGCCGGGTTGCAGCCAAACTTGAAGTCATTGTGACCAGAATTTCCAGTTTTGGGGGTGGCTGATCCATCAGCTGGGGTCAATAAATTGGCAGAGCCATCTTTTATAGTGTGGGAAGGGGGCTTGGAGGGATTGTCAGGGCGAGGTTTTAATTAGCTGGGATATTAAGCAGGATTATTCCTTCCACCTTTCTCTGCCTTTCTTTTTGGCTGTAAAATTTATATTAACTGCAGTATTAAATAAAAAAATAATTTCGATTCTGAATGCCTGTCAGAGGAACCAGTTTTGTCCTGAAGTGCAAGAATCAAGCCTGTAGCATCAAAATATCAAAGAATTTCGGTTTTCTGCTGCATGAAGCCTGCCTGCCTTCTTTCATCTGCTCCAGCCCTCTGAAATCCATGATTGAGAGCTGCTAACTCCCAACGATACCCTCCTGGCAAGCAGGCTTGAGGCGGGTTTTTTTTTAATATTTTATTTTAATTATTTTTAGTTTATAGCTCAGCAACTCGCCTGACCCAGGGGAACACTTAAACTAAATTTGATAGATGTCAAGTCAGGGGAAAAAAAGAAAGACAGCAGTGTTCTTTCTCCCTGCAATTACAAATGTTTGCTGGAGACTTTTCTGACGGGATTAAGCGGAGCAGAGACCTGGGGGGAGCAGAGAGGGATGGGAGCCCAGGGCTCAGCTCAGCCCGGCTGATGTTCTCCAGAACGTGGAAGGTGACACCTCCAGTAGCAGTTCCCAACTCCAAAACCGGCGGGTTTTGCCTTTTTTCCCCGTTTTTCCCCTCGATCTCGACGTGTCTTGCATCAACTGGAGGAGCTAAAAAGAGCATCCTTGTTTTTTCAGCTGATTTTGAGGTGTGGAGATGCCCCACAGACGGGCTGAGAAACCCCCAAGCAAAACAAAAACCAGAGCCCAACGAGCTGCAAAGAGGAGGGGAAATGCCCCGGGAAACGATACAAAATCCTGCTTTCCACGTCTCCCCTGAAAACAAAGATCAGAAACATCCCAAAAAATTAAAAAAAAAAACCCAAGAAAAAAGCGGGTCTGCTGTTTTCCAACCCATTTTTTTTCCTTGCAAACTGAATTTTTGAAGATACTGTAAACCAGACTGATGCAATCAGTGACAAAGAGAGAAAAATTAGGCTCCCTGAATTTTTATAGGAATTATTCAGATGGGAAAAATGTTGCATTTCTCCGGGATAATGTGCTGGCTGCATCAGGGAAAAGGAATGGGCTCTCCAGTTTTGTATCATTACATCACTGGCTCAAACCTTGCCCAGGAATTTAATCCAAAACTCAGTGAAATCAGTGGGAGTCTCATTGCTGGGAGTCAACACTCAGGTACACAAAAAGAGAACAAATAGAAATTGTTGGGAAAAACATTGAATTGTTATTTTGAACGTGTTCGGAGTTTTCTTTCCGATGGAATAAAGGAGGAAATGATATAAAATTCTGATCTTTCCGTGTTTCTTTTCAATAATATTTTTTGGGTGATCCCTGCTCCTTAGAGATTTCCTGCTTACATCTTATCACTGGAAAAGAAGGGGAATTACAGGCTGGGGATGAATAACTTAAATACACCAAAATTAGGTTGTGTTTAAAGCTTGGAAACCCTCCTTTTTGGAGTGTTTCCAACCTTTAAACTCCTTTTCTTTCTATAATGAAGAAATCAAAATGATATCTGTGGGACTGGATCATTTTTCCCACCTCAAGAAAAGGCTGGCAAAGAAATGCTGCACAAAAACGAAAGTGCTCCACGGTTCATGTGAAATCAGCTGATGCTGGTTCAATTTTGGGAATATTCTGAGTGAAATAACATTGCCAGAGTGGTGCACATGGCACTCAAAATAAAAATACTCTGAGTGTAACATTTTTCCTAATCGTAATTTACATCTTCCTGATGGAGGTGACCTTTCCATTGTGGGAACCAAGGGCGGTCCTGCACTTGCTCATGATTTAAAGTGTTTTCACTGTCTGTTTTCCAGTCTTAATAATTAATTCGAAGGTAAACCTTTTAATGAATGGCCAGGCATTTTTATAACTTATTGAAGAACATGTACTTAGAGTGAAATCCAAGCTGATTTATTTCTATAACTGTGGAATGTGAGAGTATTCCCTCCATAGTTTTCTTCCCAGCTTTTCAGATAAATAAACACTCATACATGTATTTACAATATTTGATAACAAAAAAAAAAGTGGAGATTATCCGAATTAATTCATAATCAGGCGGGTAAAGTGGCTTAGCAGATTCTGAAACCCCAAATTGTTCCGTGCTGATAATTATTTACTCCTGTTCTTTAATTCTGGGTGGGCAAGGCTGCTTTTCCTCTGTCTGCTGGCAAAAAAAAAAGCAGGGTGGCTCTTCCCTCTGCTTTTTGGCTTAACTGCACACATCTGGGTTTCGTATCAAAAGAAATAAATATCAGCCCTAATTAATCCTTTGAGGCTGCTGGGTACGAACTCCTGAGCAGCCCAGGCTTTAATTCAGGCCCGGGGAGGGGGTGTGCTGGGGAGGGCTGGCTGTTGATTTAATGCACGATATCATGTCCAAAAGGATCTGCAACAACACTGATTTACATCAGCCGAATATTTGGCTCATTTGAGGCCCCCCTGGGAAGGAGAGGGGGGATACCTCCACACCTCCATCCCCCCTGCTCTGCTCAGATGTGGTGTGGAGCAAACTGCATTGCAAAATGCTCAGGAAACCCAGGGAATTTCTTATAAATGCAATTTGCTGAGGTTGTTTAATTGGGGGGGAAAAAAAATTCTTTCAAGAAATGCAAACTACTCGATTTACTAGTGCTTTATAAAAAGTTATTTATAATGATTTGACCAGAAGATAAAGCTGCTGTGTTTCAGACAAAGGAGTTTCAGGATGGCAACACTCTGATTAGTTTTACATCTTTCCTAATTCAGCTAATTCAAAGACACACCTCAGGGATTTCTCAGAACAGCAATAAAACTTGTTGGGAATGGGCTCTGTTACATGTTTTACAATTCAAAACCTGTCTGTCTGTCTCTTTTTTGCTCCCTCCTTTTTTTTTTTTTTTTTAAGAAAAAACACTAAAATGATTTTGATCCAAATATCTGAGTGAATTCTGAGTGAATGGAAGTAAAGAGAATGTTAGCCCTGGCCTGGGTACAGCCAGGCTCTGTGCAAACTTCTCCCCCTTCCAGTGCTCCTCAAGCCTAAGCTGCAGTAAATGTTGTTATTCCAGCCCTGCATTTATCCAGCAAAAAGCTGCCAACGGCCCCAAATCGTGAGGCTGATTTCTGTAACGAGTGCTAATGAGACCACCACACTGATTTTCCCAGATTTATTATTTTCCTTCCCAACCAGAGCCCAGACTGGGACCCTCCTCCCCAGAGGTTCAAACCTGGTGTATTAATCCCCTGCAGAAATCCTGCCCACGATGCCACGTGAAGTGATTCCCATGGATCCAGGCTGGTTTTGTTGTGCTAGGCAGCAATGTGTTTGCATGACCATCCATCTATTAAAGGATCTCATTTTTCCAGTGGAGAATATTTCAAATATTTCCAAAGAAGATTTTCTTTTTCTGCTTTTCCTTTTTTTTTTTTTTTTTTTTTCAGTTGGGATTATCGAAAGTGAAAAATGGAAGGAATAAAATCACACCAAAAAAAACCAAACCAAACCAAAACAAAAACCTAAAATAAAGTAAGAAAAGCAGGGAAAATTGAGAATTTAGAATTATGGAATCATTTAGGTTGGGAAAGACCTCTGAGATCATCGAGTCCATCCACTACCCCAGCACTAACCCACGTCCCCAGGTGACACATCCACATGTCATAAATCCCTCCAGGAATGGTGACTCAACCACTGCCCTGGGCAGCCTTTCCCAGTGCTTAACAAACCTTTCAGTGAAGACATTTTCCCTGATCTCCAACCTAAACCTCCCCTGGCACAACTGGAGGCTGTTCCCACTTGTTACTTGGGAGAAGAAACCAAACTCCATCTCACTCCAGCCTCCTGTAAAGATGAAGCTGATGCTGACACTTGATGGCCTTGGATGATGCACAAATTCCAGTCAGAAATCTTTAATTCTGTGCAACATTTTCTGGAATTTCTTCCATGTTCCTGAATTTTACACACTTTCACATAGATCTGTCGTATAAACACAAAGCAAGAGAATCCTCTAAATAAAGAAAGAATTAATGTTCTAATTAACATCAGTGTCCAGTCTTGATTTCTGAAAGTATTTCACGAACATGAAGGGCCAGATTAATAAAATAAGATTCATAAAGTAAGGGCCAGATTTATTGCTGTAATGGCAGGAAATCAATGGCATAAAAATCAGATTCTGCTGCAGAAATCTCACTGAATTATCGCTTTCTTGTGCCATTTTTTATGGACAATCCGAGAACTGCCACCAGCTCTGATTTTCTTCAAATCCTTTGACAAAAGGAAGAAGTAAAATCCCAGTTCGATAAATTATAATCCCTGCTATTGTTGGGCAAACCAAGCCCCCGTGAAGGAAAAGGAGCGGCTGCAGGAAGGTCACTGGCAGGAAGTATTTGAACACCATTAATCCTCCTCTATCAGTCCCTCCTGGGTGATAAGACTCTCTTTAGACCCCTGAGTCGAGTTCCTCTTACCCTGATATCTCCAAGTGGTCGCTGACGTGTTCCTGTTTCTCAGGGCTGGCTGTAGGTTTGAGTTTCTCTCCTGATTTTCCTTTAGGTTTGAGTTTCTTTCCCAGTTTTCCCTTTAGGTTTGAGTTTCTGTCCTGGTTTTCCTTTAGGTTTGAGCTTCCCTCCCAGTTTTCTCTTTAAGTTTGAGTTTCTTTCCCAGTTTTCCCCTTAGGTTTGAGTTTCTCTCCTGGTTTCCCTTTAGGTTTGAGCTTCTCTCCCAGTTTTGCCTTTAGGTTTGAGCTTCTCTCTGTGTTTTCTTTTAGGTTTGAGTTTCTCTCCTGATTTTCCTTTAGGTTTGAGCTTCTCTCCGTGTTTTCCTTTAGGTTTGAGCTTCTCTCCGTGTTTTCCTTTAGGTTTGAGTTTCTCTCCTGGTTTCCCTTTAGGTTGGAGTTTCTCTCCCAGTTTTCTCTTTAGGTTTGAGTTTCTCTCCTGGTTTTCCCTTTAGGTTTGAGCTTCTCTCCGTGTTTTCCTTTAGGTTTGAGTTTCTCTCCTGGTTTTCCCTTTAGGTTTGAATTTCTTTCCCAGTTTTCCCTTTAGGTCTGAAGCCAGGGCAAGGTGGCCTCATTGTCTGGTCTCTTCTCCATTAAAAGTGAATTTTCTATTAACAAGAAACAAAGGTGCGTTTTAAACATGAGTGTGCAAGCTCCATATTTGTATTTAAATGCTCATTCTATATTTACCAGTGGCCTCTAAGTGCCTGGCCGGGCACATACAGAGAATGCAAAGCCTCCTTCCTCCATGAATGGCATTATTAATTTGGATTTAATTTTATTTTCATCTAGAAACTCATAGATAGAAATGTGTGTTTGGGCTCCAAGGCAACAGGTACCCAGGACAGCTAATTTGAGATTTTTCTTCTTATTTATTTCTCCAGCTATTTATGGGGTCACACAACCTAAGATAAAAGTGAATAATATGGGTCCTGTAGTGGTTCATTCCACCTCCTCTTCGTCGTTTTGCTGAGCTAAATGAAAATCTAAATAACCTATGGAATAACTTTATTTGGATTCTTTCCAGCTGTGCATTACAGCAATATCTGAACCCCTTATTGCTCCTGAACCTGTGTTTGCCTGAGGAGAGGGATGAAATGACCCCACAGGGTGAGAACTGGGACACTGAAAGTTACCAGGAAGGGAATTCACCTCAAAAATAGACTTGTAAATGAATTATCAATGCACAGCACAAATATTGCTGCTCAGGGAACCACCACCTAAATCTTTGTTTCATGAAGTCACCCATCTTCCAAATTCATTTTGAGCTTCTGTTTTCACTTTGTCTTACCTTTCAAAAGCAAAATTTTGAGCACTTTTCTGTAATAAAGGAACAATTAAGCTCTGACTTATGCAGAGAAAAGTTATGTTTAGAGCAGTGAAATACCAGAGACTGCATTTCTCAAAGCTACTTAAACAGCTCGGAAAAAACCCCACCTGATCAGGCACTTTGAAATAAAACAAAATCTTGTTTGTTAGAATAGGCTTTTAATGTCAAATTAAAGATGCCTGACTCAGAATTGTACACAATGGAACAGCTGGCTCCTTGCTCAGAACAAATTCTTTTTTACTGTACAAATATTAGTTCTGGTATTGCTATTTAAGATGTGAATGAAATTGACTTTCTGATCTGTACTAATGGTGAGGGCAGCACCAGAGGTATTTGCTGGGATGTCGTTTTGGGCAGGAGGTAAAAGCTGGGGTGCCGGGACAGGCTGAGTGCTGTGCACCCTTGGAACCAACCCCGGAGCGCTGCGAGCGCTCGGCTCTGCCAGCAGCCATGACCACGAGCCCCATTCCACCCCCTTTGTTCAGCCAGCAAATATGCAGCTGAGGTGGGACTGGCTGTGATCTAATCCTGCTGGGAGAGACTCGCAAAATTCCTGCCAAGAGAAGCAACGAGAGGCGTTGTTATCACTGAGAGCTGCTCGGAGCCTTGAGGGTCGTGCAAACATCACCGCCCTGAGTGAGCCCCAAACCGGGTGGATGCTGCCCCCAAAGTTTTAACAACTCTCAGGCACAAACCTGGAGCTCAAAGACAGGTTTAAACCATTTGCCTGAAGTTAAACAAAAACGCTTAAATAATTTTCTGCGTTTAGAATGTCAGAGTGGTTTGGGTTGGAAAGGAGCTAAGAGCTCATCCTGTTCCACCCCATCCATGGGCAGGGACATCTTCCACTATCCCAGGGTGCTCCAAGCCCCGTCCAGCCTGGCCTTGGACACTTCCAGGGATCCAGGGGCAGCCAGAGCTCCTCTGGGCACCCTGTGCCAGGGCCTCCCCTCTCTCACAGGTCAGAATTCCTTTCTTTTCCTGAATTTTATATGTCATAATGCATCTGCATAATAAGGTTTAGCACAAACAGAGTCTTTCAGATTTTGGTTGTGTTATCCACATAAAAATTCATCTCAACCAGATGTAATTTAGAAAGTGGAGGAGGGATTCGTGATTGTTGATTACATCATCCAAACCTACTTGAGGAACTGCTCATGGACGTCACAGTTTGGCACAGATTTGGAAAATTTCATTTTCCTTTGGCAGAGGAAGCTGACTAGGAATACTCAGTGATCAGATTTTCAAAGATGTTGAACCTCTGCAGCTCTTCCCATTTCCACAGCAGTGTTCCAGGTTTTGACACAGCTGAGCCTCTGTTCGTTACCATCTATAGGTTTCTTTTACCACTCTCTTATTAAAAGTGAATCTCTGTAAATGCATCTTCCAGAGAAGAAAATACAGCTTTGCCTGTGCCCTTTTTGGGGTACACACAAGTCTCTGCTCATGCCGGTTTATGTGTCCTGCAACCCCAAACCACTGCCTGACTTCACAGCCTGGACCAGCCTGAACATTTCAGGTCTTTCACTCCCTTTATTACACAGCACATTTGAAACCTGCAGTTTTATGAGAAAAATTAAGGATTTGTGCTGTGAGCCTCGTTTGATGCCCTGTGGATTTGTGAATGATTTTTACAGCACGGACAGGCAATCCAGCTTTCCCTTTGAGGAGGACACTGAGCCAAATTTCTGCCTCTGACTACTTTATGAAACATGTAGGAAGTTAATATTTAGGGAGGGTTTGGCTCATTGATCCCATTTGACAGATGGACACACAGATACAACCCAGACACAGGGACTGCATGAGCCTGAAATCCCAAAGGAGAGCAGCTAAAATACATTTTGTGGGGAGCAGGCTCACTTCTTTACAGGCAGTTGCAGAATTGCAGGTGGGATTTCACACGGACCGTGGAGCTTTGGCTTCAGCCAGGAGCGGGTTGTCTGTATAAAGGGAAAACAAAATAGACATTAAAAATGGGTGAAATGGGAAAATCAAAGCTTTCAGTAATTTATAATTAGGCCAGAAGAGATGATTGCACATATCTAATATTCCTGCTCAGCATGCTACGGGCTCCTCTTTGTCTGGGGTGAATGTTTGGAAAAAAACCCACCCGAACGTATTTACAAATGTCCACTGATAACTTCAGCCTTTCAGATTTCCATTTTTTCCCCTTTTCATCATAATCAATTCTTTCTTTTCTACGATGGCTTGATTATAAATATGGCATTTTGGCCATAGGTGACAGAAGCACTCTGGGCCAGATGTGCTGGCTGCCTGCAAAGGGCTTGGCCAAAGGACGTTGGTGGTTTAAAGTAACAGGAAACCTGAGGAATATCATAAATCAGCCTTTTCTGACTGGGTTTCTTGTACAGAGTAAAACAAAATGTATTGAATAACTTAAGTATGTGTGAGCCTCCTGCCTACCAAATTACTGGGGGCTGCCAGTGGAAAACACACTAATTTGATGTTGGCCTCCGAGAGAAAATTGTTAAACGAAAATTAGGTCTCAGCATTTTAACACAAAAATCAACTTGGAGTTCAGTGTTAACAGGAGCCTAAGGATTTAACTAACTGCAAGGAAAATAGGGAGAGGCAAAAATCCTGACTTACCAAGCCCCAGTCCTGAGAAAAAGCCTTTCACTTCTGGATCCCAGCACGGCAGGAGGGACAAAGCGTGTACCAAAGGGTGGGTTCTCTTTCTTTGCTCTCTCCTGCCATGGAGAGAGCAAGGTCAGAGGTTGACATTTTGTACTTTTCCACACTTCCATTGGCTTTCCTTAACAATAAACAGAAGGTGCTGGGCCAAAGTCATCGAATCCGTGACAGAGTGTCCGAAAATACGAAGCTTCCTGCATGCAAGGACATCAGAAGGGGCTGAGCTCAGAGATCCTCTCCCCTGGTGTCCTGGCAGGACATGTCAGGAGGTGTATGAGAACCACATCTGAGCTGTTCCCCTTCAAGGAGCTGTTCCCCTTCAAGGAGCTGTTCCCAGCCCCAGCTGGGCTTGAAGCAATCCCATTCCAGGGATATTCCTGCACATAAACCTGCCTGTGGCAGTGCAGCTCCTGCTCCAACCAGCTAAAATAAGTTATTGTAAACTGATTCATCCCAGGCCTCAATCAAAAGATGCTCTGTTCTTATCATCCCATTAAAGAACATTTTAAAACCATTAATTAAGACCAAAAATGTGGCCTGTTCCTCTCCCAGCTCTTCTCTGCTCTACTTAAATAAAATAATATCGAGAAACCAAATGTATTTTTTTTTCATCTCATAACCATATTTTTGGGTTTATTTTGAAGCAATAATTCTAAAGGTCTTTCAATCTCCTCTTTGTGACCATTTTGTGAGACAGCCACGGCCTGGCATTCTTGTTCCCTGAGGAATGGCTCCAACATCAATGCTTTACCATCCACACCTTCTCAGATGCTCGTGTTTTCCCTCTCAGAAACCACTCTGAAACAACTTTTAAATTTATAAATTGATGGGCTTACAGTGGGTTGGCCCAAGTTTTACCATTTCCTCCACTCTGGAGATGTTTTTTTGGTCAGCCTGGGACATTTTCTTTCCTGCAGAGTCTCTCCCTTTCTCCATGGAGTTGCTACGTGATCTACTTGAACACGGACCTTCTCTTATGGTTGAGAGAGCAGCTGATACATTAAATATTAGACAGAGAGCTCCTGCTCGAAATGCATCTGCAAACCAGAGTCCTGAGCCATACTTCTTGTTCTCTTTTGAATCTATATTTTGGGTTCTGGCAGAGGGACAGGGAGCGAGTGTGGCGTGCAGCGTTTCCCAGACTGTGTAGCTTGGCACCAGAAAATCATTTCTTCAGAGTTCCAAACCTGTCAGGATGCTCTCTCGAAACCTCTCCGCGTTTCAGAGACGTGTAACGCTAAAATGTCACTTTTGGAGCCCAAACCGGAGCGCCTCCAGCTCTCTGATTGGCAGAAAAGTGACGGATAAGCTCCAGGGAATTTCTCCTGCAGCTGTAAACTTTCAAAAATACTTTACTGCTGCAAAAAACTATAGAGTGTGCTTTAAATGAACAATATGCCCTCTTCATACCTCAGCAGCAGCGAGAACACGCTTTCCACTTCAGCATGAGCAACCCAGGGGTTGATTCCTGATTTTTTTTTCACCCACAAGGAACAGGTTAAGCAGTTTTTAGCTCGTTTCTACCTGCCACACAAAGCAGACAATATTCCAGACATCTCCAGGAGGAGGAAGAGATGATGCAGATGGTTGTGCAGATGTTTGGATCCTGTTCTCTCAACGCTCTAGGCAGGACAAGTTTAACCTCCTTGCATGCCTCACAGAAGACCAGATCACAGCTCTATTCTATCCCTGGGATCCTGGAGAAAGCCAAGTCTCCAGTTAATATGTTTATGTGACATTCGGGGCTTGGCTCTGCTCCGCCCTCGTGGGCCAAATCCCAATATGACCCAGTGCTCTCTCACATCAGCTGGAGGTTTGCCTGAATAAAGTAAAAGTTAAAAGCAAGCGATGCCTCCAAGTTTCAGGCCAGGGATTTCGTTTCACAAAAGCTCCATGTGTTAGAAAAAGATACATCGGCTTCAGCCCGCTGCAGGGTCGTTGTTTTCTGGAACTTTTTGTGTTTTGATTTTTAAAAATCTGAAATATGAGGAGGAAGGTCTTCTCCTCCCACTGCTGGGGTACACCCTTCCCTGAACAAACCTGTGCTCAGCAGGACCTGAATCCTTCCTGAAGCATTTACATGTCCAGGGGCCAGAGCTGTTGGCACTCTGCCCTAATGTCATCAATGGAAAGTTGTCTCCTGAGATCACCAGGGGCTGGATCATGTCCTGTTTTATTATCCAGAGAAGCTGTGGCTGCCCCAGCCCTGGAAGTGTCCAAGGCCAGGTTGGACAGGGCTTAGAGCAACCTGGGTCCAGTGGAAGGTGTCCCTGCCCATGGCACGGGGTTGGAACAAGATGATTTTTAAAGTCTCTTCCAACCCAAACCATTCTATGATTCTATAATTTTATGATTCTATTTGCTTATAAACAACCCCCAGCTTTTATTCTGGTTTTATTTTAACATTTACTCCTATGTTCTCTCCCTGCCCTTCATTCAAACCACAGAAATGACTGATGGTTTTATAGGAACAATCCTGACAAGAAACTGGAAGGGCTAAACAGTCTTAGAAAAGGACGTGGCAGCTCTCCAGCTGAAAAAAAGACTGCTGGAAAACACACAGGCTTGGGGAAAAGCCTTGAGCACAGATTCCTGGTGAGGGTTGCATGCCTTGGGTTTACCTGTTGCTTCCATGGTGTCCACGCTTTCCCAGCTAATTCCGGACACGGATCCTGTGGTTCCCAATGTCAGTGGGCTGCTGTGGGGCATCTGGGCTGTCCTTTGCAGGGAACAGTGAGGAAATTTGGTGGAGGACTCCCTGCCCCTTGCACGATACATGAACCCCAATCCAAATCAGCAGGGAGGCCAAGCTTGACCCCACTGCCTGGTTGAGCTGCTTTTGGTTGTAAGGGTTAAAAACTTGAGGTGGTATCATAGAATCACAGGCTAATCAAGGTTGGGAAAGACCTCCCAGACCATCCAGTCCAACCTTGGACCTATCACCACCATGCCCACTTAACAATAACACAAAGTGCCAGGTCCATGTGTTCTTTGAATGCTTCCAGGGATGGTGACTCCGTCCAACATCACCCCTTCAGAGGGACCATGGGCGTGCAGGCCAGGGATGATTGTGTGCATGGAGATGTCCCTGAGGGGCTGGGTGTGGCCTGGCTGTGTGGCCTCTTGTGGGAAGATGTGTCCCCTTCCAGCAGGGTTGGCTTCCCCAAGGCCAGGTGGTTTCTGATCTCCCTCTCCCCAGCAATACTTGAAATATCTACGAGCCCACTGAGGACCAAATATCAGCCAAATTCATCTGTGCTGTCAGTCTTCTCTACAGATGTTCTGGAGGTGCTGTTGAGTCTCTAACCACAGCGTTTCAGTGCTTTAATTGTGCCTTCTGCTTTGGAAACACAGGCAGAGGAGTGAGTAATCACCACAATCCCATGAATGAGCCTGAGCAGCGAGATTGCGCATGGAGAATCTGAGAGAGAGACCACACAGCGAGGAGGGGGAGCCTTGGGATTAGGAGCTGGGATTTCTTTTGCTCTGTGCACAATCCACGAGGCCGTGCTGCCCTGTGTGATCTCATGGAAGGAGCATATTTTCCATCTGTGAGGAACTCCTCGCAGTATCAGCTAAGTGCAAATTAGTAGGATCGTTAGCCACTCTTTGAGGGAGACGCCTGCCAGGAAGCCTGTGTGTATGTTTGAGGAGGAATTCCTAATGTCTGCATGTCTGGAGGAGTATAAATTCTTCTATTCCCCTCCAGTAGCCTAATTAGATTTTACTCTGTTTATTAGAAGAGTTCAGTTGCTAGCTTAACATGAAATAAAATCTGCGTGATTAAGAAGTCACGAGCAGTAAAGCTCACAGTGCGCTGTTAGAAATTTTCCTTTCGGATCGGCAGCGATGAAATCCTCCAGCGCTAAATAAAGTGAAAGCGGGAGCGTGTTTAGATCCAGCAGCCGGGATCAAAACAGGGCGTCAGGGATGGAGGGAGGGTTGGGAAGGGGGTGCCATGGCAATCAAGTGGTACCTGAAATGGGAGGATTACTGGAAGACTTGCATTTTTAACCACGTTGCTTTTTTAACCGCACAGCACACTGGAAGAAACATCCTTCTTTATGGATGTCCACTGAAAAACAAGGATGGGAAAGATGCTCTTCCGTTTGAAAATACATTCTTCAGCTCTCCTCACTTCCTTCACAATATATCAAGAGTCAAGGGCTCTAGAAAGATGGAGCAATATCTAGATCTAATTCTATTCAAACATCTTCAAGCCTTTCAGGGGCTGATGGCCTCTGTGATGCCAAACAGCCTCCAGCAGTTGCTGTATCCATTAATATTTCTAAAGTGAATCTTGGCCTTGGAATAAAAATCCATTGAAGACAATGAGATGCTTGGGGCTAGGATTAGATCCTTTCATGGAAAATGATGAGCAGCCAAAACCCCCTGAGATTTCTGAAGTTCAGGATTTGCCCCTCAGTTTCCAGATCTCTGGTGGCACCGAATTCCAGGCATGCATCCCTCAAAATTTCCATGTAACATTTTAGGAACCGAAGGCTGGGGAGCCAGAAGAGAAAACAGATATTCTATTTCCACTGACTTTGTTGGGAACAGCTCTGTCACACACAAAGCCATCAGCACCCTGCAACACGGAGCTTTCCAAGTGGTCTTTGAGTTGATGACCCCAAAATCCTACTGAAAAAATGCCTCTGTATTCACTTACCTGTAGAAAGAAAAATACAGAGTGTTTTTTCTTTCTTCCAATAATCTGAGAAAATAAAATCTAATTGCAAACGAGGTTATTCTTCTGGAGGACCTCCAAGAGCTGTGTCTACTGTAGGTTTTTTTGGTGCTGGGCTGCACCTAAAACCTCTGAGTCCAGCCCATCCTTCTGGCAGGGGCAACCTGATCACAGACACGAAATCCTATTCCTCATGGATCATTTAAAAATCCGTCAGGGGCAGAGTCAGGGTGCATATCTGAGGATAAAAGTTGGAAGCCTGGTGAAAAAAAGTAAGTTCTGGAGCCTAAAAAAAGAAAAGAGCAAGCTCAGAGGAGGTTAAGAGTCAAGGGAAGGAGACTCGAAACCTAAAACCTTCCCAAAAAAGCAAAGGGATTTGTGTAGCCCAAGGGACTAAAAGTACATTTTGGCCCAGGCTCTGGTTTTCCTCAGCACGTGCCCAGCCACAAGAGCCCATGTGGTTCTTCTGTTTTCCCAAGTCTTTTGAAATATAGATGCAAGAGTCTCGAATCCCTGCACTTCCCTGCATTCCTGAAGAAATTGGCCCACCAAGTAGCTGTAATTCAGGATACCACCATACACCCACGTGTAAGATTCCTTAACAACTATGCACATTTTCAGGCTCAAATATTTCAGAATTGTTTTCACTGTGCCTGAGCTGTAATTGGCTCAGCTTCCCAAGTGTTGGATCATCTAACTAGAGTGATTTTTGACTCCGAGCCCAGGCACCATATCAAAACATTTATCAATTAATCATAAAAAGTAACTAACATTGTTGTCCACCCAAGAAAAACTGTCACTTACAGACTCATGTGTGTTATTCCTTATGAAAGAGCTGCTATATAGAAGTTGATTTCCTGCGCAGACCAGGTGGAAAATCTGCTAAAGGCAGAGGTCAAATTTAGTTTAATTTTATATCCTTTGTTAAGAATGTTCTCCCTCTCTCTCTCTCTCTCTCAAAAAAAAAAAAAGGAAAAAACCCACCCTTGTGCTCCTTTCCAAGTATTCTAAAGTTAATTCATGTGGAAGAAAAAAAAAGATTAGGATAAAATTTCAAATATTAAATTCAAATGCAGGATTAATGAGTTTTATTTCAAAGCCCCAGAGGTTGTCTGGAATTTAGGACATTTTTTTAGTAGCAGACACGAGACACAGCCAGATGCAGTCGTGTTTTGGACCAGCTCAGCACAAATTTAGCACCTTGAAGGAGAAATTTTATGTCTGTTTTGTAAAGCAAACATTTCAACTTTTCCAAAATCCCTTGTCCAAAAGATGTTATTGTTGCACTGGATGAAGGAAGGGATTTAAACTAAGGCTGACTGGTTATTCCAGCACAGAGAAATCGCCACCCCATCACCATCCCTGTAGGTGATGTAGTTCTCCTGCCCCATGCAACAGATCCACATAAATCATATCTTTATTTTTTAATAATGTGGAGCAGGCTAGATTTAAAAAAAAAATAATAAAATAATTGAACCATTTTCCTGAAGCCAAATTCGAGACGCTCCTTGCGACACCCTGCAGGAAAGAGCTTTTTTTGCGACTTGGTTTCTCAAAGAGCAGCAGGGAAGAGCTTGGCAGAGGTACAAACACCATTCTTCTCACGCCCTTGCAGCCAGCATGGCAGACCCGGGGCTGAGGGGCTGCCCCACTTCACACCCGCTCCCCGAGGCAAAGGCCAAACCCCTCCCTTCCATTCAAAGATTTTGGTACCGCCCCAAAAATTAACAACCTTCAGCTTCCTCCCCGACACGGCTGCTCCCGAGAAGCACCAAGCCGTGTTTCGGGTCACCGTGGTTTGTTCAACCCAGAGAGGAATTCCTGTTTCCAGCCCAGCGATGGCTTGGGAAGGGCTGGTAACACCTGTGGAGCTCAGCCTGCAGATCCAGAGCAGGTGGTTGGAGCACGGCGTCTTTCGGGCAGCCAAAAGTGCTAAATATTGTCCTGACTGAAATCAAAGAATGAAATCCCCGTTGAGTTCCGTGGAAGAAGAAGGCGGCCAACGTTGAGTTTAATATTTTACGTATTAGCACTGAAATCTTGGTGGGAAAGAACCAAAACCTTGCAGTGAACACCTTCAATCACTGGAATCTTGTCTTAAGAGATTCCAGTTATAGCGAGAAGAAAACACTGGCGTCTCAGTTTCACATTCTGGCTTTTGCTCAAATGGACATACCACAGTCTGTAAATAGACCCAAAAACTGAAAAATCATTCCAATTAAATTCCTTCATTGCCTTAGAACTCTGACTCACCTGTGGACAATCGATGGAATTAACATCAACATATATTTAGATCTGGTGAAAGGCAAGCTTCAGATTAGCTATTCCGTTTAGAAAAACACTCATAAATAATTTTTTCCTTATGTCTTTCTGGGACGAAAATGCTACAAGAACAAGTTTTCAGTACAGAGCAAAAATAGTCTGTGGAAATAGCCTCATTTCACAGTATTTCTGATTTTGGGCCCCATCAAAATCAGTAAATGTGAAAACAAACCAATATATTATGCATAGCAGCAAATATACTTAAGAAACTCCTAAAAGTTTTATCCGAGCTGCAACTAAACTTTCTGGTCAACCCCAATTTTATCCCATCCAATTGCTCGTAATCTCATTCCATCTGTAACCCTTTTGAACAGCAAGGTTTGGATTTGAAGCTTCATTTTCAAGTGGATTTCTTGGACAGGATGGGAGAAGATGGATGTAATTGTCAGCAATTTCAGGTTAGAACTGCCTGGAGCTGTCCTGAGTGCAACACTGAGCCCCCACCAAGGGAAGGGAAAAGCTGTACAAGGCAGTGGCAGCTGCTCTGACTGCACCCGCATTTCACTCACGTGAGGCCAGTGCCTCTTTTGGTCTTGCTCATCTCTGAACTCAACCCCTGACATTTTCTGGGTGCTTTAAATTGAAAAGTATCTTAAAACCCAAAAAAAAATTCATCAAAATTTGCTGAAGACTTGGTGTTCAACAAAGACCCAGACAAAAATGTATTACCAGTGGCATAAGTCTATGCTTCATTTTGGGTACAAGAAGAAATGTTTTATTCCTAGACATTGCTTTGCACATGTTCAATCCTTATCAAAACAGCCCAGTTTGACACTTGTGTCCAAAAGTCGCCCCCAAATCAGTTGCATCACTCTGACCTATTGTCCAAGGCCGGCTAAACCGGAGGCTGAGCCAAGGGACACGTTATCCAAAGGAAAACAGCAATAGCTGAAACCCATCTGAGGCACCAACAGGATGTGAACCCTTCCCAACATCTTCCTTTGCTGAAAACGGATCATCCCAGCACAATGAAAATATCGGGCTGTGCTGCCACCTGCTCCACGTGAGCGCCTCCCAAGGCTGCTCAGCTGAAGAGATTGGTTGGTTTTCCCTTCTTGGCCTGGACTCTGGTGTGAAATATTCCCACAGCTGGATGTGAACAAAGAGTGAGGCATCCCAGTGACTGGACGAGAGGCTAGAGCCAAGCCCAGGCCTGGGTGGAAGCCTGTTCCATGACCAGTTGCTCCACACCTGGCTCGGTGCTTGGGGATGTCCTACACGGAGCCGCGAGGTTTTACGGGCGCTCCATCTATCGTTGCATCCAGGGGAGAAAAAAAAAAATGGAAAATGAACAGCAAAAAGAATAAAATGAAGATTTTTATGGGCCTAGGAGGAGCTAACCTGGAAATATCGCTGGCACAAATAGAGCTGTTGAGCAGACAATAGCACTGGGGTATTGCCATGGGTTTGTTTACCCAAACGTGGCCATCCTCGCTGTGAGGTCCCCACCCTCCCGGTCCCTGGCCTGGGGAGCTGGTGGAACACAGGCTGTGATTGCCATGCTGACAGCTTTATTGCCTCCCTGACCTTGCTATTTTTAAGGGAACAGGTTATCTCCGTGATGTAACCAGGTCTTCCTCGTGCTGTGAGGTCATTCCCACTGCAGGGAGCCGGAGCCTTTGGTCCTCTCTCGCTTGGAATGCCAAGTCAGCTGTTCCGCGTGTCCAGGAGCTTTATGGCACTGGTTTGGCTGAAAGCTACTGAGACTGAAGAAGTGATTTTATTTTCCCAAATCACCCAGGAAATACAGTTCCCTTCTTCAAACCTAATTTGCCCAAATTGATAGAGTTTAACTGTCCAAATTCTGAGACTTGAAGCTTAAAAGAGCATCAATGGGATCAATTAAATGTGTGCTCATGTTAGGAGTGGGAAAGTGCAAGTGCAAGTTGTAGTTCACAAGTGATTCTCTGGAATAAGTGCAATAAGGAAATAAATGATAAAAAATGTTGTTGCACTTCCATTTTGAAGGTTCTCATTGCAAAACAAATGGACAGAACTGCCAGACTTTCATTTAGGAAAAATAAAATGTCCCGGTGGGCCGAGTTCTACAGAGTCATTAAAGGCTTAATGTCAAGATGATCTTTCTGTAGAAGACACAGTCATGGTTTCAGAATATGCTAAAAATTTGGGTCAAATTAGAAAAGCATTTACTGACTTAGTAACTACTTATCCAACATTCTCTCCGTGTAAATTATTTACTCAGAATGATATGACTTAGAATCTCTCTCCCATTCGAAAATTCCTGCCTCCCGTCCTAATTCCATGAGAAAACAGACACTCACAGCAAAGGTTAGACCAGCTCTGTTAGGAAGCCTTTTTCCAGCTCCCATGGGCATAGAACACCTCTTCCAGTCTCAGTTGGAATGAGGAAATGAAAAAAAAAATTAAAAATCAAATCCTATTTGAGCTCATGCATTCCAAACACAGCCAAAAGCTGCTCCAAATCATTTCCCCAGTCCCTATTCTTGTTGATCCCAGCGTCGAGCCGGTTGTGAGACCCAACACAAAACTGCCTGGAAGGTTTCCTTGGCTCCTCTCAGCCTGCAGGCAAACCTTGAGGGATGTGCATTAAAGGAACTCCTCCACAGGTCCCACTGCTTAGCCCTGGGGAATGGGAAAAGGGGCTTATGGGTCATTAAATCCCTCCGTTCCCTCAGAGGTGGTGGAATGGGGACATCCGAGACCTCCAGGGAGCAGCCGGTGGGTGTAACCTGCACGGGGACACAGTTCCCATAACGTCACAGCAAAAAGAGGTGAGTTGGAGCAAAAATAAATTCACTTTCTCACCAAACACCCTCCTATTTTTTCCGAGTCCAGATAAGCAAATTAAAAATGATGTCACGGCTCCCCCAGGACATTGCAACACGCTGCCATTTGTCCAGCCAGAGTACAACTCCTATTAGTGTGATATAACCCAGTAGTTGGGAACTCAATAGGAAAAACAGAGCTGGAATTTAATAAAAAAAAACCCCTACAGCTTTTAACTCATTGCCCTTAACACGCAGAGCTACTGTAAGTGAGTGCCTCAACAGGAGCACTCCGAAGACCAAAGAATTAGAGTAAATGCAATCAGCAGATTACTAAATACCAATGGGAAATTTAGAGCTATAGAGTAAAATCCCAGAGCATTAAAGGATTTACTGCTTGGCATTGATGAGAGGCAAATCTTTGGATTTCCATTTCTATCCTTAATTAGCAACTGAGGTTTATTTTAGTCTAAACTGAGTCACGAAAGATAACACACCCTAAAAGAAAATAGATAGCAGTGCAATAAACTTCATAAAATGTCTTATTAAAAATTAGAAAAAAAAATAAAGGATTCAAACGGAAAATCAATTTCCAGGACTTCCATTTCCTTTTGTTTTCTTGTCTTCCCACCCACGCTCAGCTCTTTTCTAATAACACTCAGCTCTTTGCTAGCAAGGTTACCAAGGGTGGTAACAAAGATAGCGTTTGAAACCCGAAAGGGAGGCTCCCTCTCAGAAGGGACATTTTAGGAGTGTTCTTGCTCCTTCACAGCTTGGGCTCTGCTGTGTGCCTGCCCAGTTCCCAGGACCTCTCACTGGAAGCAGGATCTGAAATGGATGAGCCGGGTTCCGCGCGGCCCCAGCTCTGAACAAAACAGCCGTGTGAAACGGAGCAGGTTTTTATGGATTCCCTGGGACAGGGGAAAGACAAGGCTGTTCTGGTCTATGAGGAGATCCCTGGCTGGTTATCCTCTGATCCCATCCACCCTTTGCACTGCTGGTGATGTGCTCCCAGGAGCTGCTTTGGCAGGGCCGTCCTGGTTTGCTGGAGCATTCCCAGCTGCCAAGATGCACCAGGGATTTGGTGTCTGGTTTCCCGACCTGGGATTCAGACTCCCGCGGCACCATTTGGAGCACAGCTCCTGCCGTGGCTTCAAGTAAAGCTGTAAAATATAAGCAGCTGCTTCAGAACAGGGAAAGAGTGAAAGTCTGGGAGTTACATCTGAAGAAATTCATAACAACGAGGCCAGTCCCAAACAAACCTCGTGCTTCAGTGAGAAGGAAGCTGTGGTACCATCTCCTGCTGTTAGTCACTCCCTACTTTTCTCCCTTCCCCAGTGAACCCAAGAATTCATTTGGTCCACATAAAAATTAACTATGGAGTGATCTGAGTGTGATCTGGATCCATAGATCCATCCCTCCACGGTTTCGTAGCGCAGGATTCAAATCAAATCCAGCTCCGGCACCAAACAGGACTTCTAGGCCTGTCAGTCACCTAAGGAGCAAAACTCCATTAAGTTCAACCAACCCCAGAAGTTGCCAAGTTGGTATCTAGCACTCAAAAATTATTGGATGGCTTAAAAACTATTAATTTTTTTTTAATTGACTTTGAATTATTTTTATTTGTCTTGTAGTTTGCAGTCCTTTGGGTTGAAAACTGGACACTTGTTGGGCATTGACAAAGTTTTCATTGTGTGCTGAAGTAATTATTTATGCATCTGAAAATGCATTGATTATAATTATAAGATTGCAAGAACTGAGTCCTTAAAATAAATTATCAAATACCATGCGAAGTAAAGTTTTCATTCACTAAAGAAAAAGGAAAAAAAAAAACCAAAAACACAGTCACAACCAACCGAAACAAAACCCCACAACCCTTTTAATGAATTACTTAACAAGTGGTGATACTTCGATTTATGGTCATTCATTGCATCCTTATTCTCAAGGTGAATCCTGAATGAACACAGTCTGGAGGCACTGATGGATATCTGCCCATCCCAGGCAGCAGCCCCCTTTATCTCAGAGGCTTTAATGTATTTTGGGTTTGTGACACCTCTGCTATCGCCAGGAGGGACAGTGACAGCGGGAATGTGATGGACGAGCGTGGCAGAGCCAGGAACTGGGACTTAGAGGGTGCCCTGCACTAGCTCAGGGAGAAGAGACAAAGCAACTCCCTGCCTTGTTGTTTTAATTTGTTAAAATAACAGCTCCGTATTCCCAGGGGCAAATGTCAGGGATAATTGCATGCAAATTGCACTGGAGTCACGCTAAGGCACCCAGTGCCACCCAAGGGCTCCTGAAGGGTTAATATCGAGGAGTTCAGTTAATTTACAACTGGAGACCTTTATCGTCTCCCAGTGACATTGAGGGCTCACATTTCTCACTTAATTACTTGTTCAGCAATCAGGCCCGCGAGAGATAGATGTGTTCTGTGTTTAGCCCTCGCAGCTGTGAATTGTTTATTTACTTATCGTCAGGCCGGGAATGGCTGCAATTTAGAGGTTCAGATCTGTGCTACCCTGCGCGGGGCAGGTCCTCCTTTAAACACTTCCATATTCCGCGGTGGAATTCCGCTGGAGATGCCCATCTTCTCCTCCCATTCCGGGTAGCGGGGCCGGCAGGTGTTCCTGGTTAGCGGCCGCTGGGGTTATTCGCGCCGAACAACCGCCGCCAAGTTCACAACCGGGACGAGGGATCCGCGGAGAGAAACTCGGGAAGGTGAAAAGCGGGCCAAGGAGATGAGGCGAGATGAATTCCAGCGACCCGGCGGCCGTGGAGCGGCTTGATCCGTCTGGGATAGCTGCGTCACGGCAGCTTCAAACAGTGGCTGCCAGCAATTCCTAGGCCAAATGGTGTAATTACAATTTAAGCTGTCAAATGGTGACCAGATGGCTTTATCTTTCACACCAGAGGCCTAAGAAGTTGGTAGGTGTGACCTCTCCACATACCGATCCACCTGCAGAGCACACGAGGCCCGCGAGTGCCGGAATTCCCGGCATTCCCGACGTTCCCAGCGTGGCCAGCCCTGGGTGCCGAGGCCCACCCTTGGCTTTGATAACTCTGGAGCAAAGCTGTGTAAACCCAACAGCATCAGTTTTCACAGGGCTGCATCACCTCAAATGCAGCACCACCAGCAATGCCGTGGTGCTGAGTTTGTTAAGTGTTGGAACTAAATGATCCTTGAGGTCCTTCCCAACCTGAATTCTGTATTTCAGCACACGAGGGTTGCTGGGTTGCAAAGAAGGGAGGATGATCCCTGTTATTCCCTTGGGGTACACACAGACTTCCCATCTACCCAGGAAAGAAAGAGTTGTGCGAGGGAAGAGAATCTCAGTTCCATAGTTGGGCGAAAAAGGAGGTTTCAGAAGGAAAACTGGTGAAATTCCCTGCCGAGAGGGAAAAGTCAACATGGTCTGACCATCCAGGCATCGCTGCTGTCCTTGTGATGGGCCTGATGGAGGAGAGGAGGGTGGTGGAAGCAAGCTGGACACACCCCATAAAAAAGCCTAAGGTAGCTCCAGGAGAGTCTCCCTGGGCAAAGCCCAGCCCAGTTTCCCAGCAGAAGCAGCTCGGGAGGTCAGGGGCTTGCTGGGGAATACCCCACGACCTGTCCCACCGCCGCAGGCAGCTCTCTGCAGCCTCCGGGAAAGCGCAGGCTGTTCCCACACAGAGCTTTGCAGCAGGTCTCAGATTAGAGCAGCATTAAAAGTAAGGACTTTGGGGTCGATATTAACCCCAGAGAATTCCGCCTGTGGGCAGGTGGAGGGGCTGACAGACATCAACAGCAGCAGCAGAGTTTGTGCCTCCGGGCTCTTGCAGCGGCCAACTGCTTTTGATTTAAAGAAAAGGCTTTCCTGTCCTGTGCTCTTATGAGAAACACACTTTTCTCCCAGTCCCAAGGTTATTTCTATCCCACAGATGAGGAGAAGGGGATGGAAGCTGACAGGGAACATGGCAAGGAAGGCTAAAGCACAGAGGTGCTGCTTCCTAATATTTTTTTCTATTATCATCACCACTGCTGCGGGAACAAATTACCAATCTCTGCAGATGGGACATCGTTAAAGAGGTTTAATAATAATAATATGTAAAAAAAAATAGATCAGAACTTTCTAGTGTTGAAGAATTATAAGAGGTATTATTGGACATGCACAAAGAAACAAAGATGCAGATCATTCCAGGGCGATTTGGATTTTCTCAGAAACAGATCTACAATCGTCTGTGTCACTTCAGTAAAGCCAAAGAAAGAAGAAGAGAGCCTCTAAAGGTATAATTGAATTAGACAAAATCCTGGAATTTGATGAGAGATAAAGTTACCACTAATTCTCTTAAGAAAAAAAAAAACAGAAAAAAGGAGATGAAATTAAAATGTCAAAAGAGCAGTGAGCTGCTAAATTGAACCTTCGATTTTGGGCGCGTTCACGGTTGTGTTGGCAGCGCGTCCGTGGACACACTGAAGTAAAAACACTGCAAATGAGAAAGAAAACACCCAAAATCCAGCTTTTAAAAGGACTGAAATCAACAGCACAGAAATGCTTCAGGATTTACGAAAGAGAATTGCAAGGCAGAAACAAATGCAAGCAAAACCTGGACCAGAAACAGCCCCGTATGCACAAATGTGCTGGGGTTGGGATGAATTCCGCAGGCTGGATCGATGAGAGGGGTACCAGAGACTTGGGCCCAGCCAGGTCCCAGGCTGGCCTTCACCCACTGACACAGAAAACGGAGAGAAATGTTTGTTTCTTCCAGTATTTTGCTGTTTTTCTCCTTTGTTTCAGTTTTTGCTTCTGCTGACGTTGAGCTGACGGCAGCAGCTCCGGGGTTGGGGGCCGCAGCCTCAGCTCAGGGAAGGGGGGATTTTCAGAGAACTGTGAAAATTTAACTCAGATGAACCTTGCCCTGATTTAACAGACATAAAATGACAAAAAGCAACGTCTCAGCTTTTTAGGCCAGCAGAGGAATGATTGCAAGAACCTGTGACGGAGAGATTAAAGGCAATGGGCACGAGGAGCTGTTTGGAAGGGGAGAGGATCCCTTGTGCTGGCTCCCCAGCCCCGCTGCTTCACTCAGGATTTTCCCACACTTAAAGGGAAGCAAAAAAGTTCTCTGAGAGCCTGAGGGAACCCAAGGAACAAGGTGGGCTGGGAAGGATGCACCAGGATCCTGCTTGGTACCAGAATGCTGCCCCAGGTGTAGAGTACAGGGAGAGAGGGAGGCCCCCCCAGTGATGTGACTCCCATATAATTTTTGTCCTAAATACACAAAACACTGGCTATTGCAATGAACTAGGAATAATATCGTCCCCAAATGCCTTTTTTTCCCCAGGAATTTGCAGCAGAGCACTGGAGAAGATGCACTTCTGCCAGCAATGACGATGCCTTTGCAGTGCTGGGACCTGAGGGCAAAGAAAATCCCATTCTCTGATAGTTGCTCATCACCCCCCGCCTCCCCACATTTCAAAAAGATTTTATCTGTCTGGCATGGAAGATTTCCCAAACTGTTTTTATTAAGAGGAGTTTTGGATGCCAGCAATGAATATTACTCTATTACTGAAAGGAATCAAAAGCTAAAGTGCCTGCGTGTACAGTTAATCTATCCAAACAGAAAATGTTTCTTAAAAAATTACGCCACTATTTTTATAACAAACCTCAGCCAAACTCAAAACCGAATAAATAGAATGCGTTCTTTTAAAACCAATTTATTTTTTTTTAATCATGGGCGAGAAATACTTTCCTTGCTTTCATTCGTCAGGTAACGCTTCACCCCTCCCCGTATTTGAGCGCAGAAATTTGCCTGTGACGGGATTTTTGCTTTGCAGGCATCGGATTGAAACCTTCCCAAGCCTGGAAGGTGGATGTGAGCCTGAGGTGGCATCGCAGCCAGCTTGTGGTTTCTATCTGTTTTTAACAAAACCGTGAATAAGGCAAGAAAATGCCTCAAAGGGGTCAGGAGTGATGGGGAAGAGCCACTCTAAAGCCCCGACCCACTAAATAAAGCATCGGGTCGGAGCCATAGGAATTCCTGTAGGATTATACAAGGGATCTGTTCCTACTGGCACGCCGTGAAGGCAGGAACACAGAGCCACCGTCTTTATGTTCTTTAAAACTGGCCTGCACACTCATTACCACAGTGTAATTATCATTACGGTTGCTTAAGGCACAGGTTGGCCCTTCCTAGTTTTTACTGCCTTATTATTATTATTATTATTATTATTATTATTATTATTATTATTATTATTATTATTACGGTTTTAGTTGAACTAGGAGCCCGTGCAGAAGTTTTCCTGCAGTTTTGCAGTATTTATTTAGACTCTCTCCACTGCCCGAGACCACAATTTGGGCGTCCCAAGCCTCATCCCACGATCTTTCACTCCCCGAAATGCTGCGCGTTTTTGATGCCGTCACGAAGAGGAGCCGAACCCAACAATTCGCAGCCTGCGAGGACCCTAAAATGTGGTTAAACATTCCTAGAGGAGACGGTGATGAATAGGCAAGCAGGGTAACCCGACCCCCGGGGCTTACACGTCCCCTTTTTTTTGTTGTTTGGTTGTTTTTTCTCCTGAGCTTTCCAGGACTTTCAGCCCCGAGCAAACCCGGGGGCCTTAAAAAAAAAAAAAAAGGCCATGAAAACGCTTTAATTCCTACGACCACTGCTCATTTGAGTACGTGGTTTTTGAGAGGGGGTGATTCCCGCTGCAGGCTAGAAAAAAAAAATAATTAATTTCAATTTCTCCGCTCTGGTTTTGGTGTGTGAAAGAGAAACTCTGTGTGGGTGCTGTGCCATTCCCGAGCTTTTGAGCGCTGCTTTTTCTGCTGCCCTGCTAAAGGTCAAAAGCAGGTAATGGATGTCGAAATTTCCACAGAATGGGGCAAGCTCGGAGCTTGTTGACTTTGATATCAGTTTTCTTCCACCCCAGGGAATAAAAAAAAAATAAAAAAAAA
>VZTF01001216.1:1414013-1525135 GCA_013397755.1 Cnemophilus loriae
AGAGAAGAGAAGAGACGAACTAAAAAACCAAACCAATAAAAAAGGAAAAGAAAATATTAAAAAGTAGGGAAAAAAGAAGAAAAAAAAAGAAGAAAAAGCAGCTCAACTTCCCCCACCTCACTCCCAACAAGACCTCTACGCAGTAAAATGTTTCCTTGGATAAGGATTTTCCCCCATATCGTTTCCCCTCTGGATCCCTTTGGGTGAATCCCTGTCACGCACGATAGGTTTGGGATTTTTCCCCCCTATTTTCCTTTTCCCGGTGCCACTGCCCTGAGCTCGCCTGAGGATGATGGTTTGCCTCGCTTTGCCCACAATCCCTGTGACAGCGACACCGGGGCGTTTGAAAACGACACAAAATCGGAATAAATCCGAGTTGGAGCACCCGGAAAAGTGTCAGACAAAACACGCTGGAGCCAGAACGGGCTTCACCTTTATGAGACGCTACAAATTGCTGCTATGGACACTTTGGAGACCTCTGAAATCCCTTCATTAGCTGCTTGATGCATTTGACATCCGAGCTCATTGTACCCCCGAGGCGCTCAAAAGCTTGGAAATCAAGTTTTATGAACCTAATAAAACGCACGCAAAATTCGGCGGAAAACTCAAGAATCGAGAAAGCCTAAAAAAATCCTCTGACGACTTGCTGGAGATTTTTCGAGGCTGTTTGAAACGGGGGAGGAAACAAACTATTCACTTGTCAGAATGGGATTTTTTTTCCCTGACGTTTAGTCCTGCAGCGGGATTTCTTTATATATATTAAAAAAAATCGAGCATTCATTTGCGCTTAAAACTGACAGGCTGCCTTCGTTTCCATCCTCGTGCTGTATTTTCCCTCTTCCTCGATTCCTGCATTATGCAATAACTCAGTCATTTTTTGGGAACAAAGGGGGAATATAATGAGAAACATTACAGCGGCAGCGCGCGTTCTCCGCCCGCTGTAGCAGAGCGCTTTGCGTGTAATACACATTTCATTTCCAGCCAAAATTAACCATCCCAACGTCCTACACGATGGGAAGGGACGGGTTTACAATGTGGCCGTTGTGCGCCGGCATGAGGAGGTTTTTCTGTGCCTTCAACATCACCTGGGAGGAGGTCCCGGCGCCGCTGCCCACCCTGTGCAGGCAGCATCCCTCCTCCGGCGGCAGCACGGAGACGCCTGAAGAGGCTTTTCCCTTCTTTTCTTCTCCGTAAAAGAATAAACATTTTTAAAATAAATCACCTTTGCGATCGCTTTGACCCAGAAATCCAAACAAACTCCCAAACGCAGCTGAAATTCAGCTGAAGCCGCACGGTGCTTTTAACGCCCAGGGCAAATTTTGCTCGCTTAAAGCAGCGCCTGGCGTGAGCAAAACACCTTTTTTTTTTTTTTTTTTTTTCCCTGTAAATAGCTTTGTTGTTTTTTTTTTTTTACCAAAAAGTCGCGTTCGGGGCCGTTTGGGGCATGGCTGTAAAATCGGGCTACCTGCCCGGGGTGAGCGGGGCTGTTGTCACCGTCACTGAGGCACGAGTGCCACCAAGGCAGCGACATTAGCGGCTGGTAAATAAGTGTGCAGACCCTAAAGTGAAGGGTTGTGTCCTTTAGATAAGGGCTTATCTACACAGCCATTAAACCCACACTCACCTCCTCAGCGTTTGGAGAGGCTGAGGGTGTCAACTCCCGGAGGGAAATATTTATTTAATGCCTTTTGGAACAGGAGGATTTAATCCCGGTTTGGTGTGCCAGGAGAAACCCTTTCCTTGTTTTTGTTTGGTGGGTTGTAATTCTGTGGATTAAAATCCTTAAAATCTCTCTGTTTGCCCACTAAACAGATAAAAGATAATCAGGGTGGAGTCACTGAGGTCTTAATATAAATTTTTAATACACCTGGGTGTCTTTTCTGTCCTTTCTTCTTAGCGAAGTTCATCTTTTGATCATGTACACTGATCTCCTCTCCTCACTGTTTTTATGGCTGTCCATAAAAACAAGTTTATATATATTTAAAAAAAAAAAAAAAAAGGAAAAGACGAGCCAATCCTGCCATCTGTCACCGAGGCTGGAGCACGCTGGGTCAGGGCCGTGTGGTCCAGCTAAATTCAAAGTGAAGTCAGCAGCAAGTCCCCCTCGGATCCGAGTGTCACCGGGATCAGGCCCTGGAGATGTTCAGAGCTAGGAAGCAGCAGGGAGAGCCCCTCAGACCGGCACTGGTGCCACCGCTGGGCTAATCCACGGTGTGAGGCTGGGTAATTGGGTGGGTTAAGTAGAACTGACAAGATTTAGGTCCTGATCCTTCATCCTCTGTCTTTGTCCTCAGCAGAGTTTTATCGACTTAAGGGTGCCCAAGCAGTGTGGACTGGAGGAGAGTAGAAACCGCAAATACTGGATTTTAATTATGGTAACAACAGCAGAAAAGAACTAATCCACGAGGCAGCTAGAAAGATATCCTGCTATTTTACCTAATTCTTTTCTAATTTTGAGGTTTAACATGAAAACCAGCAACACTTGTTTTCACTTTTATAGATGAGGAAAGCGAGGCACGAGGCAAGAAATAAAAAAAGAGGTTTATTCAAGGTGCAACTTAGGTGGCAGAGTGCAGCATTAAAACACAGCTTTGTTTACATCCCAGCCTGGTGTGTTTAGACCAAAGCCACGCTGCCTTGCAGGTAAATCTCTGTTTTTTACTGAAGTCGATGGAAATTTGAGCACTGCTGAGCAGCCTGCGCAAGGATCGCTTGCTATCGATCCTTTCTGAACAGCTCTCCGTGTTTTGTTTTTATTTAACATAAGCAAAGTTCCCAGCCCCGTCTGGGGCCTGGCCTTTGGGGGGGCTGGAGAAAAATGGGAGTTTTGGTATGGTTTGGGGAAGGAGGAAGGAAAATAATCAGTCTTCCAAGCTGCATTTTCAAACGGGGACTGCTGCAATGCGAATTTTTTCTCTCCATGTAAACTGAACATTTACAGAAGGATGCACTTTTGGATCTGTCCATAAAATACGACAATTCTGCTGGCAGCAGAATGCATGGAAGCAGCTGAGTGAATTATTCACGTGAAAGCCAAGCCAGGACTTTCCATGACAAGGCACACACAGAATTCAGGGCTTGGGCAGGAGCACAAATCTTACACGCCTTAACTTAATCCCGGTGTAATGAAGCCACATGACGAGTAGGTTTTTCTCAGTCGCTGTCAGCTCTGAGGATAAAGCCGTCTATATCATCTCCCTATCTCCCTATCCCCACGATGAAACCGAAATCCAGAGCCCCAGAAAGCAGGGGGAAAAATTTGCCACCGAGTTAAGCGAGAAAGAGATGAAATCTCTGGATAAAACAACAATATTCCACTGCAGTTTTTTCTGGCCAGTTGCTGCCCGGTGTTTGCGACCTGCCCTGCTACAATATTGCGCATCTTGGGGCAGGAATCTCCTCATCTTCCTCAGCAAAGCCGTGCCGGGTGGAGTTGCAGCACCAGGGCATCCTCCTGCCGCCCTTGGCGGTGACGTTTGGGGGCACCGAGTTCCGCACATGGAAATTTTTAGGTTAAACCTTCCAAGGCGTCTCCTGAGAGCTCTGGGAGCTGAGGTGCCCAAGGAGGTGGGCGCGGCGTGGGTCTGCTCGCCCACATTTGCAGGTGGTTGCTGTGCCCCCCGTGGGGTCCCGTCTGTTGTCCCCCCGTGTTTATTTAACACTCCCAGTGCTGTAAGCCGGGCGATTGATCAGTAAAATTGAACTGCGATAGGGTTTTCTTGCCCAAAATGTCATTCCCGAGGGCCTCTGACAGCTCCCTTCTGTGCTCCCATAAGAGCCACTCCCCTTCTGGTCCTCTCCTGCATCTGGTCTTGGCGAAGGTGCTAAGATGGGCCAATAAGTGGTTTATTGATGTCACTCGTTTGGGATCCACAAGGACCCTGAGGGTCCCCTGCCGTGTGATCACATCAGCTCGTGTCAGCCCTCAGCCTCCCACGGAAAGGTCCATTCCACACGATTTTGTTCTTTCCAAAAACAAAAAAGTGCAAAAAAAAAAGAAAAAAAATCGAGGGAAGACATCAGTTCTGTTGCCACTCTGTATTTCAGGCTGAATTGTTGAGTGCAGCATGAGCCAGCTGGAATTCCAAAGGCTCCAGGTGATTTTATATATATTTTTCCCCCCTTGAATTGTAAGAAAAATGCTCGAAATTAAAACAAAGGCTAATTTTAAAAGCCTAAAGAGCTTTCTAAGGAATGAGAAGGGAGAAGAGCAAAAGGAAGGAGCAGCTATTCTGCTTCCCATAAACTCTCATCTTCTAATTAACCGAACCAAGGAGCGATCGACCCTTTTATGAGGATCATTAGGATAAATTTCCCAGCCGATGTGTTCCTTTTCTCCACCCGCGGGTGGTTTCCGCCCTGGGGATGGGCTTGGAGCAGCACCAGCCGGGAGCAGGGAAGGCTCTGCTCCACCTGCCTCACCCACCGCGGTGCAGGGCTCCGCGCTCGACCCTCTAGTGGACTCCCAGAGCATTTTCCTCTGGAAAAAAAATCGCGAAAAGAGTTTCGTGCGCAACTTCCATCTTCGCCGAGCACATTGCTGAGCAGCTCCGTGACGCCTTCCCACGTTTATTTAAAAGAAATTGAAAAAACAGCATAAACCAGAAGCCTTCTGCAGCAAACACCTTTTTCCCTCGTGGGAAGAAAGCTGAACGTCTTTTTCATTTTCCAGACATGAAAGGGCAAAAAGAATTCCAGCCTAAAGCAAAGGACTGAAGAAGAGTTGACATATTTTGATTATGTTTTATAACTGTATGGATCTTATTAAAAGTAATCTTCCTGAAATAATTCCCAGGCTGAGCACTCGTTTTTGAGGGGGGGATATAAATGAGAAAACAGCCCTGTGTGAACAGGACCAGCTCCGTTATTCAGGGGTACGAAATTTAAACAACGAATGAAAAAAAGATGAAAAAACATTTCCACTTTGCTTCCTACCATCCTCACTCTGAATTTTAAGCCAGTCCCAGTTACAAAACAAGAATATGAAGTTACAAAAACTCTGCCCAGATTTAAAGCGATGATAGTGACAGCACTTGCTCAGAAAAAGGAAATCCACCATTGAGGGGAATGTTTATATTATGCCTCAGAATTTCAAACAACTGCTTTTTTATCCAGAATAGCCGTGGATTTTTCTCTCTTTTCAATAGTGTAAATGACACATCTGAGAGGTGTGGGGAAGAACAGCCCAGAGCTGAGTGTTTAATGATGTGCAGACGGGAGAAGGAAAGAGGAAAATAGTGATAACTTATATCCAGATTAAAAAAAAAAAAATAATCAAGCAATGCTACAAACAAGTGATATTACTTCTCTGCCCAACCCAAAACAGAAAAAAAAAGCTTTAAATGCCTAATCTTGTGGATATATCCACGTAGCTCTGCTCCACAGCTGTTGTGAAGTGGTGACAGCTCAAGAAAAGGTCACTGTTGGATTACTCTGGGTCAGAAAGACTCAAGAAGATTCAAATCACATTCAGACACTGATATGATTTTCCAGGCTCTTTGAAAGTCCTAAGATGGGCCCGTGGCCATGTGTTGGGATGGGATTTTTTTAGATTTTTCTTGCCTTTTTTTGTCTTTTAATGCCAGATTTTTGTGATGGGCACACTGTCCATGGTACCACCTGCGGGGCTGCCACGACCTCCTGGCACCGCAGCCAGGCAGCACAGGGCCTGAACTGCACCTGCCAGCCCACGCCAGGCACCAAACGTCGCTTTTATTGGACACCTGTGGGAGGTGCCCCACCAAGAGCCAGCGTGGAACCATGGCCAAGAGCCGAAAACCCAACTCTCCTCCTCACCAGCCCTTTGACTCCTGAGCTTGGGAAGGCAGGAGGCAAAGCATGGAATCCTGGAGTCGTTTGGGTTGGAAAAGACCTCTCAGGTCATCGAGTCCAACCAATCCCCCAGCACTGCCACAGCCACCACTGACCCACGTCCCCGCCTGTCACACCTTTACAACCCTTAGATCCCTCCACCACTGCCCTGGACTGTCTGTTCCAATTCTTAATAACCTTTTCTGTGAGGAAATTTTCCTTATATCCAACCTAAACCTTCCCCAACTCAACTTGAGGCAGTTTCCTCCTCCTGTCCCTGCTCCCTGGGAGCAGAGCCCGACCCCCCTGGCTGCCCCCTCCTGTCAGGGAGTTGTGCAGAGCCACAAGGTCCCCCTGGAGCCTCCTTTTCTCCAGGCTGAGCTCCTTTCCCAGCTCTCTCAGCCTCTCCTGGGGCTCCAGCCCCTTCCCAGCTCTGTTGCCCTTCAGAGGCAGCTTCTGAGAACTCGAGGGATGTTCTCAGAATAGTTGGATGCACCAAGCTTGGAAGTTGCAGGACAGCAGTAGCAGAAACAATCATGTTACAGCCCTGTCACCTTCTGTTTGCAAAGGTCTCCAGCCCAGAGCAGCTCTCCTTCTGCAGGCTTTCGGCATTAAACCTTCCCACTCATGTTGTGCTTCGTTTGTTTAGTTGTGGGAGGAGAAAAGCAGCGTTCTTCCCCATTATCACAGGAGAAGGAACAGTGGCAGGAAATGAGGTCACTGAAATTACCCTGCTGTTTGGAGAAGGGCTTGTGTTCCTTAAGAAATTTCCACTGGAGGAAAGAAGTATCCCAAGCAGCGGAGCTGCCGCCTTTGTTTCATCTCAGGCCCCCTTCCCAGCTCTCTGCCGTGGATCCAATTACCCTTCCCTGGGAACAAGCTGTGGCTCTAAATTAAATCAAACCATTTATTTGTCCGGGGCAGCTTTGCTCAGAGACACCGAGGGCTTTCTGGAGAAGCTGCTGCCATTTGAAAGAACATCTTTGCCACTGTCACTCCTGTCAGGAAAAGTGAGGCATGACTGTGCCAGATGCATCCCTATTTTGGGGCCTTTTTCTATCCATGCTCCCATCCAGGATGTGTTTTCTTTTCTTTATTGGTGCCATTTTCCCATCTCAATTCCCAGTCTTTTGGAAATTTTATTTTTCATCTTCAGGTACCCCAAATTCTATTTTTCATCTTCAGGTACCCCAAAGCATCTTGTCCCCAAAGTTTGATTTCTTCCAGGCCTCTTCAAAACAGAATCCTGTGAACTTATCTGCATTTTCTTTTTTCTGGGCTGAAAGGAAGGAGGGAGTTTTCCATCCCTTTTGAGACTGAAATAAGCCCCTCAGTTCCTGTCCAGCCTTTTTCCTGCAAGGCCACCTCACTGGGGACAGAAAACACATCAGAGCTTTATTTTGGGACTTTAAAACTTCTACCTTTTTCTATGTGTGCTCCATTTTTGATGGGAACTCACCCATAAAGGTCTTTGGGATTCAAGTGTTGGGGTTGTCTCCCCGTTTACAGTCTAGAATTGGGTTTATTATCCGTGTTTATATATATAAAGTATATTTTAAAATATAAGAATATATATTTGGTCCTGGGGGCACTGGAAGGAGCTCGTCAGACCTTCCTAACAAGAATTCATTAAGGAATGAGATATGAGGAAGCAGTGCAGGTTTCTGAGGATGTCAGTGGAAATGAGGCACTGCCTGTGTCACCAAACAAGCATTGAGACCTCCTAGGGAATCCCCATCTTTGAGGATTGCAGTGTTTCCCATAACCTGTTGTTGAAAAAAGCAAGTGCCTCCAGGGCAGATGGAGAGACAAAATTCAGACACGAAATTTCCAGCAAGCTTGAACCATCCCTAAGGCAAATATAAAACTGAAAGGACAGAGAGCTACAGCCCCAAAGGAGGCGCTTGAGGAGGCGATTGCCCTCCTGGGCTACAGGGAAAATTAGCAGGACACAACATCCAGGTTTGCATTCATCTCAGTGATTTTCCCCATCCCAATCCAGATTTCTGCAGCTGGCAGCAGTGGGACCCCCTTCCTGAGGCGGGTCCGTGCCACAGCCCTGCTCCACACACGATCCATTGTGCCGCTGGAAACGCGGAGAGAGGGAATTGGAGACACATTTCGGGCACGGGCTCCCGCTTCTGTGTTGGGTTAATTAGTGGTTTGTTAGTGTGTTAAGTGCTCTGCGCATTGACCTCAGGCTGGTTGTCTCTAATGAACAAAAGCAGCTCTCCAGCACCAGGTAACCGCTGATTTCCCAGGGACTGTAACTCGACTAACGAGCACTGAGGTACACAGGCTCCCATCTGGCCAAGAAGTGAAAAAAAACCCCTTTTTTAGGAAATAAGAAAAAAGTTTATTAGAATGATTTCAAGTCTAATTTAAAACCTGAGGTCTGGGATACTTTAAAACCTTCCTTGTTTCTTTCCAATAAACTCCCCTGAAGCTGAAGTGATTTTTTGGACCTTGGTCTGATGATGGCAAATTTTGTTTCGATGGTAAAGTTCTTCAAGAAAGAATCTACCTCTTGTAGGAAACCCCATTTTGATCAGAAAATGCATTTTTGCCAGTGTTAAGTCCAGCTAGACAGGCTCTCGCAGGAAGTAGGATAGGGCCAGGCTGAAAATCCAAGGCTTTTTCCCTTTCCTGTTAGGATGTCCTTGCATTGACAGGTTACAGAGCTGAAACACGCTCTGAAAAAACCCCTCAAAAACCAACAGCAACGCACAGAGATGGCTCTTGGGTGACCCAATGGCCTGGCTCTGATTTTTTTCCGTGGGATTTAGGAAGAATTGCAAGGGCTGCAAGCTTTTGCAAAAGAACTGCTGTAAGTTGCAAGCAGCACTGGCAGCGTTGGCTGCCAGGAGTTTCGAGAGGATCCCTGGAAACACATTTGGTTTTAATCAGGCCCCTGCACTGTGGAACATCCTGTTTGTCTACACTTATTATTACTGACAAATTATCCTCCTCCAAATCTCAGGGAGCGTTCACTTTATCCTCACATTAAACCTGATTGGAAACAGTAGGTTTAATTGGACTCAGCATGAGGCCCAGTCGTAAACCGCACCAGTTCCTTGTTTTATTGTGGCATTCCCTGGATGTGTGAAAATACCATATTTCATATACAGGACCCGGCTTGCTACTGCCAGGGCTGTCACAGACAATGCACAGACACCCTGGGCTACAGGAACACCCTCTGCCCACTCCCAGCTGGGAAAAGTTGGCCATCCCCAGCAATCTGTGGATAAAATACGTCATTCCAGATCTGGCCCAAAAATCTGAGAGTTGTCTTCATCACTGACTGGGCCCTGTGGTCTGCAGGACTCAGAGGCTGCTCTGCTTCAGCTGAGCTTTGGAGTTTGGGAGGGATGGAGGAGCCAGTGCAGGGAGTGGATCATCCTCTCGCCGGTCTTGCTGAGAAATGTGAGCATCATCTTCTTCCCCTCATCAGCTGGAGACTCTTTCCTAGGAAAAGCCTGGGAAACCTGAGGGGTTAGAGCTGAATTCAGTTTGATATATTTGGAGCTTGTGCCAAGGGTTGATTTTACAGGACAGAGCTGAAACCTTTCAGTCATGGAGGAGCCCACCATGGCTGGACTGGTGGTGATTGTAGGGTTACCTATTTGGCTGGTGCTCTGAGGTCTTCCCAACATCTCTGATCTTCCCTTGCTGGGAGTGACCCTCCAGCAGCTGTGCCTCATCCAGATGTGCACTGCAGGGAAGTACAGGTGTTTCCAGGTCAGGGAGAAAGTCTGGTGAGGTGTCAGGTAGGGGCAGGCTTGGGTGGAAGCCCTGGGAACGAGCTCGTGTCCGCGAGATTCTGGCAGGAGCTGAACTGTTAAACAACTTCTTTCCAACGTCCTGGGTGTGGAAAAGCATGAGACAGCATGATGTGCCTGGGGTCCACAGCAAGGGGAAAAAACAAACCAGCAGAAGACAAACAGACAACCCAACCCCTCGGCTATTCACGTTTACATGAACTGGGATTGTTCACGAGGACTGTAAAGTGTGTGATCTGCTGAAATTCAGCTTTTCATGACAGTATGGGCTCTCCCAAGTGGGTAAAATATCATGCAAGGGATTATCTTGGTATAAATATTATTTTAAACTCAATTTAAATGGCACTTACATTTGCCATGCCTGTAAATACCTTGTTCTGGAAGAAAAATCTAGATTTCTGCATTTCTCCAGTTTTGGGAGCTGTGTTCTGCAAAAGCAGCCTTTTGGAAATGATCAACACCTCACGTGGGTTGTTGATTAGGGGTCCTTACCAGGAAAATAAACAAACAAAACCCCAACTACAAATAGAAAAGGAATTGCAAACGTAATAAACATCTGCAGGATGGAGACTTGTTCCAAACTGTGCTAGAGCTCAAATCTCAAACCTTTCTTCTAAATTGTCTTTGACAGAATCTGTACCTCGTGTTGTCTGGCAAACAGCATCACTGCGATGCTCCTTCTAGTGACACAACATCTTCCAGCGTTCACAAAATATAAATCAGCTTTGCCCTTTAGACTGCAGCTTCTGCTTGCTTTTTTTGGAGACCTGGATTGTTATTTTTTAAGGGAACTTTCAAAGAGGTCAGAGCAGAAGGGTTTCTTGTAGGTGTCTGTGAGGCTGGGCACGTTCAGCCCGTCCAAAATCAATGTCCGTCTGCTCTGGTGATGAATATCAGCCTGGTAGAGGTAGAAGCAGCTGTGTCTTCCTAGAGTAGTAAAACCTCCGTGCTTTTCTGGAAGCACCATGGAAGTGGCTCTGGAACTCCCTGCCGTGCCTTGGATCTTCCTTTGGGGCAGCAAGATGCACAGCCGGGGTCACCCTGCACTCATCCCACCAAAGCAGGGTCAACAACCCCAAAACTCAGCTTTTTTACCCCTGTGCTTCTCGTGGCCTGGAGCATGAACTTCTCCTGTGCCGTTTTTGGGTGCTGTCCTCTCGGTGCTCCTCATTTGCTTCACCTTAATTGCCGAGGCACTCACACCACTTGTGCTGCTTTGGGGTAGTTTTTAAACAAAAAATCTGCAAATCTACAGGAGAATTACTACTAAATCTACTAAATCTACAGCTCTGCAAGAGGCTGAGATACCAATGCCCATCATGGAGCGGAGGCTCCCAGCTTTTGTTGAAAATTCCCTGTATCTTTCCCGGAGCAACGCGTTTCCTCTACGATATTTAGAAAGAAAATACGCTGCCGTGCTTGGGAGAGACGTGGAGCTTCTCGAGCAGATGGAGGTGGCCTGACAGCTTGTAAAAAACCCTTTGCAAACAGTCAGCAGGAACGACAACTGACCTCAATTACTGCAGCCTTTCATTTCTCCATCTGGGGAGGGCACTGGGATTGTGCAGCACTGGGGCGAGGAACGGGCTGGAAAACAGACGGAAAAAGCCTGGGTAAAACCAGAGTGCTTTGGAAAACATATCCCACAAAACAAGTCCTTTCTCATGCTGTGTTTTTTTCCCCCCCTCCAGTTCAGCTTTGGTACTGAACTTTCCATTTTCGACTGACCGACATAAATTAAAGGCAAACATTGGCATGGAGAGGAAAGATGGAGAAAGTTGACCATTTCCCTCAGGAGGTCAGCCACAAATTCCTGCTGTTGTCTGAGAAATGATGAGCTACTCTTTGGAGACATGACTTAGATCATTCGGTGTCACAGGGAAACTTTTCAGGCGTTTCAGCAAGACTTGAAATATGTCATCTTTTTTTTCCCCCCATTTTTTTAAAATAAATATAGTTTTAGACTATGTACTTTTTTTTTTTTTTTCCCCTTTTAATATAGTCTTCCCTACAAAAAGCCAGTTGTGCACGGTGCTATTTCCTTTGGGCAATCTTACAAGAAATGTTCCCAGCTCGCTTCATGCCACTACAAATATCTCTTTACCTCGGAGAAAAGGGCACATCACTCCCTTTTTGCAGGCCTAAACTAATTCGACTGCCTGAGCTCGAACAGCTCTGGGTGACAAAGTATGTCGAGGAAAATGTGTCACTCCCCCTTTATCATTCACCTTCACTGTTCATAAATACAGCATAAAAATCTATTTACTCTGAAAGGACTATCTGTCATGGAAGTTGGTGATCCCAGCCCACCCCGCTGCATTTGGAGACAAACTTCCAAATCAAATGCAAACCCAAATCGCGAAGGGCGGAGGATTTAGAAGATCTTGTAGGTGGCATTTCCAGACAGAAGGAAAAGCAGCTCTCAATTCCACTTAAAATGATAAATAAGCAGGACTGGTTTGAAACCTTCAGCAGAGGCTTTTCTGGTTTTCACATTTACGGCGGCTCCTGGCTGACGGACTTAACAGATGCAACCCCAACTTAACAGGGATGAGTAAAATGGTTCGAGACACCGTAAATGTTCATCAAAAACTCACACGAAGCCTGAAACGAGCTTTCTGCTGAGGTTCCTGAAGCTGACTTTTTAAATTCCTCCCCATCACGTAACGGCTCTGGCCCCACTTTCATCCCTGGATTTCATCCAGGGAAAGAAGTCAAAGAAATTTCTTCTGCTGAGATATTTATTGCGTTTGCTGTTCGAGGAAGTATTTGTAACTTGTTCAAAGTTCAAAACATCACCTCGAATCTTGCAGACTGACCTGTGAACCTGTTGCAGATCCATTTCTGAGGGCATAAAATCCAGGTTTGAAGCTTTCACAGTTATTTTGGGGGAGGGAAGAAAGGTATAAATAAGTGCCGTTACCACTAATTCTAATTTTTCACAAATGTCTAAAACGAAGTAATTCCCCCAGGATATCGATGCTGTGCTGGTCTTTTGCTAAATTAAATCAAATCTTTCTTTTCACTGTCTCCTGTAATTACAACAGGCTTCCATTTGACGCAAGGGAGCTGGAGGCCAGTTGGGATCACCTTATTTTTTATCTGTTGGTGAACTGCAGGAATTCCCACTGGCAGGATGCTGGTGGATTAGCCAATAACCTCAGCATAGTTTTAATATCCTTGACTTAAGTAATAATCTCCAAAGCAGGTTCTGTAGAGGGTTTTTTAACAGATTTATGCTTCACTCCTCACGTTTTTCAATTACCCACACCCAGGGATATTTAATGGTATGCAAATCCACCAGCAGTTTTTGAGCCTACAGATTATTTAATTGAAAGAAGCATCTGGGGACGAGGAGAAAATCCTTCCATGAACTCCCAGGCCCTGCTTCCCACTCCATCACATCCTTTGAGACCCAAAAGAGAGGTGCTGAAATAGAGAAGAAATTGTCAGGAGGAGGTCTCTGAGCACTGTGGTGGCTGTCAGACCACCCTGTGAGCACCCAGAGGTCAGGGATTCAGCCCAACCACTCAGAGCAGACGCGAGCACATTCCCAAGCAGAGAAAACCAGCAAGGACTGCATTTTACCTGATTAAAATGAGTTTTTTCCCCCGTTTTTTTGGAGGAGAGAAGTGTTTGGACAACGCTCTTGGTGGCAGGGTGTGGCTCTTGGGGATGGTGCTGTGCAGGACAATCCACGACTTGGATTTGCTGATCCTTGTGGGTCCCTTCCATCCCAGCATATTCTGTGATTCTGCAATTTTATTTAAGTTATAGGAACAATATTAATGGTGGAAACAGCACCTGTGACATTAATTGTGGTCACAAATCATGGGTGGTTCCCCAAATCCCTGCTTGGAGCACGAGACTGGGACCCACCTTTGACAGCAGGTTTGGGAACAAATATTGATCATCATCATCATCATCACTGCAAGGAAATGCTGGTCCCGCACCCTTCAACACGGATATTTCTTAATTAATTTCTTAATTAATTCTTCATTTCTTAATCTTAAGATTTTTTTCTTACTCGTTAGCATTTCCAGTACATTTGCTTTAGTGAGGACAGCAGCATTTTCCGCCAATAGTATTTTTAGGAATATTTTCCAATGGCTCAGCTGAACATTGCTGAACTGACTGAATAAGGAAAACGGATATTTTCCGTGCCATTTGTGAAAAATTTATGCTTTCTGTGTCAGCATGAAGGCGTGAAAGCTTAATCCTAATAAAAAGGCTTATTTTAATGGACATATTAATAAATAACAGAGAGTGAGTCTGCGGTGGTCAACAGCAAAACCATCAGACGTGGAGCCCACTTGTTTTTCTGTACAAGAACAGACACGAGCCCTTCTGCAAGAAACCTTTATTCATTTCCAACACGACTCCTTGGCTGTGGCAATATGGCTTCAATTTGTTTTAGAGGCGCATTATGAAGCTGGAGCTCGAAATGACGCATTTACAGTTCGAAAGCAAAGCCATTCTTGGGCGGGAAGGAACTTGTAATTTTGTCAAATTACACAGAAAATGAAATTGGAGGAGCAATAAAGTGCCTGAAATGAGGTAGTGAAAAGTTCCACAATGAAAAACCCCTATGTGCTGCCCATGCAAAAACCACGTTTCCGTCGCCTTTACTTAATTTTGCACATTTCTCCACAAGCAATAATGACAGAGTCTTGCTTTCACTTTTAAATACACGGCTCTTTGTTTAACAGTTTTTATGTTAAAACGGGAGGATAACCTTTCTCAGTCGCATTTTCATCCTTAAATGTTCAAATTCAAACAACATAATTTGATTCAGACAGGTAAATAATTCTTATTCTTAAAAAAAAAGTATAAAAATCAGCTGTCATGAATTAAAATCCATTTTTCCCTAACCCCAAATAAACATTAGTCAGTCTGCATTTGATTGTAATAACACACTTGTCATTTCAGATATAGTATGTTGGAGGGTTTTTTTTTTTCCTAAAGGCTTTATTGGAATTCCTTGAGCTAAATTTGCTGTGGGTTTATGATGGCTTCATTAAAAATCAGAAACCAAAAGGATGTGGAGGACTCTGAAGAGTTTGTACTAACATGAAATAGAAATAACTCACAAGATTTTTCATTTTAAAGCTGCTCCTGTTTCACGTGCCCTCAAATTCCGTCACACAGTAGTAATTTGGGGCCAAATGTGAAGTATTAAAGCACTTAGTAAATTTATTTTGAGTTGAGATTCGTGTGCAATGATGCTTCTCCCTTCCTTAGAGTAAATCCAGAGTAAATCTGCTCAGATGCTGAAGTTTTCACTGGTTTTACACTGTTATGGTGGAGATCTCAGGGCAGATCAGAGCAGAGATCCCTCTCACTAAATATCAGTGACATATCTCCAGAAAAGGGGTTTATTTCAAGTCATCACAGCTTGTATCTCAAACTGGCCTGGTGCAAAGTTATGGTCACTTTTATAAAGTGTGACTTTTCACTTCTTGCTGATTTGAATTGCAGAGCAGAGCCCTGAGGGACAAACACGGGCAACAGAATCTGAAATTCCCGTTTCTGGTTGCCTGTTTCTGGTAACTGCGGAGTAAGAGCAAGTTTCAGGCTTTGGCTTCATCCCGAATCTACTTAAATTCATAAGAGGTGTTCATTAATTAAAATGGGACTATAATTAGGCTCTAGGTTTTCCATACTAGCATTGTTTTAAGTCTGAAAACCTAAAAACTGCTTCAGAGAGAAAGAAGTGGTGTCTTCTCTGGATCCTGGGGCTAATGGGACAAGAAAAAGTGAGATTTCATTGCGGCAAGAAAGGCTCAAATTAAAAACTGTAAAAGTTTCCAAAGGGTGAGGGTGACACAGTGGCTGCAAAACTCAGAGGAAGTGCTGAATAACTCTTCTGGAAAAGGGAAGGAAAGGAACTTTTGACAAGGGTGTGGAGTGATAGGAAACGGGGGAATGACTTCAAACTGAACAAGGGCAGATGTAGATGGGATATTGGGAGGAAATTCTTCCCTGGGAGGGTGGGGAGGCCCTGGCACAGGGTGCCCAGAGAAGCTGGGGCTGCCCCTGGATCCCTGGAAGTGTCCCAGGCCAGGCTGGACAGGGCTTGGAGCCACCTGGGATGGTGGAAGGTGTCCCTGCCATGGCTGAGGAGTGGAGCTGGATGAGCTTTAAGGTCCTTTCCCACCCAAAGCGCTCCATGATTTTACGATTCTGACAGAACATTTTCATTTTGTTATTTATGGGTCACAACTTTTGCCTCTGTTCATTTTGTGGGTCAGTTTTTTACCTTGACTTCCCATTTTGCAACGAAGTGGCAAAACAGTACCCGAACACCTTCACGGAGTTGTAACTCATTGCGGGTATTTAGATGACAATTGGCCGTGACACAAAGCTTTTAAGGCATAATCAGTAGAGGTGAAGGGGAGCAAAAAGTGAACACAAGTTAAACACGTAACCTTCTTCCTCAATCACCTCCCAAATCCATCTGTCAGGTATCCCCTAGCCCTCATTTAAACTAGAATAGATCCATTTTACTTTCCCTTTCATGTTTTACCCCGCTGGAAGGTCGCCCACTCTCTCATGTCAGACCTGACAGGATGTGAATTATCTCCATCCAGCCTTGCCATGACTTTGTGCACAGTGATGTAATGCCCCAAAAAGCCTGGTTTAGGAAAAAAAGAGACGGGACTCATTAACAGGAAAGGAAACAAGCCTCTGTTTGACAAGCAGTGGCTGGATATCAAGGAGAGCTTTCTTAGAGGAAAAAAAAATCGTTTATGACCACATGAATTACAATTATTTATTCAGAGGGAAGAAATGGCCATTGAATTTTTAACTAGAATCAGCTGGTTGAGCAACCTACAAGCACCAGGTATTCGGGCATGGATTCCAGGTAGATTCAGACAGGAAAGGCTCAAGTCTGCTCCCTGAGGGATCAATAAAACTCCCAGAACTTGAGCGCGAGCCGGAGCAAACGCAGCCAGCAATGTTTCCCTGCTCTCCCCTTCCCCTCCATCTGGGAGAATCTACCAGGACATCACCGCCCCACTCCAGTAATCCCCTTGTTCTCTTCTTTCTCACCATCTCCAGTGGGTGCAACGAGCTCGAGTGAAGCCCTGGCTCTGCCACCCCCTCGTCCTTTCTGCTCGGAGCCTCTGCAGCCAGGGCTGCATTCCAGCAGCGTGATCTGAAACCGTATCCCTCTAAGTTCATGAAATATTCGGCATCTGTGCGTGTGGACTTGTGAACTTTTACCTTTTCCCTATCAGCAAGGCAGCTCCCCTCACCCTTTCCTCCCCTCAGACTCGCTGGGAGCGGTGGAGTCCTGATCTCCACCGAATCATGGAAAGGTCTCCAGCACAGCTCCACGGCAAAATACTCCCCCTCTACCCCATCTCCTTGCTGTGTCTCTCATCCTGGGCTGACACTGGAATTCTTGGTGAGTGTTGCAGGGACCTCAGATGGATTTGCAGATTAAAGCACATTTTGCTCACTTTTAGGGGTGAGCCTGGCAGCCCCAGCAGCTGCCAACTGATGGAGCATCCCTGAGGGTGATGATGAAGTTTTTAAAACAGTGGTGGTGAAACACTGATGTAGGTTTCCCTGAGAAGGGATGGATGCTGCATCCCTGGAAAATTCCAGAATTGGATGGGGCTTTGAGCAACCTCATGTAGTGGAAGACGTTCCTGCTTATTGCAGGGGGTTGGACCCAATGACCTATAAAAGTCTCTTCCAACCCAAACCATTTTGTGATTCTGTGATGGTCCCAGGGATAAGAGGAGACAGGAGACTGTCCAAGAGTGGTTTGAAGGGCCAGTAGGGTTTGTGACAAGCCGTGGAAGTGGCAGACGACAAACACATTCTGGAAATGAGACACATCTGTGACACACCAAAGTGTCACTGCACATTAAAAAACCCATCTTGAGCTGCATTAAAGGCATCAACCGCTGGAGAGTAACGCAGCAATGAATATTTGTGTCCCTGCCTTTAACAAATATGCCAAAAACAGTCTTCAGCTCAGTCCTTTCAGCTGAGACTATTGCTATTCCAGGAAGTGAGCAAAGACTCATGGACAGCTACCCCACTATTTGTAGGCACCCCATATAATTCTATTTTTCCCTACCATACTGATGCTCCCAGATGTGTGGGTTTTATGGAAGGAGTGCCGTGTGTGCCTACTTATACTCACGTTTGATTACACACTGGGATTTTTCTGAGCTGCAGAAGAAAAGATGCCAGTTTCCTTTTCCCTGCTTAATTACAAGCTGGATTTGGCTCCTGGGGAGGTCAGTGTGACTGCAGTGACCGTGGCCAGACATATCGCAATGTCAGGCTCTCCCACGCACGGCTCAGCCCACGTCTCCCAGCCTCGACCTTGGAACACCCTCTGCCATTCCGAGCCCTCCGTGAAAAATGTGCTGACGCTGAAACCCCCGCTGAAAACAGACATGCAATATTTGGGGGCATTTCAGAACCATCCTGATCCTTTTGCCAGTGTGCTCCGAGGCTCCAGGCGCTGTGATAACCCTGTCCTGTCACTGCATTGTCATTTGCACACTTAAATCCAACCGAATTCTTTTTACCTCCACTACGATCTGCTTAAATCTCAGACCCTTAATCCTGGAGGTTCGTTTTGATCCACGGAGAAGTAGAAGAGCTGCAAGTGTGCTCTGGCTCCAGGGTGACTGCAGTGATTTGGGAGCCCGGGTTGTTATCTCTTGTCAAACCCGTCTGCAGTCCCAGGGTCCAACTGGAAACATTTGTCAGTGCCCCTTACATAATACCAGGTTTTATGGAAAAATTGAACCCTTCAGTAACTGCAGAGGAAATTCCAGAGCGAGCCTACTGACAGACATGTCTTGGAAGTCAGCTAGCTATTTTGGCAGAGAGCCAGGATTTTTTTTCCCCTTTGCTTCCCCACCACCCTTTAAGAAATAATAATAATATTAAAAAAAGAGGATAAAATCTCTTTGGAGCAGAGGGTCTTGAAACCCAGGAAACCTCACTGGTGCTTCACTTTCAACTCTCTCGAGGATATTTGGGAGTCAAAATGGTGCACACAGGAAAAATTTGTGAGACTGAAAACTGTCAGTAAGAACAACCTATAGGACAACAAGGTCTAGATCCTCTTTGGTCTTTAATGTATGAAAATGATGTGGCTTCTTTGATTGAATTTAAGAGTCATTAAAACATTGCAATCTGGCTGATAAGCCCTCAGCAGAAGCGGGTGAGAAAGGTTCAGTGTGTGCCTTGAGGAAGGCAGAGATCTGATTTTGCTGTGCGAGAGAAGGGGCTGTAAAGCCTGTGAGCCAAAGCCTCTCAGTGCTGTTTAACCCAGAAGATGAATTGCCACAGGAATGAAGTGACAAGAGCACTGGGAAATTTGGAAACTGGGAACTGAGTCAGCACCAGCTACAGACAAGATGTGGACTAAATCCGTCTGGATGGATGTCCAGGAGAGCTGTGAATAAAGACAGAGAAAAAGGTGTTTTCCAGTCCCACCCCCTGCCAGGGGCAGGGACACCTCCCACCACCCCAGCGTGCTCCAAGCCCCATCCAACCTGGCCTTGGACACTTCCAGGAATCCAGGGACAGCCACAGCTTCTCTGGGCACCCTGTGCCAGGGCCTCCCCACCCTCCCAGGGAAGGATTTCTTCCCAATATCTCATCTAAATCCACCCTCCCTCAGCTTAAAGCCGTTCCCCTTGATATGATGGGTCTGGGTCAGGGTCAGGAGAGCCTGTGCCTGGAAGCAGGATGAGCTGTAGGTACCAATGACTTCCAGCTGACAGGGACATTTCCTGTTCTCCCCAGCTCCTCACCTTAACCAGGAAGGGTGAAAGCAGCTTCGTGTCCCCAGCCAGCCCCCGAGGTGACATGGCTGTGGCTGTCACTCCTCTGCTCCTGGCGCTGGGCATCCAATGGCACCGTGGCCACCAAATATCGGCACGAGGCATTTTTCCCAGATTCCTTGCTCCCCCCTCCAGCCCTGATCTGTGGCTGCTCTGACTCATCTCGTAAACACCAGTCGCTGCAGCAAGCAGGACCGACAAAACAGAAAAAAGAAGGGGAAAAAAAAAGGGAGAGAAATGGAGAAAAACGACCCCCTCCTCCCGCTTCCCACCACCGCCCCTCTCTTGTTGTTGCAGAGGATCTTCCTGGCCAGACTTGACCTGCAAACAGTGGTCACCAGTGAACCATCAAAGGCCTTTCACATCTCCAGCAGCTGCAGGGAGGGTTCCTGTAAGCGCTCCTATCACTTTGACACCTCCAAAGCCAACAACGCCAATTGAACACTGTCGTGGGCCGTGTTTCAGGGACCACCTTCAATGCTTTGGCTCCAAAGAGCTGCTTTTTTCCAGTTCCTTGACACAGGGGGATATATATCTCAAAACTTGGCTGCAGCAGCCAGTGCATGCCTTGAGGATTACGTAGCAAGTGAACTTTGTCAGTGTAAGCCCCAGTCAATAGGAGGAATTAAGTAGAAAGACCTCTATTGTTCCAGCCAGCCTTCTGAAGGCACTGATTGGCAGTAAAATGTCTTCAGTGACAGATGTAAAGTAAATATTGCCTATGCCAAGTCTCTACATTACTTTGATTACCCACCATCAATCAATTTGTTCCTTCCCTTGCAACAATAGCGGCTGCTGTTACGCTTTGGACCCCTCCGATGAAGCCCGAAGTGTAATTGATTAACAAACTGAAAAGAAAGGTTACGCAAATGACAGCAAAATGTATCTCAGGAGAAAAACGAGAGTACTGTCTCTGTGCACGTGAATGTGCCTTAAGTATCTTGGTGGTAGGAACAGAATGATATCCCTTCAATGAAAAAAAATTTAAAAAAAATATATATATCACACATTTGTACTCATATATCCCCTCAAACTCCCTCACGAAACATCAGGTCAGTATTTGCAATGTCCCCATGGCTTTTACAGCGGCAAAATGTCAGGAATTCAAGGAAAACCAAAGTACTGATGTCACCTTGAGAATGGAAGCAAAGCTGGAGGTGAAGAGGCCATTTGAGCAGCAGATTCCTGAGGCACGGGATGCACAGCATAGCTACAAGCATTAACATAATTTCTTGATTCCAGGGGTTTTTGAGGCCAATGCAACATCCCTTTTCCCCTTAATTCATTCTAAAATTAGCAGGTGCTCACAACAATAAATGTCCTTTTGTTTTACTGACACCGTATGGGAGTGCAAAGAATTTTCAGGTCCCTCAAGGTGAAGGAGAACAATTTTTTTGGAAGAGAGGATGAGTTCCTAAGTGCCTCTAGCCCTAAATCCTCTTCTCACAAAGCAGGACAGCACATTTAGGGCTCAAAGCATTTAGCCATGTGCAAAGAGCCAAGAACGGCCACACAGGATCGCGTTCGCTTCCTCTGACAGATAGTAACAGGCACTGAGGGAAATGCCACAAAAAAGACAAACTAAGAGCAGCGTCTTGAATATTCTCCCAGCTCATGGTGAGAACCAGCACGGGGATTTCGTCATCTGGAGGCTGCTGGTGTGTCCTTGCCCTTCACTGATGGATACATCCCGTGGAGATCTCGCGAAGTTCTTTTCCGAGCCGTGTCTACACTCTGGTATCCTGTGGCAATGAGTAGCTCAGGGGCTGAGCAAAACAATCCTTTCTGGATTTGTGCTTAAGCCCTGCTCTCTGCTGATGGCGCTGCGTGCCCCAAGGTCACCACGAGCCCCAAGGTCACCACCAGCCCCAAGGTCACCACCAGCCCCAGGGTCACCACCAGCCCACAGGGTTCCTGTCCTGCGTTTCTGGTGACCCTACAGAGGGACAGCTGCCTTGGCCCAGGGCACCCAGGGCTCTGCCCATCCTTTGGGATGCCTATAAAAGTGTGGGACAAGGAGGTGTAACTTCAAAATGTAAGGAAAGGAAGGTAGAAGTAGCTTTTGAGGAGCTGCTCCGTCTCAGAACCCTCTCTGCCCTGAGAGGAAGTGCTCTGTTAATAGCTGGCACTGAATAGTTTTTGAGCCCGTATTTTTGTTTCTGATTTGTTGCAGCTTTTTATCCTGCTGCGAATCATGAACATCACATGCCACGCTTAATAACGCTGAAAATGAAGCGTGTTTCAAGATTAACTTTACATGCCAAGTCCATCTCATGGGTTAGTCTGGGACGAGCCTTCACAGACAGAGGAACCAAATTTACATGGCAGTGATTTTATACCTCTTCTCAGCCCCTGCAGCCCTGGTTCAGTGTGTGCCTGGGTAATGGAAATAAACCCTTCATATTTCATGGGGTTCTGGCTCTTTTCTCAGCCACTGTGTTTGTGGGGCTCACATGAATGCCTTTAATTAGTTTTTCTAATTTCCCCATGAGAGACCAAGCCAGTGACAGGCAGAGGAGGCAGCACGGCAAGAGAAGGAGAAATTTGGGAACACTAAAAGATCAAAGCCAGGTTGGATGGGGTTTAGAACAACCCAGTCTAGTGGGAAGTGTCCATCTCTCCATCACAATATCAGCCCTGCAATGAGGGGGGGGAGCATTTTTCACGGGGGAAAGGACTCCAGGTAATTCCTGATGGATTTAGAGCATCAGCTGTCTCCTTGGCTTTCCCTCTGAGAGGAGGGAATGTTGGGAATGGCACAAAATTCGAGCCTCCCCGTGATTTCAAACAAAGGCAGCACACTGGCATTTGTGCCAAGGCAGTTTTAGTAGTTTTTAATCCTCCTGCTCCACCACTAATAACTGCCTGGTTGCTGTATATACATATTTTGGTTCATACTTGTCAAATCAAGCTGTAGAATTAGCTGGAGCGCCTGATATGTGTATTTTTGGAATTACTTTTATGGTAAAATCATTAAGGCCACCCACTAACCAACATATGATCTCCCTACTGGCTTGGCTTTGGTTAGAGGTATTACCAATAAGAATTTAAATATTTTCCTGAAATAGTTATTTTTTCAGTGACCTTCAGCAGCAGATGGCCACGGCAGCAAGCACTTATTTACGGCTTCTGTGTGCTAGCAATACTTAATTAATTTGTTGAAAACTTATTTTCCAGCCAAACAGGGAGCCCAAATGTCTCTAAAAATGGTTGATTAGGTGGCCTCAGCCCTGCTTGCTGGCAAATGGCTTTACTGCTGCCTGGCTTGTGGGGCAACATGGAGAGATGTGGAGTGTGAAAAAAGAAATTGCTGAATAGTTTGATTTCAGGCGGGTGCATTTCTTCTCACCGTTTCAGTGGGTGGCTGCATTTTTCTTCTGGCCCATGTACCCAAGGTGAATTAGGAGAGGGAGGTGACACGACAGTTTTCATCAAAGTTTGGACAGATTTCCTCTGAAGGAGACTGTCCAGGGGATGGCCCCGCGTGGTGAAAAACGGCTGCAAGTTCATATAAATAAAAAGGCTCTTTGCCAGAGCAAACAGACTCACACAGCTCTGCCTGCGACAAGAAATTCTGCCCCAGTTCCTGTCGTTCTCCTGCCCAGGAACCAAAATCTGGTTTTGTTCTGGCAAACGCCACAACTGAGCGTGGTGAGTGAAAACACGTGGAGCGTGTTTTGCCACAATCAAAGATCCGTCTGTGCATGGAAGAAGAAAAGGTGAGCTCAGCTTGGGTGTCTTTTCCCCCTTTTTTTCCCCTGCTGAGAAATGAATGGCTCCAGGAGGATGTTTCTGTGCGTCACATTCGATATTTTCCTTATTTTTTCTATATGAAAACTCCTGGCAAAGTGAGACAAAGTTTCCCAGCTCTAGCTGCTCCGTGCTCTTGGGGATTTTCAATGACATCTGAGGATCTTGGAGGTGACACGACAACAAATGCCTCTGAATTACAAAACTGGAAGGTAAAGACCAATTTTTAAGCCTGTATTTTCACTCTACCCGACACAAGGGTGTCTGCAGTCCTGTCTGAGGCTCCTAGCGTGCCTTGGGACAGTGAAAAACATAGTTAAGATCAACATCCTGATTTGCTGACATGAAGCACTAAATCACTCACATGCACACTTCTGAACAGGAGTGTGGGGAACAACATCCACTGCCAAGATGAAAGGCCAGAGCTGGTGCTCCTCGGGAAGGTACTGCAGTCACAACCGCCCGGGGAAAATTTAGCACCTTCCCAAATCCAAGGAAAATAATGCATTCCTAGCAGAGCTCAGCCCTAGCAGATGTTGGGCATGAGCATGAAACAGATTTTTGAAATAATAATCAACCGTAGATTCAGAAAGCATCAGAAAGCCCCTCAGAAATGGTAATCAAGCTCAGATCCAGGGAGCCTACAAAAAAGGCGGGGAGATTTTTTCGGAGGGTGTATAGTGACAGGAAAAGGGAGAATGGGTTTAACTGAAGGGGAGCAAGTTTAGATGGGATATTAGGGAGAAATTCTTCCCTGTGAGGCCCTGGCACAGGGTGCCCAGAGAAGCTGGGGCTGTCCCTGGATCCCTGGAATTGTCCAAGGCCAAGTTGGATCGGTTTTGGAGCACTCTGGTCTCGGTCCCATGTCCCTGCTGGGCTTTGGGCTGAGCTATTTCAAATCTGTGCAGATCTACTGGGAAGTGAGGAAAGATTCGGAGAAAATGGTTCCAAAAATTGCAGATTTTGTAGTTGTGGGTGAATGAGTGACCAGGTTCTGACTGTAACTCCATTACACTGTGGCCTGCAGCAGCTTTCAGCCTTCATTTTGCCAGCCAGCAATCTGTTGATTTAATTTGATGTTACAACCGTTGGTTATACCTAAATATATCAGGAACATGGACCTCAGCATTCCAGAGCAATAATTCACGTCGAGCTAACCAAAGGCAGCATATTTGGCTTCTGATGGCCCACAATCCATCTCAAAGTTCACTGCAATCTCCAGGGTCTGAGGAAACCCACAGATGCTGCAATGCCTGTTTTCTTTGAAATACAGAAAAACTCTTCTCCTGAAAAAGAAGTCTTTTATTGTTATTATTTGTTTTTTTCCCCCCCTCAGCCCAGGTGATCTGTAATCCCAACTTTTTGAGGGAAAGGAAGGAAGACCAAAAGAATAAGTGTCAGGTAAGTGAAGCAGCCTGGTCTTCATCAAGCAAACACAGTCCACCAAGTTCCTCTGGTTGTATCTGCCCCACGAAGGGGCTGAAATTCTGAACAGGAGGCTGGAAATGAAACATGAGCTCTAACTGTACTTATTGTGCCAATCAGGGAAATTAATACTTGACTGGTCAGGATAGTGTGTTTCAACAGCAACACGAAAATAAAACTGAGTATGGAGCAGAGGCTGCTTGTTTTTCTGGAAAAATAAGAAAAAAGAAAAAACAAGAAGATATAAAATAAATAGAAAAGAGACAGTCCTCAAAATGTGGTGCTGAACAGCTCTCATGTGAGCTCCTCGAGAGGGTGCCTAAGCTGAAGGGTACAGGGTGTTTGTGCTTCACAAGGAAAATATTTATACCTTGTACATAACCATAGCTGAGAAAACCTGCTCGAGGTCTAAATAGTGTGACTACACGAATTAGGCTGATGGCTCTTCTGGTGGGCAAAAGGGATGTTTGGTGAGGACTGTGGTGGATGCAGAGCTGCATAAAATGTGAAAAACAGACCTGCAGCATGGCCAGGTGAGCGTAAAACTCTGCCTTTGTAGTAAACCCCTATGCCACTGGGAGTCATCAGTGGTTTTGGCTAATTTTATAGCAAATTACCAAAAAAAAAAATTTTTCTCCCTCTTGCTGAAGAGTCTTCCTCCTCTCACAGGTGGTTAGCACATGCTCACATATTTTTTTCCTTTTAGACGATAATCTTCGTCAAAGGTCTGTATCTAAAAGGAAGATTTGTGGTAGAGGGAAAAATGTAAATTCAGTATATGTGAATATAAAGGGGGAAGTATGGAAACGACTGGGCATTTGCAGCATCTTCCCAAAACACTGCCACTGTTCACTGGTTTTTCTGCAATGCTCCCTACCCTTTTCTGGGGCAGATGAGAGACCCTCCACTGCTAAGGCAAAACCAGAGGGTGTCAGAGGGAAACCTGAACTACAAAACCCCCTTTTTCTTAAGCAGATAAAGGTGGATATGAGCAAGAGAGGTTTCTGTGCAAATTAAATCAGTTTTTTTGCTGGCTCTTGCAGCAGGGGCTGCTCAGTGGTGCAGCCCATCATGATGGCAACAAATCTGTAGGAGAACTGGAAATGCATGGAGGAGCCAGGCAGCCCCTAAACATCAGCAGTGCAAGCCAGGGGATGCCAGAAGGGGAGCTGAGATTCCTGACAGCTCACACTTGACCCTCTCTGATACAGCTGGAGAGGGTTGATCACAACCACTCTGCACCAGGGACTAACGCAGAGGCATCGCCCTGGAGTCAACAGCTTCCAGTGCTGAAATGCCTGCTGCACTTGCTGCTGGGAGAGCAAGCCTTGGCAGAAAGACAAAGGGATGCTGGAAGGGTCACTGAGATCTCAGACAGCACGAACTAAACTTGCCAGAGCTCCTTCGAAAAGCTTTTCCAAGCAATGGTCACACAAGTCCTTGGTAGGGCTGTGACAGGGGTCGATCACTGAATGGTTGGGGCAGCTCAGTCTCCTTCAGTTCTGCACCACTTGGTCCCCTCTGTGCTCCACCAGAACAGGTTCTTCCCTTCCAGAGCCCATTTTCCTTGTGATTTCCTACCATAAACCAGTCAAACCTCGTTCTGTGTTAGGTTAAGCAAAGCAGCCGCACTAAAGAGACATAAAAATGAGTGACATATTACATAAATACGAATGTGCACTATAAAAGGGCTCAAATGGACCAAGATTTTCATTAAATAAGAAAGTTACAAAACTTAACAGCCTGGCAGCCTCCACCTGCTGCCTTGCTCTGCAAGTTTTCCTTCTGAGGTTTAGTCACAGACAAAAGTATTATCCAACAGGAGCGAGGCAGAAAGAATCCAGCCCCTGGTATTTTCAGGAAAAATTCAGGAGTGCAATGCAATCCCCACATATTAATGCTGCTGTTTCAAAGCCTTTCAGTCTCACACTGCTCCTCCCCATTTGCATCCTGCAGGACGCCCTGTTGGCAGAGGTCCCTTTTGCTAAGTAGCAACGTCAGGATTTAATCTTTCCAAGTCATGGTTGAAATGAAAAAAAGAAAGGGGGGGGGAAAAAAAACCCAACCCAGTTACAAGAATTGAGATTGGGAACAAGAGAGAAAGAGAGACAGATGCCAAGATATGACGAAAAAATTCTGTTTCTTCTGCCCGCTGCTTGTACTGAGACTCAGGTTGCTGCGAGAGGGGAAGTGAAGGTAATTAAAACAGGTTTGGAACATGGAATTCCGAGCTAAGTCTCGTGTGGCAGGATGTGCAGATAGCAAGAGGCAGAGCCTCCATGCCAAGCACCACAGCTACCTTGGAGCTGAGTTCCAGCAAAGCCACTGTGAGTGTTTGCACCGATGGCTGAGAGCATCAGATCCAGCCCAATCTCATCCCAGGAAACTCAATGCAGTGAGTGAGTGAGTGAGTGCTCCTCGGGATCTTCTCACCACAGTGGGTGCTGGAATGATGCCAAAAAGGATCTTTCCGAGGCAGAAACTCAGGCATTTGTGCAAAGGGCTGATTTGGAGCCATGTGTTAATGTTCAGATCTGAGTGAAGGAGCTCAGCTAAACACCCTCCTCTTCCTTTTCAAGTCTGCTTTTCATGTGGCCCAATTCTCGTTAGTTTGTCATCTTCCTTAGGAAAAGCTTTCTCATCATTCCAAGGGCGCTCGAGTGAAGAGGTTAACAGGAATCCAGGATTACAGAGACATCTGGCTTTAGAAAGCCCCAAACACTTCAACTTCAGCCTTGGCAGAGAGCTGGGGTTCGCTGGGGAGCAGAGTGTGGAGATTGATTGCAGATCCCGGAGCCACGGCGCCAAGAATGGATGCAATGGCTTGGATGCATCAGGAATATTGGACAAGCGCTGGAGTGATCGGGGGGTCAGCGCCCGTGTCCTCACCAAACTTCTCCTTCTCCAGAAAACTGCTATTTAATTACACACTTGTGACATGAAATGGACTTTGCCAAAATGTTTTCCAATCTCCAGTGCACTCCAAGGAAGAAGACGTTTGGGAGACGTGTTTTACTACCTGTCCCTTTGCCTATCTGATGGGACACGAAGCGCTAAGGATAAAAAGAATTTCTGTCTCTTTCTCTGTGTGTGTGAGTCGTTTTTTAGGTTTCTGTGCTCACTGAAACGGCTCCCGCAGGAGCTATGCAAATGTAATGGCTAATTTGACAAGCTCGAATGAGTCATCCTTCAAAACCATTATAGTACAAAATGTAACATGGTTTGGAACCGTCTCCGTCTGTGTAAAGCGATATTGCTTCTTTTTGCCCTCTCCTTGAATCAAAGGCAGATGCAAACGTCAAGGTTTCTGTACAACACACACCCTCCTCCTCTTTCCACCCTGGGATTGGCAGTGGGACCTGCCGACTCTTTGCAGTGAATCATAGAGATCCACTCAGAGCTCTCTTCCAAGGCCATCTCTTCAAGGAAATAACTGTAGACGAAGAGCACACCATTTATTTTGCCATTAGTACAAAAATAAATCGTGGTGTCTAAGCGGAGCGGGTCGGGGAACAGGTGGTGCTGGAGCAGCCGGTGAAACCCAAGGAATACTGAGAGGCATTTCACTGCTGCCAGCCCATGACGAGCTCAACGCTACATTAGTGTTGTGTAGCTTTTGGACCTCCAGAAGGAAGTGTGTAGCAAATTCCTCAGGAGCTGAATGGAATAAGAGGGAAAAGGAGGAAGTGCTGAGTGTTTGGTTGAGGAATACCACTCATCCCTAGCACAAAAGAGAAGTCGTCGAGAGAGAGGAAAGGAGGACTTGTGCTTTTTCAAAGGAAAAATTCCCAAAGCAGTGAGGGGGTGGATTTCTGGATATCTCAGTGTGAAATAAAATCCTGGCTTGCACATTGTCTCTGCCAGATGTTTAGTGCAGAAGGTCTAAATAGGTAGAAGAAGAACTCTGAAATCAGAGCTGCTTAAAAGACGACTTCAAGGTGGCAGGTGCTGACAGAGGAGCTGTAAAGAGAGGTAGGAACGGGATCCTGAGGGAGAGGAGGCAGAAGGAGGCGAGTTTGATTGTGTGGCAGGTGAGCAAGACCTCAGAAGGGCTGGGCTGAAAAGAACAAACTGGATTTGATGAACAACTGGTAAATGGGCAGACTGGGATATTTATCCAGAACCAGAGCAGCCTGCCTGACCACGACCTTTAGGTAGGAAGCACATGGAGGAAGAGGAAGGCACAAGCTCCAAGGCCTTGGCAAACACATGATGAAGGATGTTAAATATCTGATCTTAAAAATCCTGGGAGAACCAGGGGAGGCTGAAGACTTGGATGAGTAATTCCAAGAGAAACAAGCCAAAGAGGAGGTCAAGAGCATGGAGGAAAGGCCATGCCAGGGGTAGAAAAGGCGTAACAGGGAAACATCTCCATATCCAGCGCTATTTCCAAGAAGCCGAGAGCGAAAGCAGAGCCAAACCAGCAGAAAAATTACCTCCAAAATATTGTCTGTATGGACAGTTAACCCCAAACCTAGCAACCAGGGCATCTGAGACACAAAGAAATGCAGCCACTGCTCTTATCTTCAGGGCAAAGCAGTTTTCCACTGCCAGTCAGACCTGGTTGTTTCCCTCGGACATGTGGAAATCCCAGTGAGCGGCACTGGAGGGGTTAATCCACCCTTCTGTTTTGCAACTGGGTTAGCCAGCCCAGTTCATTCCTGTCCCTGTACCTCCTCAGTGGCACTGCAGCGTGTTTATAAAAATAGCAAACAAATCATTTGGCAGCAAGGGTTGGAAGTAAAAATTAAAAAAAAAAAAAATGCCATACTTTCCCTATTAAATTTTGATAGTCTCCCAAAGGCTTCCAATATATTGCACACGTCCAAGCTCTACCGCAGAATAATTGAATCATAAAGACTAATTCCATGTGTCTTCCGAGCCTGTGCATGAGTCAGGGAATGCTGTGGGCAGGCACAGGGTCCAGCAGGACATGGCACAGATATCCTTGAATTTCCCCAAGTGGATGGGAAAGCAGCACATGTCCTCTGGCAGCCCAAGGAGCTTCTCGTCTCTGAGAAGGAAACTCTGCTATTTGTTTGGTAATTTTTTAAAACAGGTGTTTTCTTTGCGTGGCTCGGATATTTTAACCCTTCCTAACAGCCAGAAAAGCAATTTAATCAGCTTTTTGAAGGCTGTTTTTGGAGATGCTCACAGGTGAGGCGAGCCAGCGGGGTGTAGCTTCGCTGCATCCATGGGAGAGTGGTGATGGATCTCTAAACTGCCCAGGGCCATCCTCCAACCTTTCCTTTGTCTGAGACACTGGGCTGAGCTGAGTTTCAGACTCTGGAAATCCGTTTCTGGCTGAGCTCAGACAACAGATGCATGTTCCCAGATCTGTTAGGGAAAATTTGGCTGGAATCAAGTATTTTTAGCCCTGGGCTTATGTATGGGTCCTGTATAGAAGCAAGAAGTTGAAAATAACCATGGCAAGGTTATAAAAAGCTGCTCTAGCTGGATAGAGCCAGTGCAGTGACACCAGTGGGAAAACCATGAGGGAGAGATTTCCACAGAGATCCTCCAGTGCTGGTCAGCAGCTCTCACTCACACTCTGAGATGGACTTGGATCTGTAAAGGACGATAAATGAGAGAAAATAAAGTAAGACACCACCAGCAGTTAAGTTACAGTCACGAGCATCATGTTCCAAAAACCCAAGTTTTGTAGGTTCAAAGCCAGCAGGAGGAGCAGGATTTCTTTACCCCTTCCCTTCCCTTCCCTTCCCTTCCCTTCCCTTCCCTTTCCCCCAAACACCTCCAGCCGATCCTGCTTTGGAGAGGCTTTGGACTCTCCCTGCAGAAGGAGGGGGGTGTCATTTTTACAGGCAATACAAAGGTTCTTCCCATTAGAAATTCCGAGGGAAGCTTTGGCTTCTCTCTGAAGCTCCAGCGCTTTATTCCAGGGATGACAGCACTCCAAGACAATGTGTTTGCAATAGCAACCGCGCTGGTTCACGGGACAACCCAACTCCCTCCTGGCAGCTGAACCTTTTTCATTGATTTCACTGAGCTCAGAACACGGAAGAACAAACAAATCTTTCTGAATATCTCTTCTTCTCCCCTTATGTATTTCTGTACTTGAGCCAAAGCTTTGTGGAATTTTTGTTTTCATGTGCCTCACGGTCTTTATGATCATTTCAAATGGATTTCACCTGTAACCACACACTGCCCGAGGCTCTAAGTGTTGGATGCTCCACTGTAGACAGGGTTAAGCCTTTCCTACTAAAGCATTTAAGCCTCTTGAATGCTGAAATGTAACCTAAACACCACCAGCTTTCCCCCAAAACACGAGGGCGCTTTGCTGATTTAATTTCTGCGTTCGTTATCATGAAATGCAAGTAATCACAGCTTTGACCTCTCGGGTAGGGGCCAAGCTCTAAGTGTAAGAGGTAAACACAATAAATAAATACATGTAAAACACGACCCCCCCTGCTCCGAAAACAGGGAGCATTTTCTGCATTTCCAACGCAGTCGGGAGAGAATTCACTGAACACTCCTGCACTTCATAGAGCCCCTGGTTTTAGTTACTAGAATAATAATGCAGGGACTGTAAATAGGGTTTATGACTTTTTATGAGAAAGCCATGTGATGCTTTTACAACTCTCACAAGTAATAAATGTCTGCATCAATTTGATTGTTTTATATGGGTTTTCTTCTTGCTTTATGCCACGGAATGGGTTGTACTTCACTGGAAGGCCACTCGAAATTCTGACATTTCAAAATTTGATTTGGTGCCAACTCAAGAGAAAAAACTTTTGAAAGCCACATTTGCTCTTCAACCACATAAAAAAAAATTTGGAATGAAATAAAATAGCCTGTTCTGATAAAACCAAATCAGAACAAAATACCTTCCTTTTTAACATACATTATTCAAAGCGTAAAATTAAATCACTTTTGTTATGAAAAGACACTTAGGACAGAAAATCAAGCCATTTCACCCCAACAGGGTCCAAACACAATACTTCAAACTAGTCAAAACAAATCTTTTTCTAAAAAACTGAAGCAAAATTTCATTGACAACAACACATTCTGATCGGAAGTCTGGATTTCAACTGGATGGCATTTTCCATTGAAAAATTGCCAGGGAAAAGTTTTTTTTGCCCTGCTAGCTCTAATCTGATGTTATTATGGACAGCTAAGCTCGGAGTTAAAAATTGCAGCACGTTCTGAGGTCTCCCAGAATTTATTTCCCCTGACTCCAGCAGCACCTCTGGGTTTTGCCAGCTGCGAGTTAGAGCCCCAAGCAATGGAAAAAATACCCATAAGCAGCCAAGGTGTTCCTACACATGTTAATTCATTGGTGAACATCACTTTCAGGGCACTGGCACGTGGTAAATCCCATCAGAAAGTTTTCCAGGAGGGTCCATGGATGGTTCCACAGAAGATCTTCTGTGGATTGTCTCTCCAAACACTCCTACCAGGTCTTTTCCATGCCATGCCCATGAAGACACGGGAGGAAATGAGAGCAGAGGCTCTGGAAGCAGGGACACAACCTCTCTCTTGCCTTCCACTTGATGAAACCCATCAGATCTGCTACCAGCAGGGCGTGGATGATGACTGATCCTAGAGAAATTTTACCATTCATTGCTAAAATCCATTGCAATCAGTGGCTTCCACCACTGCTCTGCAGCTCTGAATGCACCGACCACAAAGGGACTCTAAATTACAACTCATAAAAATCGGTGGGGAGCCTACAAACATGCAGAGACATGGACAGGGAAGTTATTAGCGTCTACAGAAAGAGACTTTTTAATGGTTTTATCAGGAAAAGGGGTGTCAAAGCAGGGTTTATGCTTTAGGCCAAGACCAGTGGGGTATTTGGTGGTCCTCAGTTCCAGCAGAACCATAACATCATATCACTTATCGCTGGTACTTTTGTCTGGGAAGGGGACACAGCTCTTTGCATGAGCAAACTCGTCTTGATGCAGAAAATTCCAGGAGTTCACGCTTCTGCTCACCTTTGAGCTCTCACAGTGTGTGCAGCACAGCTCTGGCTTCACACATCACCCTGAGGCCACACAATGCCGGGTCTGAGAGGAGTTTGCTGTGACCTGAAGCTTCTTCCTGCAGAAACTGAATATTTTCCTTGTGAGATCACAGTTTTCTGCTCGAAGTTTGCTGCTTGAGGTGACCCATCTCCCTTGGCCTCGTGGTGACCCTGCTGCTCCACAACTTCCTTCGCTCTGCTCAAAGGGACAAAGATGCTCAGAGAGACCACAACTGCCCTGGGTTGCTCGATGGAGACACTATCCCCAAAATTTCCTTGGAAGAGAGTGCCAGCCCCAGGTGACCTGTAGGATTGCCCACTTTCATTAAAGCCTCAGCTATTGCTCAAGCCAGAGCTCCTGAGATGCCCTGAAAAGCAGAAAAGGATGACAGGGAAAGATGAGCATTGTGGGTGGGACAGAAATAGCCCAAAACAAATGGAAAAAAAACTGTCAAAACATTTATAGACTCCCAGATAATTTAACAAGGGCGGGGAGGATCAATTTACAGATAGTGTCTCCTTCTCTCCTCACTTCTCCCTGCAAGAAAATAAATGATGAACTGAAAAGGGGAGCGAGCGAGAGAGCGAGTTTGGGAGAGAGTAGCCAAGAGTTTTATTACAAGCCTGTTCCTCATTAAGGCCTTAGCAGCCTCACACACAAAAGCTAATTACTGTTTTTATGTCATGTTATTTTGATTCATATTTCCTGTCTGGAAAACAGACGGGAGTTTTGGGCAGACAGCCAAGGCGAGAGCCATGGAATCGCGCAAGCGGGAACCTGCCCCGGCCGTGGAACAGAGGAGACAAGAGCCTTATTTTTTGGGAATTTTTTTTAAATTTTTTTTTTTTTTTTGTGTTATTTAGAGGAGGAAATGAGAACTTTCCATGTAGGCGTAGTTTGCTCCCAAAAAATTGCTGATCTCCAGGGGTAGCGGAAAGAAAGAGATGTCCCTGCGCTCGTTTCTGGTCAGGAAGTGCCCCTGCAGACAGGGACGTGTGGCTTTCCAGGCCTGGTCACGTCTGGCGTTCCCCAGGCTTGGACAGAAGGGAAAGTGAGAGCTTCACAACCAGGGCAGCTTTTAGGAAACAAATGAATTCCCCAAGGACCAAAATGCTATTCCTGTCCTCTTATCAGCACAGGGCGAGCATGTGGTGATCTCCACAGGGCTCGTGTCGAAGCGCTGCGGCAGGGAAAACAAAAACAAGTCGCCAATGCTGATGCTCCAGGTTTCCATGAGGTGGCAGCAAGGAAAAAAAAAATGTCCCATGAACTACCTCTCTCCTCCAGAATAATTTAATCACAGAATGTTTTCTACCTACAGAAATATTTCATCCTTATTTACATGCTCATTTCAAAAGCATCCAGTGCTTCACGGGCAGACCTGAAACCAATCTCTGCCCCCACCTTCGGGGAGAGGGGAGTTAATTTATAATTTGAGAGGGAAAGGACAGACTAAATGAGGGGTCTGAGGCCATCTCATTTTACTTTTCATCTGATCAATAAAAAAACCATCTCAGGCTCAGCAGGAGTGGAGCTCTTCTTCTGCACAACAGCATTCCAGACTCTCTGTAAATGGAATATCCACACACTATTAGAGCTCCAAATTTTAGCTGAGAAACGGTGATGATCAGGAAATTACTGGTCAGAGCTATTACAGATATCTGCTATAAATGGCAAACAATAAAAAAAACTTCTATAAAAATTAAAAGATATTATATAACCCATAATGAACAATTCCATTGCTCAACGTCATCTCCATTTCTGTTTGCTTGTTTTCCGCATGCTTCTAGCTTAAGGTAAATAATTAATTACTCCTACTAAGTAAAAAAAAAAGAGTTTAAATCTGCTATTCAAAATTCATGAAATTCTAACTGGACAAATAGATCACAAGAAAGCTTCATTTTTTTTTCTGACCTGCAACAACTCAAAGATCACACTTTCCATGTGCACATCCATCAGCACCTGCTGCTCTGCAAGATGCATGGCCTGGAAACTCATCCCTGAGGCTGGTGATGAAGAGAAGGGACATGAACAATTACTAAGAGTTTTCTTTTTTAAAAATGAATTTATTATGGAAACTTTCCACTTCTTCCTTTTCTTCTTGCCAATGCTGCTCACAACACCACGTGTAATAAACTCATTCAGCCTACAGAAAGTGCATTACAACGCCTGAGGCAGAAATAAGTTTTGCTCAGGAGACTAAAAATAGATGGAGGAGCAGGATGAGGCAAAATCCCAGAAAAACTCATGGCAAAATAACTTTCACATTCCCAGAGCCTTCTGTCACTGCTTCCTAGCCCGTGCCAGCCGTGGTGGGGAATGGCATCCTGGACTTTTGGACCAGTCCGTTGGATTTCCCTCCTAATCCCATTGCATGGCTCGGTGCTGCTGCCAAATTTCCAGCCTCATCTGACCAACACATGCGGAAAAGATGGCATTTAGAGGACCTTTTTCTGTAATCTGCCAGTTTCCGGGTCAAAATTAATCTCTAGAGGAATTTAACATTTGTTTTTGCTTTGCATCTTCCACCCAAATGCTCCAGCTCCGGGGTGGAGCCCACCAGGTTTGTGAGCAAGACGTGGGACAAGCGTCCAGCACAAACCACCAGGCAAATATTTTGATGGACAAAATATTTGCTGGGCAAAACATCCATGGACACCCATGTGGGCATCGAGCCAAACATCAGGAGCCGTGTTCTCACCCTTTTCCCAAGACATCAGGGGAAATCTAATGTTTCATAAGGAGCCAGGATGTAAGATTTGTTTCAGACTCGAGACGTGGAGCTGCAATCAGAGCTTTGCCTCCCCATGCTCAGGAATCGAGGGTGCAGGCTCACAGCTCTCGTAGGCAAAGCTCATCCTTCCTTTTGGACCCCTCAATCCCTGCCAGGCTCCTGCCAGCAGAGAGGGAACTGCCAAGTGCAGAGGAGCCATCCCACGGAGCTGACATGGGGATAAACAGGTAGAAACAGCGAGAAGCTATGAAAGAAATATTACAGAGATGCAGGCTGCAAAGATTACACTGCAGAGATTAATGTTTGACCCCTGTAGCTGTTTTCTGGAGTTGGAGCCTTCACCCCCCTTGGAGACACCACACTGTGTTCCAGACCCCATCCCAGGAAAGCTGTGGGGATGCAATCAAGCTTAAGATGAAAATTGAAATATTTTACGCCAGAGGAAGAAAACAGCCTTTTGGTTCTGTTATTTTTTTATTTCCCCAGCTATTCCCGCTGCTCGTTCCCCCCTTCTCTCCTCACCATCTCCCACCCTGGCAGCTCCATCGCCCTTTCCAGCCTGAGCGCTGCTCTGCTCTGAGCAAACAAGTGCTTTACGAGCAAACTCCAGCGCAGAGAAACACGGGGCTGCACAGACAGAAAACTCTGGTTAACTTTAATTAAGTTTGCATTACTTTTCCCAGTAGGACCTCAAATTTAATGGTATTACGTTTTAAACTGTTTGGCAAGTCTTGAGAAAACAGTTTAGTGCATTTCACTAATAAAAACAAAAGCTGTGTAATAAACCAAGCCCCTGTTGAACCAAAATAAGAAGACATTGATCCTTCTGAGCGTGCAGAACTTTCTTTTGAAAGATGACACTGTTGACTGTGTGCCGGGACTGAGGGCTTCTTTTCCAGTTTGTCCTGATTTTCTCCTGACTCAAGCAAAATTGCCACCCTCTTCACTGTGAACCCGACTTGAGAAAGAGGGCAGGGATTTCACCAGCACCTCAGAAAGACAGTTTTAAAAAAAAAAAAAATTTTTTTTTTTTTTTCTAATTTTCAGACCCATAAAAAATATCTTCTGCTTGGGATCACCACAAGAAGGAGAGGAGCAAGGAAAGCTGCACTCCTTGCAGCCCGCTCCCCTCCCTCCTGCATCCTGAGTCACGAAGCACAGAGCCCTGGATACGCAGGAATGGGACAGAGAAACTCGTTCAGAGGTCAGAAACACCAAATGTAACCACTGGATGACACCCCAGCTATCACCACTTACCCTCTACTGGGAACAGGAAATTGCTGGATATCACTTCTGGGAAATGCTGACTCGTTAGTGGTGAGTAAGAACCTGGTCCGAAGCCCACTGAAGTCAATAGAAAAGGTGTCCCCTGACTTCGGTGACCTTTGGATGAGTCTCTAACACGCTGGAGCTGTAACTCCTGCAGCTCTGCTGGGAAAAGAAGGGAGACAGGGGCTGGCAGGAACGTGCTGCACCTCTGGCACTGCGTGAGGGCAGCGATTTAACGGGTCAGAACGGTCTCAGCTGTTGGAAAGGACAGAGAGAGACCTCAGAGCTTCGTGTGACCACCTGAAACGACTGCAGAGTGATGGCAAGGCACAAAGGGGGCTCCTCCCTGCCCTGGCCGTGCTGTGCGGCTGCTTTGGGATCCCTGGGATGTGCGACCTCAGATAACGTTGGGTTAAGGGAGAACATTTTCTCCCGCAGCGACCTTGGGTCCATCCTGTGAAATGAGATACCCAAAGCTGTGCGGGGCCTGATCCAAAGCTCACTGAAATGAGCAGGAATGTTTCCATTGGCTTGCCTGGGCACTGGATCTCTAAATATTTGGTAACTCAAATCTCAAATGAAAGCTTTTTTTGAAGCCTTAATTAAATTCCTGTGCTAATTCAGAAAAAGGATCATTTCAAGGTCAAGGACACTGCAATTATTTCTTTAAAATCTTCCTATGACTCACTGTCTATGGGGTTGACTCTTTTTTTTCACCCTTTTCTTAAAGTTCTTGCAAAGATCCTTATTTAAACTATAAATTGAATTAAAACCTCACATTTAATATTTAGTTATGATGTGGTTAAAAATGTAATGTGCCAGGCAGTTGCTCCTTTATTTGCTTACAATGTTGTCTTTAATGAATGCCAAACCCATGCAGCTCAAATGAGCAAGCAGATGCCAAGTTATTAACAATTATTACCTTTTACAGTAATTTTTGGCAGCCTCTCACTTTTTTGGTGGTCTAATAATTTCAAAACAGGGAACTTTGAAATATTACACCGATCCCAAACAGCACCGTGGATTGGTTGACTTCCTCTTTTCTGACTTATTCCAACTTGTTTCCTATTGTGAAATATTTTTCCACCCAACATTTGCCCAGCATGGAGTGAGGTTTACCCCTGCAGCTAAAAGCCATCTTCCTGATGAAAAATAACAACTCCAGAGGTCTCCAGACCATGTCCAACTACTGTGTGCAGCCCACAGAAAGGACAGTCAAGAGCCCAGGGCGGGACTCAAAGGGAGCCCTGAGCTCACTCTCAAGGTAAACAAAAGTTTATGAAATTAATGGATCCTCCCAAATCAGGATAAACGCTGCCATGTCAAGGGCCACATTCACAGCCCCAGGTGAGGCCTCTTTCTGTGCTAAAGCAAAGCAAAAAGTCCCCCAGGGTGGTTGCTAAAAGCCTCAGAGCTCTTCAGAACACGGAGCTGGTTTAGGCTGGGTTTATCTCAACACCGCTCCCAGTTTTGGTGTGTGAGCAGGGAACTGCGCCATCCACGGAGGCTCTGAGGATCCCTTTTCCATCCCAGATCTTCCACTGCTCTTTGTAGGGTCTTCAGAGCCAGTTTGGATGGTCCCTTAGTGTGCTGGCTGGGAGCAGGCAGGGCTCAGCCATGCTGCACCCACATGGGAAATGTGGCTCATTTTCAGTGTCCCCCTCATTTTGGTGCTTCTCTGTTCCCCACTAATGGCAAATTCTCCAGTTTTCTTGACTTTTCAAGGGTTTCTCTGGATTTGTTTGTGTGTCTCAGATTTTATTATGGAAGTAACCTTGTCTTCTGCTGACACTCAGGTGTTGCATCTTCCTAAAGCAAACCTTTCACTCTTCATTTCTCGTTGGCAAAAAAAAAAAAAATTGCTGAACTGTGTTCATTAAATTACAGGAAAACCCCTTGGCAATGACATCATTTGACAAATAATATTGTTGAAAATGGGCAAACCCTATGAAAAACATGGAAAAACCCTGGAAGGCTGTGGTGGTGCCATGATCACGGTGGGGAGGAACTCACACATGTGGATTTATGTGGGCAGTGGTGTTTAAGAACCGGCTTTTCCTCCCTCCTTCCAGTCCTAAACATGAATTAGCATCCCCAGAAACATGCCCAGAAACCTTGACTGCGAAGCTGCTGCAGGGTGGAAAACAGGGTTGGGCTGGAAGTCACAAAAATAGTGGTGCTCACTCCTGAATGGCTCAAGAGTTTGTGCTTCCCTCTCCAAAGCTCAAGAACCGTGGCCAAATTCAGGACTGGTCTTAACGGGGCACCTCCTGCTTTTCTCAGGTTCACTTTTGACCTCCACTGTTTATAAACCGTGGTGTTAACGCTGCTCTGGATCTGCCAATCATTTTTACTGTGACAATTATTCCTCTCGGTGCAGTGCCTTGCTTTCCGTGGGTTTCCAGAGGCTGATGAGTTTTCCAGCTGCCTCTGGAGTCAGCACAAATGCCTCTTTCTCCGTGGTGGAGACCGAGGCTTTCCAGTACCACTGTGGACGCTTGGACAAGGCAGAACAGGCTTATCCAGCGGCTCCAAATTTATCACCATATTGGCAGAAGAAACTGTTCAATTTTTGGTCCATAGTCACCAATTATGTGGCTAAAAGGAGGGCAGAAAAAGACCTTGAATGGCGGTCATTTAGGTCTGAAGGTTTTCATTTCTCATCTTCAGGTCCTGGGCGCTGACATTTACTGGAAGTTTCTGGGTGGGAGTTTTGTATCACTATTGAAACAACCTGATCCATTTTTCCTTCTTAATTCTTGGATGAGAAGATTACAGGGCAAAACAACTTTTCCAGCATTTCACGTATTTTAAGTTAATTTGTCAGTGTCGTAGACATTAGATTTTTAGGACAAAAACCAGATGCTGAACAAAATGAAAATGAAATACTGACCCTTATCATCAGCTATCAAAGCTGCTTGTCTCCCTTTTGTGCGTGTCATATTTCATCCTGAAGAGAGGGTACATTTTATTTATTTATCACACTCCAAAATAACTCAAGTGGATTAGATTCTGCTCCTCTAACCTAAACACTTGAAGGATGTTTCCTACTGCAAGATGATGTGGCATAACCAAAGCGAGATTTAAAAAGTCACTGGGGTAAAGTCTGTAAAATTTATGGTGTAATTTATTAAAGGGACACAGTCTGCTACTTTTTATAGCTCTGTATGTGCCGTGCACAAGGGTAGCAGCACCCCAGCGAGCAGCTCCGGGTGGGATTGAGAGTCAGCAAAACGTTTCCATTTACATATGGTAGCAGTTTATTAGGAAAGCAGTTTATTAGGGAAAGGGATTCAGATATTTAAAGTTCCGCCGGGAGAAGCCTCGAACACCCCTTTCCCAGATTTAGAAGAGAATTACAGAGGCAAGCTCAGCTCCTGAGCTCTCCCATCCTGCCTGGACCAGGCATTTTCCATGCAAATTTGTCCTTCCAACAAAAATCTCGTTGACACCGGGCACAAGCAGCCACCGCAGATTTGTTCTCTCCAGAATGTGCTGGGAGCAAGGAAAAGCTGTAAGTAAAATCCCAGGAGGGAATTTTGCCCAGAGAGGCTGTGGCTGCCTCATCCCTGGAAGTGTCCAAGGCTGGACAGGGCTTGGAGCCCCCTGGGAGAGTGAAAGGTGTCCCTGCCCATGGCAGGGGGTGCAGCTGGGTGGTGTTTAAGGTCTCTTCCAACCCAAACCATTCGGTGACTCTAAGAGCAGCAGGAACAGCACTCGCTGCATTCATGAAACCTCTGGGCATTTATTCTTCTTTTTTTTCGGAGCCTGCAACAGCTCAGGAGCCACCACAGCCTGATTTCCTGAGAAACTCCTTCCAAGGTGAAGCTCTCCTACTTAATAATCCTTAACTAATATTGTTATTTCTGCTGTCGTTCTGCTCATCAATAATAATGCTCCCCCAATTAATTCCTGTGCTGCAGCAGCACCTACTTAATCCAGGATTAAGGCCGTGTTGTGTGAAGCGTTTCACGGACAAATAACAAAGAGTTCCCTTGTAACCATTCCTTTGAAAACAACATTTCCTGTTTCGAGGCTGAGCAGAAATGAGACCACACAAGATTTACAATGAGGGAAGAATTGATTACAGAGCTTAGCAGCCATTTTCATTTTTTAGGTTTATTTTTATTGTTATTGTTATTGTTAGTTCGAGGCTAAATAATTCACGAAGAGTTGACTTCCCACTTGGACTTTGGAGCTCACAAAGAGCTTTTCATAGCTCTGAACTGATAATTTTCAGGAGCTTAAGAACAAGCTGCACACACTAAAATCCCTCCATTTCTTTCACATGTGGTGTTTGCACCCTACCCTGCACCCACTAGAGACTTACAAGAGGTCAGATTTGGTTGGGGAAATTCCTTCGATTTTGTAACCACTTACAGCTCTGGAGGACACCAAGATTACAGCCTTGACAAGCCCAGAAAACATATTTTAGACATTTTATTGAAATTGTTCTTTCTGTAATTCCGAGCCCTGTGCAGTTATGGAGTCATGAACTCCACTGCAAGTGAGAAAAAAAAATTACCACTGCCTTCAACAAGGGCAGTGTTCAACCAGAGGTTTCGAGGGTGTTGGCTCTCTTGGCAGGGTTGAATGAGAAGTAGTTTCAAGAGCTCTGCAGCAACCTTTCAAAACCTCCCTGAAAACGTCCTGCTGTGCAGGCTGAGGACACGTGTTGGTTTATTGTGCTGTTCCTACCCCCCAGATGGCTCCAGCATCTTGAAACACATTTCCATCCTCATCCCAAAAAACCCTCATTGCCAAACCCGCACCCTGCTGTTGCTGTGTCCTTCCCAATAGCTGCTATCCATTTTCAGCCGTGCCTCTATGGATATTTTTGAGATTCACATCGGGTAACAAAAATAATTTGTGCTGAATGGGAGTTTTTCTTGTAAAAAATGAAAATAAATTCTTATTTTTTTTAAGGTATGTTTTCCTGAAAATAATTCTCTCTCTCTCTCCCTCGTCTTTGAGATTATTGCAGACAGAGGAGTCCACCAGGCAGCCTGAACACTTCAAATTTTTGTGAAGAGTTGAAATTTGGGTTGTGCCTAGAGAGGGACAGATTAAATTCCCTGGAGCAGTACAGGATGGGAGCAGGAGGATTCCTAGTGTTACCCACAGGAGGTGAGCAGCACAAGAAAATCTCTCATTGCTTCTTTATGCCCCTAACATTTTTCAAAACCCTTCAGAAGTGGAACAGTTTGAGGAAGCCACTGGAGATGTTGGGACCTCTGAAAAGGAGGGATAAATTCAGTGGAAATTCCCCTTCTCTGTCTTATTCCCAGAACTGGACAGGAACTTTCTGTCTGATTTGCATTCTGAGACTTAGCCACACTTCTCTCCCTTTTTCTTGCCATGTTCCTTTGTTTTTGTCCTATTTTCTTGCCATTTTTTCCCCTCTTCTCCATGGGGAGGGGGTAGAAAAGGCTTTTCTGGTCATCAAAACGTGTCCCATCACTCTATTTAGAGGCAGAAAGGGTGGCAGAGAGGCTGAGCCAGTGCTTTTCTAGAGCTGCTGGCAAGAGGCAGAGCAGACCTTCGAGGTCCATCCCACCGCGCCCCTCCAGCACTGGGGGATGTTCCCTGAAAGGTCCATCTCAGCAGCCAGGGAGAGGGAAGAGAAGTGAAAGGCAGCCCTTGGGGAGTCTGTTATAACAGAGTGCCCTGGAACCGCGTGGTTAAATATCCTAAAACGCTACACGAGGGTGGAAAATCGCTCGGGGAGGGGCAGATGGAAACGTCCTGCTGGCTGTGCTCGAATCATGAGCTGCCAGGTGGGAAGGGCTGGCCAGGACACCAGCGCAGCTGAAATGGGGTGAGGATTCCATGGAGGAAGGGGTTATTCCATATCTGCAGGGGTTATCCATGGAAACGGAGAGGAAGGAGCTGCTCTGGTGGGAGGCAGCACAGACACAGCAAAGGCAGCTCCGGGCTGGCAGAGGATGGGGAGGAGATGTGGTGCTGGTGGGATGTGAACTGGAGCTTGAACTGGTGCTGACTGGGGGGATTAAAGGCATTCCTGTACACTGGTCACAGCACATTGAAAGCTACTTTAATAGTAGTTAATCAATTTAATAAAAAAATTTAATTGCACATCCGCAACCAGCGATATTGGCACAAACCCACACAGTCCAGACCTTAAATGTTGCATTAATCTTTTTGTTCCGGAGACTGTGTCTTTAAAAGAAAAGAAACTAATAAATAAAAAATGAATAAAGAAAAAAAAATGCACCGGTTCATTTAGAAATGAGGACTGAGAGCAAATAAACAAATTATTCAGGCATCCTAAATCTGTATGCAACAGCCATATTTTAGAGTAATGCTTCCCCTTCTAAATGACTTATAAATGGAAAAGAAATATTCGGGAGATTTTTATAAGAAAATTGCAAACATGACTAGAATGTGTCAAACATCAGTTAAAACACATCAATCCGAGGGTTTATGGCTGGTTATAAACCTGGGCTATGAGCAACTTCTGGTCTCTATAAAAACGATTTGCCATTTATTAAAACGGCTGTTTCGTGCATATAAATAAACGTAGCCTTTATTAAGTGTTTATAAGCCCATCATTAATGGACAGTGCCATTATCCTGGAGCGGGAATGTTGAATTTTGGATTTGCTCGCTGCCAACAGCCAGTGAAGGATGGCAAAGTGTGTCCCCTTCCCTAAGAACAGCCTGACACGTTTCCACAAGCGCCCAAATCCTCCAGCCCCACAGGCTGCAGGCTGGAAATTGAGGGATGAACATCTTAGGCCTGAATAAAATGAAAATAAAGGAATAAAAAGGAATAAGAAGCTGCAATTCTAGAATCATTTAGGTTGGAGATGGATCATTGAATCCAACCATTCCTCCAGCACTGCCGAGGCCAACCACGTCCCCAAGTGCCACATCCACAGGGCTTTAAATCCCTTCAGGAATGGGGACTCTGATGCTGTCAGGGCTGGACAACCCTTTCCAAGCAGAAAATTTCCCTCATATCCTTTACACTTTGTCCCAGTCTGCTGAGTGACCTGGCAATTTGTGGGTGAAGTTTTAAAACTCCGAAATTTGCAGTGCAGGAGAATATAGATGGGAAGTATCCATGTGAGATCAGAATGAAGCTCATTCCTTAGGGCAAGGATTTATTCCCTGAGGGAAAAAATGGCCAAATACCACCAGCTGCTGTGCTTTTGAGCAGATCCCCAGTGTTTTTGAGCAGATTTCTGGTGATTTTGAGCAGATCTCTGGTGCTTTTGAGCAGAAATCTGATATTTTTGAGCAGATCTCTGGTGTTTTTGAGCAGATCTCTGGTGCTTTTGAGCAGAAATCTGATACTTTTGAGCAGATCTCTGGTGTTTTTGAGCAGATCTCTGGTGATTTTGAGTATATTCCCGGTGTTTTTGGGCAGATCTCTGGTGTTTTTGGGCAGATCTCTGTATTTTTGAGCAGCTTTCTGTGTTTTTGGGCAGATCTCCGGTGATTTTGAGCAGATCTCTGGTGGTTTTGAGCAGATCTCCCTGGTTTTGAGCAGATCTCCGGTGTTTCTGCCAGACCTGCCTGGCGCTGTTGTGGAGGCAGGGCAGTGGAAGGAGCTCACCCGTGCATTCAGGGCACATCTTTTGCCTCTCCCAAACCCCCTCGTGATCTGGGAAGCGGCCCCGAGGGCACATACCATTGTCCTGAAGTCAAACTTTATTATTTTTGTAAAGCACAGGCTACTTGAGACCTCGTTTTCTTTTGAACTAGGGAGAGCCCATCTGTGAAGTAAAAAGATCCTATACATCACCCTGCTAATAAGTTTCCCTCAGCAGTTGCTGAAGTCCGGTGTTAGTCTTCAGCTGGAGACTCATTAAAAAAAAATAAAATAAATAAATAGATACCACTGGCTAGGAGATGAAAAGTATCCTTTCAGCCACTTTATAAACTTACCTCCCACCCCAAAAAGAATTAATATTTCACGCCATGGAGCAAAAGGGCTGAGATTTTCAGCAGAGGAGAGAAGGTTTGTAGGGGGAGGATTTAGATCTTTTTAGCCCCTGAATAAAGGTTTCTTCGATGGGTAATTCAGTGCAGAAAATCAATTAATGCTGTATTAATGTAATGGCTTTTCCTACAAATGTATCACATGAAAATACCAAGAGAAAACATTTTTATGGTGAGCAGCAGCCTGCAATTGAGGGGGAATAGGAAGGTCATGGGGACAATATTTTCTTGGAGTTGTTGACACATTAATTTTTACAGGTTGGGCGCTGGCAAGAGGAAAAATGGAAGCCTTTTCTTCTTTTGAGGCCCTTGCCACCATCTGATCTCTGATGTCAAGGCCAACACAGTTTTGATCTCTTTGATATCTTTTTTCTCCCCTCCATTTGCTTTGAGGGAATTCCAAGTTTTTAGTGCTGGGCTGTGAATTAGGGCTCTGCTGTTGTGTGAACTGCAGGGAAACCTATGGAAAGGCTCAGCGAAGTCTCCAGGGTCATAAATCCCCCCCAAGCCCACCTTAAAGAGTTCTTATCTGAACATCTCATGTTTCACGGGGTCCTGAGGAACAGTCTGAAGGCCTTGGAAGGGGAGAACGTCTCCCCACACACACTCAGCTCCCTCTGAGATGCTGTGCCCGAGCTGGCCACCCTTCCCTGCTCGCTTTCCTTGATGCTTTGGAAATGAGAAGTGAGATTTTTACCTTTTTTCCCCATGTATTTCCACTGTAGCGGAAAAGGAGTTTGGGAAATGGGATTAATACATGATACATTAATATTCATACACGTCCTTGTGAGAAGAGGTGTCATCAGGAACTGAAGGCACTCAGAAATTCAGTTTTATTAGGGATTACTCCAGAAGCATGGTGTCCTTCAGGAGGTGGGTTTCACAGGTTTTTGAGCATCATACACCCTGTCATAGATCCTGCTTTGGGGACGCCCAGGCTGTTCAGGCAGAGATTTTTCCAGGCTGGGATTTATCTTCTAAGTGGGTATTTAGAGCTTCTCAGTGCTCCTCAGAGGGGAGCCTCATGGTGGTGCAGATCCAGCTGAGCAGTGGGGCTGCACTGCTGTAAATCCCAGACAGCCCCAGGAGCTCTTTGAACATTTCTCCAAAGCAGAATTTATTTTACAGCGCAGATAATCCTCCCCTGCTATCTGGGAGGAGAAACACTGAACATAATCCTTCCCGTGCCCTACATCTGCCATGTCCTCCGTGGCTGCTTTGTCCTCTCGTGACCCTCGCTGCTGCTTCAGGATGAACCGTCCGCTCGGAAATTTAGGCTGGAAATTCCTAAGCATTTCCAGCAGGACCCGCCTTTCAGCAGGATGTTTGTTCTTGCTTCCCAGAAGGCCTTGGACATTAAGGATGGTGCTGTGTGACACAGCGAGGTCTCCTGAAAGTTTGGGCTTGTTGACTCCAAAAAGCAGCAGATCCAAAGTGCTTGCTCAAGGCTCAATTAGGGCTGTAATTAAAACACCACCTCAGCAGTGTAGGCATGTAATTACTGCTCATGGCCACGGTGGTGATGTCCAGTATAACATGCACAGAGCCCAGCAGTGACAGGAGGTGTTTACAGAGGCTGCCTTGGCTTAGGAAATGGAAGATGTTGGGTAAAACCATCTCCTCCAGGGCACACGGAACAAAGCAATAAATAATGGGATGAAAGCAGTGGAAAGCTTTCTGGTGGGATGTGCTGGGCACTGGAACAGGACGGGCTTTTCCCTGGTGGGGGGCGCTGAATTTCCTGGGCAGGCGTTTGCATGAAAAGGGATTTGTTTGTGTGGGGAATCCTCTGCGGGGATGGACACAGCGATCGCTGTCTGCCACACCAAGGGTTCCAACCCTCACTCCATCCCACACAGGAGCTGCTCCAGGGGCTGGATCCGCTTCCAAAACTCCCTTTCGGCTGGGGTGGAGGATCCAGCATCAGGGCAGGGAGTACACAAAGCACCTCCCAGCCCCAAAAGCATGGGAGTCACACCCAAACCCGTTACCCCTCGCAGGTACTGCCTCTGTCCGGCCCCTGGATTGTGGCAGCATTCACGGGAAGCCATTGGTGTTGAGGTGAGGAGCTTCCTTATCCCAGCTGGGCCATAGCTTGGCAGAAATGCATCCTTTTAATTATTTTATAATTTGGAAGAGACTTTGTGTGGAGATGAGCTCTGGCCCCAAGAGCTGTGACGGGGCAGAGCTCATCCTCAGCCTCCTCAATGCCAAACCCTCCCAGATTCAGGATGGGGAAGGTGAAGGACTCTGCTTCCTCCCCTTTGGATGGCTCTAGGAGAGGAGAGATTTCTCAGGGAAATATGATTCTTTTTCTCCTTAAAGATCCAAGTTTTTTGCTTTACTCTTCTGGAGCTGCCTGCTGGGACAGGGTTCACGGTACCACTCCCCTTTGGGAGTGCCCCAAATGCTGCCGGGGTTGCACACACATCACTGAACTCCCCTTCACACCTTTAATGTGTATTTATTTGAGCAGGAACACAGCGATATAGGGACATAAACCCCAGCATCAGCTGTGCTCTGGGCTGCACAGAAGGCCACCTAGCTCTTTTGGCAGGCTCCTCTTGCTGCTGGCTGAACCCCGAGGTCCCTGTTAATAGGATAGCACTGTTTATTATCTCGTGGAGATCATTATAAATAGATGCTGTTAAAGATAATGCCCCGTTGTAAACAAAGGAGCCAGATGAAATCACAATATTTAATTAGCTGCTGTCGAGGTATTTCTTGTCAGGAGGAAAGAGTTCAGCAGCCAACACTTCACTGAGGCAAAACCATCCAAACCATCCTGGAGACAGATCCTCCACAAAAATACTTCCATTTACACAATAAATAGTTTCTTGTGTGTCCTTTTTTTATCTAGTTCAGTGGGTGCATGGATTTGGATGGCCCGACAGATCCAAAACTTGTCATTTTTAAACCTTGCAAAACCTTATAACAGAGAGTTTGTTCCTCAAACAGGAAAACTCAGACACAGGAGACATAAACAGGTCGTGCTGGCACCAGCTTTTTCAGTAAGCTGCACATTCGGATTCAGATTTATTAGTCTGGAGACAAACATCTCTTTGGGGGAATGGAAACCAAATGTTGCTGGCATTTCATGTATCATAACCACTGCAGAAAACACAAACTTAGCAAAAAATGGGAAACGTACCCCCCAAAAAACTTGCTATTCCATTTCCCTCAAAAGAGCTAGACTGCATCAGAGCCCCAGCACACAACCCCCTCCTTCCCCTCCGCTTCCTAAACGAGTGGAAACCAAAAATTACTTGCAAATTGCCCCTTTCCCGTGATTTCGTGGCATTCCCCTTGGAACAGCCACCGGCCTGGCTCAGCAGGCAGCTCGGTCCCTCCTCTTGCCAAGGACAGGGTGGTTCAGCAGCCCAGGGAGGCCTCGGGGCCCAGACGTGGTGAGGATTTACCCCGAGCTCTGTGATTCCCTCTGAAGGGGTCACAGTCACCTGGCAGTCAGTCCAGGAAGCACAGAGAGGCTGGACAGGGACAGAGCAGAGGGAAGGTTAACTCTTGCATCACCTGAACAAGCCCTACAAACCTCTTTTGGGGTCAAAACAAGATGAAAGCCCGTCTGCATTCGGATGTGGATGTTTGACTCGGGCAGTGCTGGTGGCACAGCCCCTGGTTTGCACTGGGACGTGTCCAGCAGTCCAGCTCCCGGGAAGATGCTGGGTTCTGCACTCTGTGTCCACTGCATGGAGCAGGGGATGGATCAATACCTGTCTCCTATAGTGAGAAAATTTCGATGACAAAGGGACAGAGCAAAGCCACCACAGAAAACAGCTCTGCTCGTGAGGAGCTGTGCACACGCAGGACGTATCTCACACCTTTATCCTTCCCAGGTGATCCCATCCCAACATCTGCAGAGACCCAAATCCCCAGCTCCCATCCTCTGAGCTGTCAGGGCAGCCCTCAGCACCAGGATGAAGCTCTAATTACTCAGGATGAAGGATTTCAGGGAGCACACCCCAGAGGAAGCCTGGCTCGGGCAGAGGCAGCAGGAAGAGAAGTCAAGCAGGGCAAAAGGTCTGATTGCTATTTCCCTTCCAGAGAATGGGAAGAGTCATCCGGGCAGGGAGAAGCCCTCGTTGTCCTGAGTCAGCCTGCAGCTTTCCCTGTCAAACACCCACCCCTACAGCAGATGTTTCGTGTAAATCTGCCACAGGACAGAAACATCCAGAAGGTCGGACGGCCAGATGTACAGACAGGGATGGGGAGACAGAGGAAATTGCCTTTTCCCCCGGAGGGTTAGCAGGAAGGGGTTTTCATTAGCACTTTGGATGCAGGAAATGCAAGGCCTGAGAGCTATTAATAGAAACGGCCTCTTCCATGGACGCTGGAGGCGAGTGGGCCTCCAGGAATGAGGAAAAGACAAATCATTTTAGGCCCACGGAGGCTGTTTCATCCAGGAGTGAAGCCAGAGGGAATTCCTACCTACGCCCTTCCACCGGGCTGCTGGCATTCGGGTAATTTTGCAAACCCTCCCACGGGCTGGCGTGCAGGAAAGAGGAGAAGATGCAATGCGGCTGTGGAAATGCTGATGAGGGGATGCATCCAGAGCCTCCGGGGCTGATCAGGGTTAATGCAGACAGGATTTTTGAGGAAGGTGGATGTGTTTGGGGACTGCAGGGAGTGATTGTGGGGAAAGAATGTGAGTTTGTGAAGAGCAAGGATGACTTTTCAGGAGTGTCATCACAGGCCCCAAAGCCTTGCTGGCCCACAGGCTTTGTACAGTGCTGCACAAATGGGTGCTGACCACAAAAGGGAAAAAACACCAAAACCAGGTTCTTAAAAATTGAATAAACCCCCCTGCTTTGTCATGGACATCCTTACAATTGTGGGGCTGTGGGAGAGGAGGGACACAAGCACTGTGTTCCCTATAACCAGTTGTCTCAGGGACTCTGTAAAGCACAAATCTCTCATTGCCCAGGTGTCCCTTCACACAGAGATGAAAGAATAAATGCATTAAACTCAGGTAGGTGATCAATTGCCCAGTTTGCAGAGTGCAGAGGACTCACCATGAAGGGCAGTACCAGCCCTGTAAACTCCTGAAGCAGGTTGATTTATCTCTGACAAGACAAAAAATGAAAAGTCAAGAGAATATTTCACCTTAACAATTGCCTAAGGCAGCAGAGCATCCCTAGGGCTTGTCTTTTGTTCCTGTGGGGAGAACTCTTTGCCTCCTCCCAGCTGCACTTTAGCAATAATCTCCTTTATGATCCCAGGGATTTACTCTTCTCCTTACTCCCTTAGTCTGTGAGAAGGATATCATATTTAGCTACTGCACAGATGAATGTCAGGCTGCTGCAGAGATGTAAAACACTCTGCTGGTGCTGTGTAATTACATTATTATGGTCCTGTAATAACACAGGCAAACCCATTTCGTTTAAGTGTTGGCAAGGGTAACATCCCACTGCATGCAAAAGTTCATTCCCTTTCTTTTCCAGGCTGCTAAAATGGCAAAACACTTCTACCTATTCCCTGTGGCAGTAGCATTTACAGTAGTTAAAAATAGCAAAGCAGAATTAGCTCAAAATAATGAAAACAGAGCATTATATTGTCACGTTCCCTACGCTGCTGGTGCTGAGTAGCTGGCCCTGAGGAAGAGGGAAAAGGGAAAAAAAAATCATGCAGGATAAATCAGATTTCTCCAACCTGCAGGAAGACACCAGAGCAGATGCTCTTATTTCATGGGAATAATTCCTCCTAAATTTAGCAAATTTCCTTTGCTTTGTACAGTTTGCACTGATAGTTAACTACCCCTGTTGGACATTGGATCAAGAGGTTTTTGGGGATGCTACTCCATAAAATTGTTTCTTCCTGATTATTTTCCTGGTCATCAAGGTGTTATTTAACATTATCCAGTTTGGATGACCTGAAGAAGCCAAATGTTTATTCATTTGTGCCTAAATAGCACCTACAGGTCTGAGTATAACTCATTTTATTCTCTCCTTTAAAAAGCCACCTCTCCAGACAACAGGGACAGAGATCTCCTCCTTGCTCTTTCCTTTTTGTTGTTGTCTGAGTTTCTTCTTGAATTGAAAATGTGCAAAAAAACCTTTGAAATTTTGGAATTTTTTTTTTTCTTTTAAAATTTCTCCTCATTCAAGGCTGTGAATTTACCCTGATTTGAGCCATTAACTTCTCCAGCTTCTCCACCTGTTTTTCCTATCAATCTGTGCCATCCTGTCACGGACCAACATCTAAATATTTTCAAGGGTTCTCTGGAGTTTGAATCAATTCTGTAAATGAATGATTGGACTTTATCTACTTGAGTAGAAGCTCATGAGTAAGGTCTAATCAAAACCCTGCTGGAACCAAGGATCTTCCAGGCAAAAAATTATTTCAGAAAACCAGGGACTGTGATATCCACAGGGACCAGCTGTGGAAATCCTTCCCAGGCCTCTGAGGGTTTGGAAATCCTTTCTCTGGAGGTTTTTGTTATTAACATTTGATGTTCCTCCAGCCAAAACAAGATCCATCGTGCTTCACTTCATAGAAGTCAGTCCACTGAGGACCACTGTGCTTCCACCTGGAGGGGCTGGAACACACCTGCAAAATCTGAGCATTTTGCTGACACATTCATGCCAGGGGGATAAAAGAAGAGAGCAGGAAAAAAAAAAAAAAAGAAAAAAGGAAAAGGAGAGTGAAGAAATATGGTAGATTTTAGGAAAAATAGACTGAATGTTTTTCCATCTTGGCCTGGCCCTGCTCACGATGTGTGATTTTACTGGCCTATGCCAAAGGCTCATTTTTTGGGGGTTATTTTTGTTTATATAAAGGAATATATTTCACTGTCAATATTGTAGCAGAGAAGGAAATCTTTTGGAAGAGACACATGTGCTCAGTCACCGGGCATTACATCCTCTCCTTTTGCTCGCTTTCTATTCCTCAGCAAGCTCTGAGGGAAGCCACAGCCGCCCTCACGCCAACAACCACCTCTCTCGTTTCTCTTTCCTGAGGAACTCTGAACTTTTCTCCATGTCCTCGACAGCTCAGTGCTGTCAGAGGGGAAAAAGGCCTTTAACAGCTTCCTCCGGGGTGTGACTGAGGGATTCTCCATCGGAAGAGGCATCGCCAATTATCCCTGTGGGTGACGGATTGACAGGGGCATTGTGAGCTCCCAGCCGGATGGACGAGCACCTGGATTCACCTGCGAGGGAGGAACGTGGACCAGCCTGACAGCCCGAGCCCCATTAGCAGGGGAAGGGTCATTAAAGAAGCAAACTCCTGCCTTGTTCTTGCCACGGCCGTGCTTCGCATGGTCCAACTCAAACAAATGTCCGAGCTGACATTCCAAGCATAATAAAGAGGTTTCCATATCCGTTGCACTCTCGTTGCACAACACCCTTCAATAGAAGTGTTCAGCTAATGGAAAACCGAAATTGCTCAGGGAAAAGAAGAAGAAGAAAAAAAAAATTAAAAGGAAGAAAGAAAAGAAAAAAAATCGTCCGTTTTTTCAACATCCTCTCTGCTTTCAGATGAGAAGGGAAAGGGGGATGTAGAGAAGAATGCAAAGAGCAAACATCTTAAAATGCCAACGAGGGCCCTTTGGAAGCTGATTAGAACCATTTGTGTGTGGTCAACAAAAAAAAAAAAAAAAAAGGGGGGGAGTTTGCAGAAAATGGAAGGGAGACAACCTCTGCTCTGTTCTGAGCCACGGAACCGATGCCAGCGTTCCTTCTGACTTTACAACTTTTTCTTGGCCTATCCGGGCGAAAGCCTGATTAAAAATGGGGGCTGAGAGTGCTTGTTGAAAAACCTCCCAGACTGTAATCCCAGCACGAGGGCAGAGGGAGACTCGCAGGAAATCATTCCTGCCTGTCTGGATCACTTATCAAACACAGCGAGCAAAGACACCCAGTCAGGGCCGAAGGAAGTCCAGGGACCTGCTCTTCACAAGGGGCTTTTTCCTTGTAATTCAGTGGGAAACAGGGAGGAGAAAACAGCCTCTGAATTACAGCTGAAGGGGGGGGAAAAAATAAAACCTCAAGATTTTCTGTTTAAAAAACTGTAGACATGGATGGAAAGAGATTTATCTACTCCAAAGCCATTTTTCCTTCAGTGGTGTCTTAGGTAAAATGAAATAAACCAAGAGGATTGAATTTCACTGGGAGAATGACTGTGAGGTCTGCTGTGCAAGCCAGATTTTCCAACCATACATTTAAGAGCGGTTACTCAAGTTTGGGTAAGAGAAAAAAAAAATTAAAAAATTAAAAAAAAAAAAATACACTTACCCAATTTCCGAGCAGTCTGTGAATCGTGAGCTTGGGAGATGCAGAGAAACAGAGCCTGTATTTACAACTCACACGGGGATCTTTCCAAAGGATGATGGTGTCAGGACTTTTTTTTGCTGCCCTCTTGACCTCTCGCGGGGGTTGTGTTTTATTTTTCACCATCGGGGGCTTTGGAGAACATAAAATTCCTTTCCCCATGAATGCTCCCAAGAAAAATGGGCAGCCAGCACGAGCTGCCAGAGGTCTGTGAGGTGCAAGAGCCATGAGCATTCTGAATTTTGGAGTGCCAGTGATTCACAGGCAGTTCAAACTGGAAATATTGTGCTCACGGTAAAATTAGCATCCATTATATCCACTATAAAACCAGCAGCTGCTGAAAACACTGGAGAGGGAAACCTGAACTCCAGAAATCAAGGAATCTCACTGAAGAAAAGTGTTATAAATGAAAGAGGGTCAAAATCTGGGGAGGGTAAAGCTGAGATCTTGTGGAGCATCAATTTATGAGCTCTACATCAAACACGGCTGAAGGAAGAGATTTCGTGTGCTGTTGATTTTTCCAGGATTAAAGGAGAGAATTAATTTGCTAAAACTTCAACCAAAAGATGAAGAATGAGGAGTCTGGCCTCCAGAGCTGGTGATAACAGTGGCTGGGAGCTGATACTGATCCATGACTCAGACCTTACAAATGATCCACGAGGTTCACGACGATTTTCATTAGCAGTAATTCAGAGACATCAGCTCAATATTGAACCAAAATGCAATTATTAAATCCCTGATGGGTGCCTCAATCTATTAACCTCCAAGAACTGGGTTTCATTTTGATTTGCTGGAACAATTCCCCCCATGGCACCTGTGCCATGTATGGACCCAGCAAACATTGCACTCATTTTTCTGGCTGGGTGCTTTTTTCCCACCAAACCTGGTTTCTATATTTAACCCGACTTTCAGCAGCAGCATCACTGATTTTGTTTTTGTACCGAATGTTTGCAGCTTTTTGGCATCTCATAATCTCTTGGCACACCTAATGCTCCTAAATGGTGCTGAAATAAATCACTCCTTTGCCTTCGTAACCCAAAGTGCTTTGTGACTGGAGCTGAAATAGTGCAGTTCCTCAAAACATTCAGTGGTGCTTTAATGGTAGAAAACAGAGGAAAAATCCAAACATTTGAGGAGGTAACAGTTTTTTTCACCTCTTTTCCATGGCTCTGATGTTAATAGATAAGAATTCAGCAATGAGGAGAAGTAACCATATTAAAAATCAGAATTGCCTTATTAAGGAGAGCAAGATGGGACAAGGTTGAGCTAAAAATGGGATTTCTGAGCCTGTAGGTAGTTCTGTTGTAGCCATAGGTTGGGAAAGCCTTTCCTGAATTACACGGGAGTCTCAGCTTGTCAGATCCATCATCTACCCAAGCTCCTCTGATATCTTGCCCTTGATTCCTGAAGAGTTTTAAAAATAACCCTAATGTTTGAAATTTGTCTGCTACCAGCAAAAAACTAGCAAGAAGAAATCACCAGTTTAGCAAAATATATTGTTAATGCCTTCCTAATTCTAACACCAGTGTGGTGAGGCAGTGAATTTGCTCATCAGGAATCCTTATTTAACTAATTCATATTACTTTAAAAGTTTATCTGCTTTTTTCCCTCTCTGTTTTTATTCCTACCCTGGTGAAAGAACCATTCTCCAGCACAAGAACTTTAGTTTTAACCAGAGGTGTGGGCAGAGCCTTCTATTTGTGGAAGGCTCCCCTCTCCCTGTGTGGGGTAGGTTTGAAAAATTATTATTACTATTGTTATTATTATTGTTATTATTATTATTATCCGATTAAAAATCCTAACCCTTACACATTGCTGCATGAAGGCAGACAGGGAAAGAGAAAACAGGGCTTTAGTTTCCTGAGTTTTCTCCATAATTTCCAGTGCTTGGATTTTAACAAGGTCTTTGTAAGATCTCATGCCTTTGTCCAGGAGAGCTGTGGTGAAGTTGTGCTGTGGCAGGGTTACCTTAATTAATTCTGGGAGTTTTTGTCTGAGATTACCCTTAAATTAGCGTCAGGTCCCTTCTTCAGCTGATAAGCAGCTCTCAGGAAGCAGGTACCGCACCTCCTCTCCTTTTTTCTGACAAAGCAAATTCCTGCTCTCTGCTGTCTCCAAGGAACTAACTGAATTTTTACAATCCTAATGTGGAAAGCTAAAACCTCAGAAACTTTGTTTTTCTGATTTTATTTGTATGGAGATATTTTCTCTGTCTTTCCAGCCTCATCAAAGCTGCAGCACTGCTCTAACAACCGAGAACTTCTTCAAAAGGGATTTATTTTTTTCCAAGATTTTCTTGGTTCTTGCTGATATGGGAGTGAGGAAAGAATTCAGCTGTATCTCTTTATCTCCACTGGAAGGAAAGAAATTAGACAGATATATTGCAAGTCTTATCTTATCCCCTGTGCCTCACACATGTGTTATTGGAGGGAAATTTCAGTTCAGGGAACATGTGAAAAGTTAAAGGAGGATAAGGGTGCTCAGGGGACAGGGGTGAGGTGGTGGGGAGAGCTTGGCTGCGGCAGGAAATGCAAGTTACTGCTGGGAAAAGGAAACATGGAGCTGCCACTTCCACTCTGTCACCTTTTCTAGTCAGAAATAAACACACTCTTCTTTTTCCCTAACTCGCCAAGGGTGAAAAGTGGTGCCTCCCAGCAGGTAAAATTGGGGAAAATATTTACTGCCTCAGAGATTCTGCCTGCTAGGCTCACCTTTCGTCACAAACCCTCACAACTGCAACATGCTGCTCTCTTCTTTTTCAGTCCTTGGCTACAAAATTTGGCTTCTATTAAACGGAGCTATAAAATACTAGAAAAAAAGTTTTGTCCACTGTCATAACTCCGTACCATAAAACCCTCCCCACTTGTATATCTAAAACAAGCCCTGAAATATTGTCAGGATTAAGATTCTGGATTTATACCTAATCCATAGCAATACCCTCCCAGGCTGCAGAGTGTATCCCATACTCCAAGTTTGCTCTCCTAAGGACAGATTTCTTTGTTGCTGTTCTCTTTAAAGAGAAAAAAATATTTTGCTAAGAGATATTGAAGTCAAACCCTTGATGTTTTTTTGCTCACTTGCTGAGAATTCAAGAAACCTTATTACTGCTGAGGGGGGAGTGTCAGATTTAAACTGCAGAACTGTGTAAGTCTTAGAATAATTACAGGCAGGGAGTTCCAAATTCACCTCCTTTTTAATTCTCTGTCGAGTGTTTCCTATACTTCATATCGAATATTTCAGATCAATTATTCTGGTGATGAGAGAAAGTAGGGCGAGGAAGTGGTTGAATCTAGTTTAGAAATTAAGACATCACCCTCATGCCCAAGGAACTTTAATGGTTTTATCCATGGGGGGAAAATTCATTTCACACGAGTTCTCCTTCTTCATTGCCTTCTCTGCCATAATGTAGAAAAACAACAGAAAATCTGGGAATTCTGTAATGAAGACAAAGAGTTTTTATGGATGAGTTTTGATGCTGAAGGCTGAAGGAACTCTGCTCCTGGCCAGGGCAGCAAGGGCTCAGAAAGGTTCCAGAAGCACCAAGGGCAGGGTCGCCTTCCCCTGACCTTGTCGTCTCATTAAAAGGGGGGTATCCAGAATTCCATATTCAGCCCCCTGTGGATCCCTCTGGGTCTCAGCTTTCCGTCTCTGGCAGGAACCGGTACCGATGCCAACTTTTGCATTGACACAGATTGGAGTTGACACTGGCAGCGATACTTTTCCAATAAATTTGACACCAGACACCAGAAATGTTGGCCACGAGGCGAGACTGCTCTCCAACCGCTCCCCATCCCACCAGTGCAGATCTCTTCTAAAAAATTCTGTCAGCTTAACTCTCTGCAGCTTCTTTTGCAGGAATAACACCTTCCTTCAAGGGGAAATGCAGCGAGTGAGGTGGGACTGGGGAGCACTCCCAGCCTGCAGCGGCACTCAGGAGATGGTGTCAGCATCTGGGTGCTTGCAGCCCACCCGATGCCACGGCAATGGGATTCTACCACGAGAGCCCACCTCTGAAACCTGCTGGCTGCTCTGGCTTCAGGAGTTTTAATAAGATGTTTCTGGTCTGTAATCAGTGTAAACTTCCCACACAAAATCTGGTGGAACGTCCCGATTCCTGAATAAAACACTCAGCGCTTCGTTTTCTCTCTAGGCATAACGGTCCCTGCTTTAGCCACGGCGCTGGAAACGAGAGCAGCCTCTAATCTGTTTTTGTCATCTAACGTGTTTTAAAACAGGATGGAGCTGGCAGGTGAGCTATCAAACACAGAGCAGCCAGCACAGCTGGAGCACCTTGGAAGCAAAATGCATCCCACAGCCTTATCGCCTTCGGCGGCGTCTCGGACCCACTCCTATTGATACGTATCCATGAGCTTTGGATCAGGTTTCTCCAATGCCAGGAAGCTGTCAGCCTCAGCAGGACCGAGGCACAGGAGAAAAGTTATTCCCATGCATAAATCCTTCAAAATGAGCCCCTCGGTGTGTTCAAGTGATATTTTTAGTGTTATTGTCACTGTTGATAATTAAGCAGCATTAAAAATATCTGTTGGTTCTGCATTGTATTTAGGCACAATTTATTGACTCATTTGATTGGGAGACACAGTAGCTGTTGGATGGAGTTTTTATTTAATATTAAATAAATATATTGATTTAATGTTTAACGGCACAGCCCAGCCTGACATCGTGGTGTTCACAGGTGTGCAGGGGTGAGCAAGACACCCCTGGAAATAAAGACCACAAATTCAGCAGTGATTCAGAAAGGAAATCAAGGATGTGTCAAGAAATACCAGATTGTGTTTGCATTTGACTCTTGAAGGCTTCTGAGACGAGGATGGATATCCAATAGAGCGTGCCCAAAAGCCTCAGCTGCCCACAGCAGCTTCCCATGGGAATCAGGGCTGCTCCCCGTGCCAGTGAAACCCCCAGAAGTGATCGAGTTGATGCTGTGCCCCCCTTCAGCCTCACATCAAACTTGACGAAGTCACATCCTCCCAGGCAGGTTTCTGGAAACAGGTTTGTGTTTGTGCCTCCTGCCAGGGCTCAGAGGAGCCGCTGCTCTCCCAGCTCAGAGGACAGAGGCGTGGAAACACCCGGAGGGCCACCAGGGTCCCCAGCAGCGATGCTTTCCCAGCGTGAGCTCCTCTAACACAAAACTGACTTCTTTCTCCTGGGTCTCCAGCAAAACGACTCAACATTGCGATACTGTCCCCTGTCTTGACTTGAACCCAGGCCTCCCAGCTGCAAATTCAACAGCAAATACCTGCTTTCTATTGAAAGCTGCCTAACTGGCTGCTGTTGCTGCTCCTCCAGCTGAATTTGCATTAAAGAAAGACCTGCGATCCTTGGCACTCCCCGTCCCGCTCCAGATTTAGCCCGTGGAGCTGGCAGTTCTCTTAACGCCCACATCTGTCTGTGCTGGCCACAGCTGATTTATGTCTAATATCTCAAAGGCATGCGGTGCCAGTCCCACATCGAGCTCTGGATTGTGGTGGTCCGTCTGTATTTGTTGAAATTGGGCCCAAAGAAGCTGGCTTGGAGCAGAGACTGCGAGGAATGCGAGCCAGTGGCCGTCCAGACAGCTCTGTCAGCAAGCTCAGGAAACTGGCTGAAAAATACTGGGAAGAGGCCCAGATTTCAAACAACCTGTGGAGCTCTCATGAGAACACACTGTTTTAAAGCAGAAAGTTGAGTGATATTCTTAATTACAGATTTTTTTTTTTTTAAAGAAAGGTTAATGATGGCCTTTGCCCTTGCAGAACACAAGGCACGTTCCCCAAATTCACGGGGCGAGCGCCTGTAAATCCTCTTGTTGGAGATTTCATCTCCATGCCCTGCCCTAAGCATTTTTAATTCCCAGTCAGGGATAAAGATCAGGACACTCTTGGGGTCTCACAGCTGTGGGATCTGTGGATCTTTGCAGCAGCACTGGCCATATAAAGAAATATTTGCCTCAGGGGTTCCACTCGTGTCCACCACCATTCCCCACCGGATAGCTCAGAGCTGAGGGTGAGTTTGGTTTTTTCAAGCTGTCATCCCATCAACCAGAAAGCCACCAGCCCAAGAGTTCAGGTCCAAAGGGTTTTATCTCCTGAACTAATGAGCTCCATGGTCTTGTACCAAGGGCAGGATGAGCACAGATAGGATTTAACCAAGGCCCAGCTTTAGGGCTCGGTATCAGAGTAACGGGGTGAAATTCTAGAGTCTGGGTTTGTCTGCTGGACGATCTAATGGTCCCTCTTGGTCTTAAATGTTACGAATTGAGGCTCTGGGTGGAATCTGGCTCATTGTGTCAGTCAGAGTTTAGCCTGGGAGAATGGAACACAGCTTTTAATCACGAAGAGGCACCTTGTGCCCTGCCCGCAGTTAAACTGCACTTAGATGCTTTCTCTTGAGAATTCCTCCTTGGCTTTTTAGCTCTCTATTTATCGGCTGCGTGACTGGGTTAGCACATCTGGAGCCTGGGAAATTGGACAGATTTAATACTGGACTGCAATTCATAATATCTATATATGTTGGGACAGTGCTTCATTGCATTTTCAGGGCAGGAAGTGACTGTCCCATATCCTGGCATGCACAGAGCTTGCAAAAACAGGTCAGTGAAACCTCGGGTTTAATTCAGAGCTCACTTGATTTTATAAGATTCTCTCTCAATTAAAAGGTACTCAGAGGATGAGTTTTATAATATGGAAAGGAGGTGCTCATGAAATGTAAACTGGGAAAAATGAAAGCCAAACTTGGTAAGAGTAACGTGTTTTATTTAATTTGAAAATATCATATTTGAATGAAAAGAGATTTTTTTTTCCTGTGTTTGTAAACTGAGCTTTTTATTATTCCACATGTCAGTGCTCTACAGACTTCTTTGAAAGTCAGTGATTACATTAGAAAGGGGAGTAAACAGAGGAAAACACATCAAAATTAGCACTTGATAGTGACTCAGGGTTTAATAGCATAAAGACTTCCTTGTGATACTTGGTAGAGGCTAAAATTATGTGGCTCTGTCAAACTGTAACTGTCACCGCATTACACAAAAATTATCTGTTAAATACCTGCTTCTTTTGGTCAGCAGCTCGGTGGCCATGGTTTGTGCCAGCTGGCCTAGAAACTGTGAAAATTAAGTTTATGGCTCAATCCTGATTCTCTGGTAAAAGTGTGTTTGAAAAGTAGAGTTGGGAGGGAAGGAGATGATTTGGGAAGTTTCAAGTGGAATGGAAACCCAGTGAAACAGAGCCCTGGACTATTTAATATTTATATTTAGTACCTCTTGATCCCCAAGGGCTGCTCCATGGACAGTATTAAATGCTGGCCTTGATGGAGAGTTCTGCACAATTTAATAAGCTCTGGACAAAACCTCAAATTACCAGTCCAGAAATAAGGAACTGCAAAGAACTTCTGGGGTCTGCTTCCTCTTTTTAATTACTTTGCTCCTTGCTCTGCTACTTCTGCAGGAAGTTTGTTCCAGAGCCTTTTGCTGCCAATGGAAAAGCCTTGGTCTAAAGAGACCACCAAATTCAGCAAACTGGACATTTGCAGATCATTTATTTCCCCTCTAAATCCACAAAAGCCTGCCTGGCCAGCATGTGCTGTGTGAGTCAATATTGCCCTTTATCCAGTGAGTTTTCCCTCCTCCCAGAATGTTTCCCTGGATGCATTCCCAGGGGACAGTGGCGTCCCTGCTCCGTCTCTGCTTGGCTGAGCTGAAGAGAGCAAGGTCCCTATTCCAGGGAACATCCTCATGTCTTCCCATGGAGGGCTGCCTTTTCCTCTCTTTTCCCACAAATTGGAATGGAATGGAATGGAATGGAATGGAATGGAATGGAATGGAACAAAACGGAACAGAACAGAACAGAACGGAATAGAATAGAATAGAATAGAATAGAATAGAATAGAATAGAATAGAATAGAATAGAACAGGACTCTGACTTGCAGAAATCCTCACTCTCATTCCCTCAACTTGACATCTCCCAGTATTAAATCGAATGGTTTTATATTACTTCAGCCTTCAGGGTCCTCTGGTTCTTTCCACTGAGGCTCTTTTTTAAGGTTCGGGTCTCCAGAATTAATTGAGATTCATTGTCTATAATTGTCTGAACTTTGGTGCTGTGGTTCTTGAGGACTCCACTTAAAACTGGTCTCAAGATGGATCTTTGGGAATTGATATAAACTCCAAACATTCCAGACCATGGGATCAGCTCCCCTTTATCATGTTTCACAGGTTTCCTACTGGGTTACAATTTGGTCCCTTCTTCTTAATTTTAAAATTAAAGTCTTCCTCTGGAGCACAAGGTGCTGTTTAGGGAATGTAAAAAGTTCAGGGAAAAAATTTATGTTAAAATTGCCTCAGGTAGACGCACATCACATTTGGTTTCTCTCTTTACCTCAGTGTCTGTAACAACTCTTATTCTCTCCTTTATTTCCTGAAGTTTTCAGGTGACCAGGAACAACTGCAGCTGCTCAAGTAACCCCAGCTGGAAACATTTCTTTCTATCGTGCCAGTTTTTCCACTCTCCTGGGTGATGTTATTTCCCCTCTGTGCCTGATTTCAGCACAGCGAATCCTCCGAATTTTCTTCCCCCCTCCAATGTGGGAACTTCCACTCCCACCCACTCATGAGCCATCCAGCCTTTACCCCATGTTCTGTACACTCTCCCTCGCTGAAAACACGTTCAGTGAACTCATTTAATTTCCGGAATTATGCTCAGTTGCTCTCAGTCCCAACACCATCCTCACTGCACAGCAAACCCACGTCATCTCTTCTGCTTCTCTTTTTATTCTTCTGGTTGAGGAACTTCTGGTGTTTATTTTAATATCCTTTGCAAGGTCTAACTCAGCTTGACTTCTGGCAGTTCTCACTTTACCCCTGTGCTTGCTGACCTCTAAAACGCAGCTTCCTTTGCAGATTCATCTCTTTTTCCACTCTTATCCCTACCAGACCCTATGGAGCGAGCCAGTCAGCTCCAAACCCTTCAGGCTTTTCCTCCCTCGTGTGCAACGTGAGTCCCACATCAGTTTTCCACTTGTGGTGCAAAGAATTTTCAAACATCCTGCAAGAACAGGTCAGCAAAAGCTTAGCTGGAGCTGCTTGCCCTAATCAGAGCCTTTCACAATCACAGATCACTCTTTGAAATAAAATTGATCAAACAAGAAACCCTCACAGCTACAAACTTTGGGGTTTTTATTCCCTCTCTGTTTGGGTCAGCTCACAGTGGCTGAGGTTTCATTCTGATTCTCATTCTCCTTTTTCAGAAGATCATCTCGAAGTGCCAAAAAATAAAAAAAAAAAAAAAGAAAAGAAGAAAGAAAAAAGGCTTGAAATTTTTTTACTTTTTGTGATTTTATGGTCAAGGTATCTACTGGTGATCACATCCCAGGTAAAAATATTTTGCTAACACTGATAGTGTTCACCCTCCATGTGTCTCACAGGTTCAAACAACTCCTCATGGTATCACATTGTCTAAAACCATTTCAGGTCTTTATTCAAACCCTCAAACCTGAACAGTTCTCTGAGAATTAAAGATATGGCACTAATTTGAGCCTGGCATTGCTGTCATGATGATAGATAACAGGGTATCCCTGAAAAACAGACCAAGGTACTACAAGGGGATGAACTGGAGTGTCATAAAATGAATAAATTAAAACAATATCAGCACTGAACCTGGGAAGATCCTGCATGTATATATTTGTATTTATATGGCTGTTTAAATCCACAGGAATTTGAACATGGTTTAGAGAATAAATAAAATTACTCTCTAAATCTCTGAGACACATGGGTATAGCAAGAAAAAACATATAATTTTTGACTTCAGAGAAGTGAAGAAAAGGCTGTTTCCACTGAAAGCAGGAACAACTTCCTTCCTTCAAAGAATCTTCTATGATATTGCCTGAAAGAAACTTCTATAATCTTGTCTAAGGCTTCATCCCTGCAAGGAGGTAAAGAAATGGAAGTTACTCATTTCTTGGGTTGCCTGAAAGCATTTTTCCAAACCATTATTTGACCAAAAATGAAAGGCTTTATTTAGCTCAGTGAATTTTTCCAAAAGGTGTCTGCTTTGGCTGCCTTCGTTCTTGATTAGGAGCTTGCAAGGTCTCTGCAATATTTCCAATGAAAACTGGAAGATGTGGGCTCTCTTAGTCACTTTGCAATTTTTTTTGCATAATTTCGCTTTTGTGGCGGAATTTTGTAAACGCATGAGTAACTTTCAGGAAAAACAAATATATTTTTCTTTTTTTTTTTTTTTTTTTTTTTTTTAACAAACACGTCCCTGGGATCATAATGTGCCCTTGTCGAAATTTTGTACCGAAACGAGCTCCATTTTTCCTTCCCAGTGCCACCAGTTTCTCACACAGCGTGGAACAAAACGGAGAGGAACACGCAGCTCCTCTCCCACAGAAATGCCGAGCTGCAAATGGGACGGAACAGCTGAAACTCCCAGCGAGAGGCACGAGGGCTGAGGTTGCACAATCAGGGTTTCATCCTCTGACACTATTTGTTTTAGGCTTGCAAAATCTGCACAAATATCCAGAGATCGTATTTATTCAGCACCTCCGCCGCAGAACGTCGTGGGGGCCTAAAGAATGTGTTCGGGAAGGGATTAGACCAATTAATGGTGAATAAATTCACCAAAAATGGGAGTCTGGATGTAATATCTGGTTTATTCAGTTCCTGGGCTGCTCGGAGCTGGAAGGACAAACCAGGGAAAGGATCATTCTGTTCTTGTCCTTGTTTTTAACTTCTTTTCCCTAACCAATAACTGTCTGCTACTAATGGAGCACCGTGATGATGATGATTGTTGTGATTATTGCAAATAACCCATGTTTAATTTAAAATTTAAAAGTAACTGCATTGTGCTGTAACTTCAAATCTATTTTCTCATGTCTCCTGTAGCTCTGAAGTCTTCCAATCCAGACTGGCTCTTCCAATCAAACATAATTTCATCAGGAAAAAGAAATTATTTCAATAGCAGATTGGATTGCCTCACAATCCCATTTGACTTCAAAATATCTGGTACTGTTCATGAGAAATAAATCACTTAATCACTACTCAACCACGGAAGAATTTGATGGAGACCCTCCCTGATTTTGATGGGATCTAATCATTCTTGGAAGTTGCCAATAAATGACTTGTTCCCACTTGATTAATGAGTTAATTAACTCATTCCTTCTCTCTCATGACTCCTTGACTAATTTTACTATCACCAAGAGGTGCTCTGGGGGGATTTTCTCATTGTCCAGCTGGGACAGTCATGTTATCATCACACTTGATTGTTAGCCTTCATTGGTTTGAGCTTGGACTTGATGATCTCAAAGGTCTTTTCCAACCTAGGTAATTCTGTAATTCTGTGATTTTATAAACATTAGTATTGGTGGAATTTGTTATGATTGTGAGAAGCCTCTTATTTTTTAAAAAGTTCCCCTTAAGTTGGCTTTGAGATACAGTTAAAGTTGGTGGCACACGTGGCATTGGTGTCTCGTTCCTCTTTGTAAATCAGAAGTGAGTAATCAACAAGAATTAATTTCACTGAGACACAGCTAGAACGTTTCCACCGACGTTTCCTCAGTATACTTCAATTCTTACAGTCCCTTTTAAAGCAAAGAGCTTAAGGATTTATTTAGATGCTGAAATGTGTTGATGAACAGGAGATGGGCTTAAGAACATGCTTAAAGTTAAGTGCATAAGTAAACATTTTGCTGAATAAGCCCAAATGATTGCAAAGCGTGATTTCCCCTTCTTAAATTCAAATGAATGCTCACAGAAATATTCTGCAATTATTTCCCATATGGTGTTTGGGCAAGCAGGCAGGGAGGCAGCACAGTCTGCTGCAGTCACAAATAAATACTGCAAAGAAGGTTTCGTGCTCTGGACTCCTCTGTCACAGGGGCAGAACATTTGGGGAACGGGGATTCCGGCAGGTTTTGGCATCAGGAAGGAGCAGCAGCCCTATAGGAGCTGCCTAATTACTAATTATCTGTCAGTAACCAATTAAGGAACATCAGCTTGATTTAAGATTCATGCAGAGATTTCTATCTATATTAAAGAACAAATATTTAAGATGATGCATTTAAAATAATGGTCTTCCATGAGCAAAATTTTACATTATTTTGACTACTTGCTTCTGTTGGCAGTAATTGTTTAGTTAATTAGGATATTTTTAATGCAGTTATGATAAAGTTTCCTGGACCATTGCACAGGAGACATTAAACTCTGGCCTTGCTGAAAAAAGCAAATTATTGGTCTTATTGGTCAACAAACAAAAAATCAGTGGGCTCACAGATGTCTTCCTTACTCAGGTGAGCATTCTGCTGGCTCCAAATCGAATTTTGCCTTTGGAAAAGAAGAATTAAGAACTTAAGAACCAGGGCTGGTCCCAAGCAACCCAGAGAGTCTTTTTGGATCACTGTCTACTGTACTTTCCTGACACCATCAGTATTTTGCAGGCCCTCCATGAAAAGAGAGCAGGAGGAAGGGTTTCTTTCCAGAAAATTAGGGATTTCTTTAATTTTTTGGGGTCTGGTGTGCCCAAAGCACGGCAGATCAGTGGCTCTTGTGCTCAGCGGGCATTCACTGCTTTCCTTCATTAAACTGGAGACCTTGGTGGGCTGCTGGGGGAAAAAAAAAAAAAAAAAATTAGGAAAGGGGTACTGGAGAGGGGAGGGCGAGCACGTGAGAGAACCACATGTTCACGTCGCCTGTGTATGAACAGCAAGCTTTCTGGCCTGACATTTATTGAAAAAATAGATCTTACACTGTATCCACCCAACACCTGTTGAGAAACACTGACCCCATTACAGAGGTTGGATTTACACTGGCTCTGTATAACACCCTATAAAGGAGGCCACTGGTGCAAAAGATTAAAGAATGCTGTTAAGTAAGTTGTTTTATTTCTTTTGAGACTGAAAGAAAGCTGCAAAGTGAGAGAAAGCTTTCCTCGGTTATTTACTCTTCATTACCGGGGATCTTGAAGGGCCTTGTATAAACTGCTCCAGTCGGGTCATGACAACACTTTATAAGGTGCAAATGTTGAGGTGGAGCCAGTGCCGCAGTGCCGGGGAAGCGAGTGGAAAGGTCCCTCCCGACTCGATGGAAAGTTAGCGCTAATAAAAGCTCACGGCTTTGGCACGGCCTCCCAGGCACCGGGGGCCCATGAACACCAGTTTGCACCAGGCCTGCCGGGCCCCGGCCCCGCGCGCGGCCACGGCGGCGGCACACGCTGCCCTCGGTGGAGTTTCTCCAGGTGAACTTCGAAAAGTCCTGGTTGGAGCTAAAAATCTTACGTTTTAGGGCTGGGGGCGGAGGGGGGGGGGAACCCAACCCTTGTTTTTTACAAGCTGCTGTATAATGAATAGCCCGTTTCAAGGAATGTGTGAGTTCCTATTAAGGCTCGGTGAGTGCTGCAAAATGTTCTCGGTCAACACGTGGCCCAGTTTTCAAACAAATGGCTTTCTGTGTATTTGCTGCCCTCTGCTCTCTGCCTTCCCAAATCATCTGTTGGGATCTGGTTCTAGCTGGCAAAAGGCTGGTGGAGACAGCTCACCTGCCTTCTGCAGCAGTGGGATAACACCGTGCCTGGTTCTCACCCTCTTTTTGCTCAGTGATCTGGGAGCCTTCAGCTTTTTGGGGCCAAGCAGGCTGGAAGGTGAAGCAAGGCTTCCAAGGGGTCACGGACATTGCATAGTTACATCCAAGCTGGGAGATGGAGGATTGACCAAGCAACCCAGCCACAGACTTTTAAGGTCGAATATATTGCCTCCAAGACATCCTCAAATATCTGAGGCATCTCCAAGGGGCTGACAGATTCCATACAGGATCTCTGGGAGACCCTTATCCTTGGGAGTAGCTGTTGGGGCCAGGGAGAGTCCTGAGGAGATCCCAAACAACACTAAACAGCCACGTGTGGGTTGATCACTTGAGCCCTTTAATCACCCTCTGACCAAAGCCTGGCTGGAAATGTGGGGACTCAGAAAACCTCAGCTGAAGGGGACAGACAGAAAGGAGATGTGTCCACTGCTCAAAAGAGGGAAATGCAAAGGAGACACAGAGGCAGGAGGTGTTTGCTTTCACCAACAACGATGAAGACTCCTCAGAGCAGTGAGGACCCTGCTAAGAGGCTGCTTTGCTCAGTCCTCATCCAGCAGAAACCTGCAGCTTTTCTGCACTGCCTCAGAACGAGCCCCTTGCTTTGGAGCAAATACAACCCTAAGCCCGATTTCCTTCTTCTATTTTCACATCTGTCTGGAAAAAAAAAAAATGATCCACAACTACAAAAACGCTATGGAGAAGTGGGCAAAGCTGCTCAGGAGCCTCTGGAGGTTCTCTGCTGGCTTCGGGATGTCTCATGTCTGAGCTATGACACATTGCATCAGAAGGGTCACTTCAGGCTATGAGTTCCTGTCCCCCCTCCCATTGGTCTCGTCCCCAAGCACTCCCTGGCCATGGGCAGGGATGGATGGACTCTGGGCAGCAGATGGCAGGGTGTGAGAAAGTCTCCATTTATTCAGCCGGCCTTTGAGGAAGCTTCTTTCTCATCCCACCCTTTCCACAGCTCTGTTTGGACACAAATACAGTTTTTGTGTAGGAATAATTTCTTCATAGCCAGGAAACGGACTGTGAATGAGAGCGTCTTCTGAAAAAAAAAAAAACAACTTCTTTTTTTCTTTCTTTTTAGATCCTCCAGGCTGGGAATAGTCCCTTATTTCCCACGCAGGGATGTAAGGCTGGCATGTGCTCTGCATTTGCAACAGGCGGAGCAGCTGCACGGAGCTTGAGGAGTTGGGCTCCTTCTGTGTGAGCAGGACTAAGCCCTGCAGGTCCAATTAACAGACTTTGGAAATGCACCAAGGCCTGACGATCCCCAGGCTTGTTTTAAGAGAAGGAAGGTGGCTGCTGGAGAAGAGCTGGACCTGCCAGGGTCTGAATGCAGCTGGGACACACAGTGAGAGCCTGGAGAGCCTGGAACCTGTGCTCTGATGGCTGCTGAGCTAAGTCCCATGGCTGGGACAATAAACAAACAGGAACGGGCTGTGCAGATGAACGCCTCATCTTTGCGTTGTAAAATCCATACGGTTCCCAAGTCACAAGCCCCAGCATTCAGCTCAGAGGTCTTTAATGAAAGGGATGAACAGAAGGCAGCTTCACAAAAGAAGAAAAAATGGGATTTATATTTTAAAAAATACGTCCAACAGCACTTTCCAAATTCTTAAGGGCTCATTAAGTTAAAAAAATCTTTCCATTACTAATCTCAGCTAATTACCATCTTAAACTAATAAAGACCTTGGCTTCTGGGATCAAAGGCTGGTGCTTCAAACTGAGGCAAAATTCCCTTGAAGTCACAGATTTGGAAAAGCTCCCAAACACACAGCGGCACAGAAGGCCAGGAAAGGTGAGCACCGGGAGAGCTGATGGGGAAGACAGACCCATCCCCACCCCCCTTCACCTTCACCTGGAGCGTGGCACTGTCCCCTCCCGTTTCCACCATCCAGATCCAGAAGGAGTCACGGGCTCTTTGCCGGCTGCTGTCGGCTGGGCGTCACTGTTCCCATCCTCCTCGTTAAACCTCTGCTTTTTGGCTCCCGAGGTCAGAGTAAAACATCCTTGGTTGCTGATGGTTGATGATTAATTTGAGGTGAAAAGTCCTGAATAAGGAGTTTTCCACCCAAGAACCGAAATGCCCCAACTCTGGCACTGCTTCTTTTAGCAGAAGCCCGTTCAAAAACTGGATTTCGGGATGAATCAACCGAGCAAGAGGAAACCAGCCTGCCAGTTGAATATTTAATTGTTGTATCTGTGGAAGCAGTAAAAGACTAGGAGGGGGCAGGCAACGAGGGAGGAACAGAAATATTCCGGGATGGCTGGGAAATGCACCATTTTTCTTTATTTATCGACTCTGTTTACTTTAAAACACGTCCAACTGGAACGCTAGGTGCAGACATAAAAATTAAAATAGAAAACATCCCGGGCCAGCCTCTTGGAGGATGCAAATTGGCATGGGGGTTCCCATGGCTTCCAGCACAGCCTGCTGCACTCACACCAGCTGCACTCTCGGTGAAGGCAAATAAAGTCAACTCCACCACTGATTTTGTGAGGAGAGGGAAGGAGGGAGAGAGAGAGATGAGGTCTCTAAACGCTAAATTATGAGGGGCATGGTGGGTCTGGAGGAGACCAGAAAGGAAGGGGAAGCCAAGGCAGGTCAAGGAGCACAGGTGGGCTCCAGATCCGAGCCGTGCCACGGCTCGCTGCCGTTCCTGGGTGGTCCAAAGGTGCAGCCCCACCGAGGGCTCGTTGCTGTAAACCAAGCCCTCGCCTCCTGGACGTGCCGTGGACTCAGGGGAAGCGAGTTCAAGTGGGGTCAGCAGAAAGAATACGGTCGTTGAGTGGTAACAATGCGCACAAATTACCGGCAGATCGTGAAAGGCGCTGGAAAAATGGGGAAACAAGTACAGTTAAACTTCATCTGCACCAAAGGGGATGTTGGGGACTTGCTTAAAGCCTGGGTGATGCTCGCTGTGTGTTATTTGTATGATGTTGATAGGAATAATCCCATATTTCCTTGCTGCAGGGATTAATCCCCTGTGGAAGGGTCAGAACGGCTGGACCAGGCCGTGATGGAGCTCTGAGGGGCACCAAAAAAGCCTCCAAATCCACGGCAGATGGGAGTGACTGCAAATGGCCAGATCTACAAGTGAAATTATGTTTTCCCTCTCCTCAACAGGCAGGAATCTCCAGGGAGACTGGAGGTGCAGAAAGACATTTCTTTCTGCAGGAGCCTGGAGTGTAAATCATGGTTTAGTCCCATATGGGCATTCCCCTCTATTTAGAAATAATTTCCTTTCTCCTAGCAAGTGCTTCCTGCTTGCTGTGGGCTGCTGAAGAGCTTTTTCCCAGGGAATAGATGGACTTTCCTGGGTTATACACAATTCCATAGGTGCAAGACTGGGAAGAACAGACACCCAAATGTTCCTTTCCCAACTGGAGCCCCTCTAGTTTCGAGGTAGGAAAAGCAGCAGGTAACCATCTAAAACTGAACAAAAGACGCAAGAAATGGAATATTTAATTTTAAAAATCTCAAATGAAATTAGAAATTAGAAATGAATTTTATCAATTTTTCCCTTTTTAACACACCTTTATTAGCTGAAGATAAGAGCCAGGCGACCACCCTTGCAATAATACTGTCACAGAAGGACGCCCCAGTGAACTCTCTCTGAGATAACATCTTCAATAATCTTTCCACTGTTAAACAAACAGCCAGAAAGGAAAACAAGAGCGGATCCAAATATTCTTCTCTCCCTAGCAGTTGTGTTTTTGGGAGTGGAATGGTTCTGGATGGAGGATCCTACATATGGCTTAGTTAATGGGTCGTGCTAGGAGTGAAAACCTTCCTAAAGAGGAATTTAAAGATGAGGGCTCGAAGAAGAGCCTTTCTTGTCGTAATTTATGGGCTGAGTGCTTGCTAAAGGAATGCAAATAATCCCCGACAGCCATGGCTGCCACTGACATCCACGGGAGCTGTCTTTGGGCTGCCCAGAGAGATGAGAGAAACGTGGCAGCATCTGGTAGTGCCTTTAAGGAAACCATTAGCCGAGGAAGCGACTCACGTTTCTCCGATTTTATTAGTATTGGCCAAATCTGGGAGTTCTCACCTAGACTTTAATTGGCCAAAATGTCTCTTGAAGGCAGTTGGAATTTGCCTGGGTTAGGGGTTCCATACCAGCTGGAAAAGGTCTTCAGGACTAAACCCCACTGCCCTTTCTTGTACCAGAAGCTCTGATTAAGTGTCAGGAAGCCCCACAAGGCAGTTCATAGCCAAGTGCAAGGGCTCAAAGCTGAACAAGCACTGTGGCTGACAGGGAACAATATTTTCCCTCGCATCTGACCACGATTAGGGAGAGAAAAGAAGGCAGAACCATTCCTAAAAATGTGAAGCACAAGCAAAAAATTTAGATGGAGACATCGCTGGGCCTGCCAACACCATATTTTGCTGTTTCTCCTCCATTTCCACCATTTTATAGGATCAGGGAACGGCTTGGGTTGGAAAGGACCTTAAAGCTCATCTGATTCTCACCCCCTGCCATGGGCAGGGACACCTTCCACTACCCCAGGGTGCTCCAAGCCCTGTCCAACCTTGGGCACTTCCAGGGATCCAGGGGCAGCCACAGCTTCTCTGGGCACCCTGTGCCAGGGCCTCCCCACCCTCCTAGGGGAGAATTTCTTCCTAATTTTCCATAAAACAATGTTTTAACTTATTCTGGTCCTGGAAGCAGCTGTAGTTTGGTGTCCTCCTGGAAGCCACGCTCATCTGAGATTTGGGGGCTATGGAAAATGGTCAGTAATGAATCCAAACTGATAAAATTTGGAAAGAAAAGGCTTTGGATGCTTTTTGGACTTGCAGTGGATTTTTTCTAAGACCTTGAAAATAACGATGGGTGCAGTCTCAGCTCCACTGAGCTTATTCCACTTCTAAGCTTGACCTAAACAGCTCCTTGCTGGCTTAGACCTCGGAATTGTTTATCCACCCTCTGTTTTTTTCATTTCCCCATCGATTTTTGTCACAAAACCATCAGTGCATCTGTTTTGACTTAATCAGCTAAAATGCTGGTTAACATTGGTTGTTTTAAACGGTTGAGGCTTGTTTAACTACATGGAACTTTCCTTTTCTATGGAAAATTGTAGGAAATTAATAAAATGTTCTTAGTTTAGGCTGCCTAAGCTTATATTTATTGAGATTTGGGTGGTGGTCGTGTGTGAGTGTGTAGGCACATACAGATGGATGGATGGATGGATGGATGGATGGATGGATGGATGGATGGATGGATGGATGGATGGATCTGTGTGTGTGGGAATGGAGAAGAACCTTGGACACACTGGGAATTTCCTAGCAGCACAAGTGATAGGCCATTTTTCTTAAGAGTTTTATTGGGATTTTTTTGGGTTTTTTTTTCTGGCTAAGGTGTGAAAACTGGCAGCTCGCTGCATTTTCTGACAGACCGCTGAAGACTGGCTAATTAGAAATCATGTCTAATTCCAAGTCAAACAAGCTGAGGCCACTAAATCTTCGTGGGATGTTTGTCTGAAACGTTTCAGTGAGCGCTAACATTTGCAGAAAGAACAATATTGTCGATCCGTGTTCACAAGTCCAATCCACCACTTGCTATAAAGCAAAAATAGTATAAAAATTCTCTTTCTGCGAGTGATCAGTCTTCACACTCCTTCTAGGCAGGAAATAGAGCCCAAACCGTACGATTTGTTTGTTATTTATGTAAGTGATAACACCGATTTAAGTGCAGAGCTGGCTTTTTAGCGAAGGTTTGATGGTTTATTCAGTTTCCCAGCTGGGGTGATTAAAGGATTTCCCAAAGGCCCCAAAATTCGGTGATGCACCAGCCCCTGCAGAAGCCCCCCATCCTCCTCCCCTTGTCATTCAACGGGCTCCTCTGCGTTCTAACAAGCACCACACCGGGGAGGCTGAGGACAGAATTTTGGCCTCGTTTCCTCAAGCTTATTAATTTCAAAGTGCTCTTTTACTAAATACACACCGCAGGTTTCGCAAATCCACATTCCGGCCCCAGAGACCCGGTAGACAGCGAAATAATTTTCCCCAAAGATGTGATGGAAGCTCCATAACTCAAATCAGGCAGAATTGGGTCTGACAAAGCCCAGGCGAGCACGTTGGTGTGAACAGAGTTCCTCTGGCAGAGGCAGTCAGAGCAGAGGACTCAATGCGCTCTCGTGCACCATTACTCACCCTGTGGTCTGTGAACCACTGGTGGTCCACGAGGCATCAGAACACGGCCCCAGAGATGATAGAAATGTCTTTGTTGTGTTTTTGTTTTCAATAAAAAGGCACATTCTGAAACAAAAATAAATGAAAGGGGAGAAAACGTAAGCCCAGAGCACTTAAAACTTACCCTGGTTTTTATTTGGTTATAAAGGAAAGGCCCCACAGCAGCAGCACACAGGAGGGCCCTTGGATTTTACATCCTGCAGTAGTGAGGTTGTCCGTGGGCTTAAGGATCATAGAATCATGGAATGGCTTGGGCTGCAAGGGACCTTAAAGATCATCTCATTTCAGCTCCCTGCAGGGACCCTTCCACTGCAGCAGGCTGCTGAAAACCACCGAGGCAGCAGGCGAAGATGAAGACTGGAATGAGAGAAGCCTTCTCCTTCTGGGAGTGACGGCAAGCATTCCAAATGGATGGGGCACCTCATTCCTCATTCCTGTGTCGTATCAAATGTTGATTATAGTCCCATCTCCACTCTGGGAGTCAAGAGCTCTGCTTCCTTCCCACCACAGCTGCTCTTCCTTGCCTTGTCACTCTTCGTGATGTCTTTTGCCTCTGCTGGTAGTAAAACCAGGATTGTTTTATTCAGAGTCACATCCTTCTTCTGTTTTGGGGACTCACTAAACCATCCAAAGCATCTGCAAATGCCTGAGATGCTGCTGGGAGGTCTCTTCCAACTCTGCTGCCTGAATTTCCCATCCAACACAGCCCTCAATAAAATGAATGCTGCTGGTTGAAAGGTTTGTGATGATGTAAGAAATCGTGATGAAGATAAGAACTGTGATGAAATTCTGGATTTGGCGGGCCAGGGATGGGCACCAGGAAAGGTGAGATTATCGTGAAAACCGGCTTTGACAATTTGCATTTTCCTACAAGGAGACAAAATAATGATTTCATCGATTGTGACACTACCTGGATTCACAATGGCACCACAGAGGGTGTTATCCTAAAATGTTTTAAGGATGAAAGAAGGTTTTGGGTGAAAGCAAAGAGGGCAATTCTTTGTCTCTGAAATCAGCTATTTTTATTCCATGTTGAGACTGAACCCACAGAGAAAGAAACATCCTTATTTTTCCCCTGTGAACAGTTTGCCAGAAAATTGGGAATATCACCCATTGTCTCACATCAGAACTGCTGGATTCCTTTTAGGCTTTGAACATCAGCATGATTTGAAAACGAGAGTAAAACGTCTGGGATTTCATGGCCACCACGGGGCCATGCTGAGGTGGCCTCGGAGGCGATCCACATTCCCCAGATGTGTGGTCTGTACCATGCAGGCTTGGGAATGCTCTTCGTGGTCCAAAATTCAGCCTTGAGCCTGTTTTATTTATCCTGACCATTTAAACCACTATCTCTTTTCGAGCACGGCCATTTTTTATAGATTGTGGAGATCATTATTTGCACAGTTAACTGCTTCTCCCTTTCGTCTTTAGCTGTTTTTCTTATATACGTATGAAGTGCTTTGGATCCAGCAGAGTTCATAGAGTACAAAGACTTGTGCTGGAAAAAAATATTTGCATTTCGCTCGTATTCAAGAGAAAGGTCAATAAAATAAAGCAAGATGAGAAATCATGGGGTGAAATGTTGGCCCCACCATAGTCAATGGGAGTCTTGCCATTGCCTTCAGTGGTGGCCAGAATTTCACCCGCGTTGCCTCAGACATGGTGAATGACTCCTTTTTGTCCACATTTTTCAAGCCTTAGGAGGCAAATGGAACAGAAATAAATCAATATCCCACCAGAAATGCAGATTTCACCTCGTCCTCTCTGTTTCTGAACCCATAAAACATAAATTCTGGGCAAACTTTGATCTGTGTGTTTGACTTCGATTTTTGTTATTCCTTCGTTTTTCAGGAAGGCTGGCTTTGCCTGGATGGGCTCTATAGGTGGAACAACCTGAAATGCACAGCATTCCTAGAAGATGAAAGCACCCCTCGTATAGATGCAGGACTGGACAGGCTGTCTGCTCCACACAGTAACAAAGCCTGAAACCAGATTGGCCTGGTGCCTGATACAACACTCAGAGCTTCCCTGTGGCTTTTTACTCCCAGGGAGAGAGAGCAAAGGAATCAGCGGGGAGACCAGTGGAAGTCATGGTTTGACAACATCAAAGAGCAGCTTGGACCTTATCCTTATGGAGAGAAAAAGGTTGCCAGGATCCCATGAGCTGGCTGACTAACAAGTGAAGCGCTGCCAACGCTCCGCTCCGATTGAGGACGACTTGTGGTGACCCACTGAGCGATGGCCACTGCCAGTGGAAGAAGTTAACAGAGAAAAAGCAGGGAGATAAAGAAAAATAACCAAGCAAATACAGGGATTGGGAACGCACAGGAGCACAGGGGGAGTCGTCTCTTGGATCGGAGCTGTCTGTGTGAGTAGTGAGGTCAACAGTGACTCCCTGAGAAGGCATTTGCAGCCTTCGTCCCAGCTTCCGTCCCCTGACACAGACACACCGGGGTGTGGTGCCATTCGTCTTGTCCACACCGGTCAGGGTAATGGACACCGCTGGGGGAAGGAGGAAAACACATCATTTATAAACCAGGATGGCCAGAGGTACATTTGCACCGGGCTCACTGGGGTCAGCCCCTGCTCGTTATTATAAATGACCTGGGGTTCCTTCATGAAGACAATTCCCCAGTGAGGGACTCGACCTGCAGGGCTGTGAGAGAGAGCAGTGACAGCCCAGGGCACCCTGCTACGGACGAGGAGAAGGGACAGGCAGCTGCCTTCGGGGAACAAAACACTTGGTGACTGCTTTTTGGGTGAAGAATTGCTCACAGTGGATAGCAAACATTTTCTAGTTCTCCAAAGTTTGAATAATCCATAAAGTGATTGAAAAGTGTAGTAACCTTGAGGTTCATTTTCCAAAATGAGATATTCGGAGGGATGTGATGGGCAGGGTGGCTCCTGGCCTGCTGTAAATAATTTTTCCTTCTGCTAGAGGTCAATGTAGAACCATGGAACCATTAAGGCTGGAAAAGACCTCCAAGATCCAACCTCAGAGCAATCGCCACCCGGCCAACTCAGCCGCTACACTCTGTGCTGTGTCTACTCATTTTTTGAACACTCCCAGGGATGGTGACTCCACCACTTCCCTGGGAACCCTTTTCCATATGCTCTGCGGCTCCTGGATTTCAACTCGCTCTGAACAACATTGCCAGACCTTGTTTTCTCCAAGCACAACATTAAAGTCAACACCTAAAAAAGAGGAATTATTTTGGCCACAGCCACACCTGTGGCAGCTGGGTCTTGTCTTTAGCTGGACCACTGGGTGACCAAAGCACTGGGGAAGGGGAGCTGCTTCCAGCTTCCCTGCGCTTTTGGCAGATCACCTCCCTGTATTTCCATACCTCAAATTTTGGCCTTGGCTGTTTACGCTGTCAGCTCTTCAGAGGGTTTTGTACAGCACCTTCTGCAACAGGACCCCGATCTCTGCTAAAGCCTCTGAACACCACAGGAACACAAATAGTACGAGAGCATTTATCAAAACTTACAAAGGCGACTCTCTGTGCTTTGATTTAAAGCGTGTAAAATGAGTCTTGGAAAACATTCCTCCAAAGGAGCCGAGGATTCATCAACACTCGCCCAGCCCGCTGCGACCATGGGTGGTGCTGGGAGCCCTCAGCACCCACTGGCTTTCCAGCAGGATTGGCTTTCACCAAAGGGGTGCAGACGGGCACTGGATCTCATGGGACATCACAGATCTCCTCGCTTTGCTTCTCTGCACAAAAAAAATCAAAAATAAAGGGGTGCAAAATGATGACATATTTAGAGAGATGAGGACGGAATAGTTTAGCGTCCTCGAGGCTCGAAGTGCTTGTGGCTAAACTTAAATCTCCTCCTGCATGTTTGATTAAAAACCACCTTCAAAACTGAAATCAATGCATCTCCTCCTGGATAGAGAGGCTGCCCGCAGGGGTTCATCTCCATCCCACAGTTTATCCACCACAGGTCCCCAGGGAGCCACACTGATCCGTGGGGAGGTCAGGTGTCCTACCAGCTGCTGAGAGCCGAGTTCCCAAACCCCATTCGTTTCGGACAGAGTTCCTCTGTCAAAGTTCCAGAACCGTGGAATCACAGAATGGTTTGAGTTGGAAGGAACCTTAAAGTTCATTTGCCATGGGCAAGGACATCTCCCACCATCCCAGGCTGCTCCAAGCTCCGTCCAACCTGGCCTTGGACACTTCCAGGGACGAGGCACCACAGCCTCACCTGTGCCAGGGCCTCACCACCCTCACAGGGAAGAATTTCTCCCCAAGATCCCATCAAAATCTACCCTCTTTCATCTTAAAGCCAAGCTGGAGTTGACTGTCTCAGCTGGTTCAAATTGCAGAGCACAAGAAGGGGGAATGGATTTCCAGCTTTTAAGCCAGGATAATTTGCTTGCTTTATTTTTATTTTATTTTATTGTAAAAATGGTTTAAATCAATCAAGTCACTCTTCGGAGTTATAGAGCTGCAATAAATCCTGGTCTGTTTGGACTCAATTTCCGATTAATTTTTTTGCCAAGCACCCTAATAAAAATGGATTAATTTAAAGCTATGTGGAGAAAATATATATAGAATTTTACAGCAGCTATTTCTTTAGCTGGACTGTGCTTCTCTTGTATGCATGTTTGAATCATTAGAATGGCAATAAAAAGAACTGGTAATTGCACTGCCTGTAAAAAGTCATTAGACAGGAATGGAAATTTATAAAACCCCACAATTAATGGTAGATGAGTCCATACAGACACACACATCCACAGATGTGCTTGAAAAGGCATTAATATAGAGGATTATATGGGATATGGGCAAGGAAGGAGGCTGCTCTGAGGTTTAAATGAGTTATCTTCTAGGTCTGTGGGTTCTTGTAGTCTTCAGTTGCCCTCACACATTCCTCAGAAGTGAAATTTATGTTGTATCACCAACAAGAGCATCCCTGCAGGAGATTCCTGGGCAAGGAGGAATGTGGGGTGCTTTGGGGTGGAAAAAGGGGTGCCCCATTCGCGTGTGAGGAACATCCCACCCCACAAAACTTGCTGGAGGGGAGCTCCCACATCCACAGCAGATCCTAAAAGCTGGATAGAGGAGTCACAATTAGGAGGGGCCGTGCCGTTTCTGTAGCCAGACATAAAAGCAACCTGCCCTAATTTCTCAAATGAACTTTGCAATAATGATGAATGCCAGGGCTTGACATTTATTGTCCACAGTCCTGACCACTGGCTCGAGGCAGGGACAGCAAATAAACACTCCTGGCTTGGGACAATCTGCTGTCTGCAGAGACCTGGGAGCATTTCTCCCTGGGAGTATTTATGAACCCCAGTGTGACAGCTGCTGCCCAGACAGGCAAAAATCATCCTTGGGATAATCTGGGAGCAAACACCCCCTGATCCAGGCTTTTGTAGCGTCAGGGAAATGATTTTTGTGCTGTGGTGCCGCAGCAGGATCTCGCTGAGCCTCTGCCACGGGGAATTGCTGGAATCCTGCAAGGGCAGGTGATGGGAAACCTGGAGCAGCCACCCCTGGTCTGGGAGAGGAAGGTGGGAGTTGGGTCTTGGGAAAGGAGAATCAGTGTCATCCCCGTTTCAACACTCAGCTGCCAGCTCTCCAGAGAAACACGCTCGGGAAAGATAGGGATATACATTTCAGGGAAGTGGAGATGGGATCCTGTCACCTCTGGGTCACACCACACAGAGGTGGGCTGGGCTGGGCTTGCTGAATACGTGGGAAACAAAAAGAAAAGGCCAGGGGAGAAAAATCATCCCTCTTTCACTCAACCATCACAATACAAAAGGATTATTCTTAAACTTATGCTTTAAAGGCGTTGTCAATCCTTGAGGTCAGTTATTAAATTTTAAAAGGAGCAGCAGCAGATGCTCAAAAGCTGAACAGAAGGATCATTTACATGCTCAGTTCAAAGAAAATTTAACCAAAAAAAAATCAAACTTCAAGAAAAATAATCTCAAACGAGTGAGATTTTCTTGCCAAATTCATTTGAAGGATGTTTTTTCCCCTCCTATCAGCTGCTCTTGTATCCAAGGACAACGCTCTCTTCCCCTTTTCAGAAAAGCTTTGGACTGACATTTGTTTATAATGTCTTATTAGAAATTACTAAAATATTTTCAGCATAAGACTCACGGCGTCAACTCATCTTTCCTCACTGAAGCAATAAGCAGCCACTAAGGCTCAACGCGTTGGGCTTCCTGTTTACATCCCCAGATGGCAAATTAATGTGTGCTCATTCCTCCCGTGGATTAATCTCTCCTTTTCCCACATAATCTGCAAATGAAGCCCAGATGGAAAGAATTAGCTCGAAACCTCCCCCTCCTCCTGCCCACCCTCCCCGAAAAAATGTTGGGAGAAGGGGGTTTTGGTAGCACTGATTACACTGCAAAATTGTCCAGTGATTCCTTAAGTCTATTGGAATCTCCCAACAGAAATACAGGATTATTCTGCTGGTGTAATAGAGCACATGATATATCACGGTCCCTGTGCTATTCTCTGCCTACAAGACCAGGGATATTAAAAAGAAGCCATTGGAAATGTATAAAACAAGCAGCTCGAGACTAAGAGACGCTAATCCCAGCTCAGTGAATCCAGGGAAGGGACTTCCCAACAGCAGACAAGGGACTAAACCTCTCCAAGCCTTACCAAGCTCAGCTTGGTGCAGATCATAAGCTCTTCCACTGTTTCTATGTTTTTGAGAGTGGTCTGGCTGGATACGAGGTCACAGTCTATATTCCTTATTTTCTGAGGGAAAACCTTGCCATGAGATGCCCGTGGTGCCTTTTGTAGGCAGCGGCTCTGAAAGCTTTGGGTGGATGTTCCTCAGTGCACCTCGGCCAGGTGACAGAGCGTCACGTCAGTGCCATCGGTCACATCTCCATCCCACTGGAACCTGGGGAATTTATAGCACTGAAAGCACTCGTGGAGGCCTTCCTTGCACTTTTGGGAAGTGGAGGAATTGCAACACGAGCTGTGCCCTAAGGAAATGGAGCAGGAAGGGTCACGGCCAGCAAAAACCAAAGTTCTTGTGCCTCTTAGGACACACCTGCCTTATCAACAATATTCACATCTGCCTTATTAACAATATTCACACCTGCCTTATTAACAATATTCACATCTGCCTTAACAATATTCACATCTGCCTTAACAATATTCACACCTGCCTTATCAGCAATATTCACCACTTTCCAGGCTTCAAACACATGCCTGGATCTCTGAAGATAATGGAAAATGGCCTCAAGTTGTGCCATTGGAGTTTCAGGTTGGATAATAAGAAGAATAACGAATCACTGAAAGAGTGGTTAAGCATTGGAACAGGCTCCCCAGGGAAGTGCTGGTGCCACCATCCCTGAAAGTGTTCAAAAAATGAGTAGAAGTGGCACTTGGTGACACAGCTGAGTGGGAACGGTGGTGTTTGTTCGACAGGATGGTCCTGGAGGTGTTTTCCAACCTTAATGAGTCCATGATTTTATGATTCTTGGTGGCCTTTTCCATCATCCCCAGCTCTGGAGATGTTGTGTTGCTCAAACCTTTGAGGCTGGGGATGTCCCACAGTACGAATTTTCTGCAATCCCAATTTTTCACGAGCAATTCCTGATCATCCCTTTGGCAAAAGCTGAACCTCGAGCGAGGCTGGGCTTCCATAAAGGCTTTCCCACCTGACAATGGATTTGTTCCTGGCTTGTGCAAACCACGGGGAAAACTCATCCAAGGGAATTAATGAACTGGTCCAGCCTCACCTTCATCCCGTTCTAGCGAAAGCCAAACCGCAGATACGTTTATTTAATCCTCAATTATTAAATTGCTCAAACGAGTTGCCGGCACTGGGGAACTCTGAAACATTTCAGACACGATGCCAACATTTTATTTGAAGCCCTGCGTGCTGCCACACGCCCTGAACTGCTCGTGAACCTTCCCAAATCCCAGGTCATGCAGCAGCAGCACGGAGTTTGGATCCCAAGAGGGAGAAATCCACATGCCAGGGATTGAGCTGAGAGGAATTAAACCAAGAAGCCACCTAAAAAGGTGTGGCTTTGGGTTTATCCCACCATATTCTTCCTGCAGAAGTTGGTAAATTCCACGGAGAAATGACTCTTTAAAGATCAGGAAGATCAGCGTTAATTGTCATGAAAACGGCACCATTTTTAAAAGCTTTTATGTGTGGGTGATTTTGGAGTTATTTGGATTTTTTGTTTTATTTTATGAGCATTGTAATGATTAAAAATGTTGTTGCTCTGTCTGAGTGCAAGTGGTTTATGTCAAAACAATTTTTTACCTTAAGAAACACCCCAGTCCATGAGGAAACAGAGAAATCCCTGTGGGCAATGAGGAAAACAGATCTGGGCTGAAAACCAAATGAGAAATGAGAAAATGAAAATTATCCCAAATATAGACATAAAACGAATTTAATAATGATCAGTGAACTTTAATGTTAAAAAAGGGAGCAAACAGCTAGAAAATCAAAATGTTTGCAAGATAATTTGCAATAAAAATATTCATCTCTCCCCTACTAAACATCAAGGTAGCACCCAGTGGAGGGTTCGTTATTTCTCATCCACAAATGCTCTGAAAAAAAGAGAAAAATAATAATAAAAAAAAGTTACACAACTTTAGTCTGAGCTAACTGTTCAAGGAAACAGAGTTTCCTCCAAGACTGATAAATCCCACAGGCTATTTCAAACAACTGAGCAGTAAATCACAGAGAAGTGCTGGTACATTATACAACGAAATCAAAGTGATTTGCAGAACCCTAAATGTTTCTTCATTACCCTTAATCCCACACCATTAAAGTAACGAGGAACTCTGATAAGGTTTTCAGACAGCGACAAGGCAACAGGAAAATTACGGGCATTTTTATTTCAGGCATTTTCTCTTAGTGCTTCTGGTTTAAAATATAATGAAATGTTGCAAATCCTTTTATGAGGTTGTAATAAAAAACCCTAACGAACCTAAAACTGTGAGCTTTGTTAGAAGCTGAGAGCAGGACCGAGTCATGCTGCTACCCTGGATTAAAAAGAAAAAAAAAAAAAACGAAAAATAACAGAAAATTTTATTTCTTAGTATGATTTTTGTATGTAGAACATTTAAAAAAATAATAAGCCATTACTGTTCAGTGGCACAGGGAACATATTGAGAATACAGAGAATGAAAACTAGGGGTTTGTATGGAGAAGAGACATGAATAAAGAGTTATTTCCTTCAATCCCAGGTGTCATCAGGACTTTTGGACACAATATATGACACAAATCTAGGTTACACCAAACCTCTATGACGTATAGAAATGTACAGAATGATTTATAACGTAGGGGGTGTGCTGGCAGAGAGATCATCCCTGTTTTTATACGCCCTAACTGTGTGTATGGATGTAATGGGAATAAACCTTTGCTGGGTTCACTTCAGCTACAGAATTCATGACATCTGAGCCAACATTTGCATCTGTATGGAAGCACAGGGTCCCAGACTGGTTTGGGCTGGAAGGAACCTTAAAGCTCATCCCAGTCCATGGAAGGGACACCTTCCACTGTCCCAGGGTGCTCCAAGCCCTGTCCAACCCAGCCTTGGACACTTCCAGGGATCCAGGGGCAGCCTCAGCTTCTCTGGGCACCCTGTGCCAGTGTCTCACCATCTCACAGGGAACAATTCCTTCCCAATATCCCGTCTAGCCCTGCCCTCTGGCAGTTTGAAGCCATTCCCCCTTTCCTGTCTCTCCATCCCTTGCCCAAAGTCCTTCTCCAGCCTGTTTTGCCTCCCAACACACACAGAGGCAAGGAGAGAAATTCAGAGCATCAGGCACGACTCTACTTTCCTTTTCTCGTGAAGCTGCCTGTCTCACTTGCTGGTTTATTTTGGGATTGAACAGCTCCTTGGAGATTTTCACGAGCGTGGATGATTTTCTGCATCGAATCTGCATGGACAGGCGCTGCCCAGGGAAGTTTGGAGCCCCCATCCCTGGAGGTGTCCAAGGAACTCCTGGATGTGGCACTCAGTGCTCTGGGCTGGGGACAAGGTGGGCATCAGTCACAGGGTGGACTCGATGATTTTTTCCAACCTCAAAGATCCTGGGGTTCTGTGCAGTGAGGTCTGAGCATCTCTTCCACATCTAGGGACCTCTGACCAGCCCTTGTCACCCCTGCCAGCAGCAAAAGCTGCCTGAGCAGACCTTTACCTGGACAGCTTATACAACACCCCACTTCCCAGTGTCGGGAACACTGCTGGAATTCTTCAGGACGGGATTCAAAGGCCCCTGTGCTGGTGGAGGGGTGGCTGCGAGTGCAGCTGCTGGACACAGCCATAACTCACTGCTACTACTGAGCTCGCTGCTATTTATTTACTGAGTTCAGCCAGCAGACTCCTAAGTGATTTAGATGTTCCTCCAGATAAAAACAGCAGAGTAGTCAGGGGTTTTTTACAAATCTAGCATTGCATCAGCAGCGGAAAGGGAGCGGGCGAGAGGGCAGAGAGGGGGAAATGGCTTGGGTGTAAATGGGCACGGTTTGGTCTTTCTGCAAAGACCAGGAGGTTTTGCTGCTCCTCAGGCACGTCTTTGGTTTGGTTTTAGCACAGAAAACCAGACAGCACAGGCAGGAAGGGACAGAGGAGCACACTGGTGGAACGGTGGCAGCTCTCCCAGACGCCAAGTAAAAAGAAAAGTAATAAATGAGAACAATCAAAACAAGGGAGGCTCTGGGGAGAGGGAAAAAAAATCAATTACTAAAGGGAATAAAAAGATCACTGTCAGAGGATGACAGGAATTCCTGATATGAGGGATTTAGCAGTAAACGACAAATTCCTTCTTTTTTCCTTTTACTTAAAGGCAAAATATACGTTCACTCTGATGAGCATTTTTGAACTTTGAACTCTCTGACTTTTAAAGCCTCCAAAATAAATCCTGGCCAACTCGGAACAAATGGCAACAAACAGCAGAGTTGGTCCCTTGGGTGCCTTTGGTCACACACCCGTGGCATCATTTGGCTGCATCCAGCACCACGGTGGTGGCAGCAGCTCCTGGGCACAGACAGACAGACAGAAAGTGGCCAAACTCTGCTCCTGTGCCCTCAGAGTATGGAGGTGCAAAAATCCTGGTGGATTTTTACAGGATTATCTTGGCATTCTGATGGAATCAGGCTGGGGAGGCAGAGTGTGCTTTACAACAGATACCAGGAAAGTCACATTTTGCCCCAATTTGCAATTTTGGTTCCTCTTCCAGTTTGCCCAAGTGAGGTTACAACACTGAATTAATAACAGAGTGATTTCTGCCAAGATCTAGAACACCTAGAGCCATTTTACACTAGAGAAACCTTTAAATCCTGCCCAGCTGAAAGGAAAGCTGCTCTCAGTCACTCCATAAGCAACCGGGCTCAGAGGAATAAAAGTGTCACCCCAAATGAGCAATTTTCTGGGAGCAAATGAGACCACAGGCAGTGGTTTGGAGTGATATGGTTATTTTCTGAGCAGGGTTATCTCCAGATGTTTAATAAACACATGGAGGCATCTCTGCCTCGTCATCCCCAGACCCAGAAATGACAGAGATCATCCTTAAACCTTAATCTTTGCCAAAGGCTCAGCACAAGGAAAGGGAAGAGAGGAAATCACACAGAGCAAAGCCCTCACCTCTTCTGCACCGACCCTGGTGAAGCATTTTTGCGTGGAGGAAGGAAATTGTGTTCACAACATCTCCTGAGTTTTACTGCTCCTCCCTACCTGTCCGGGGGCCTTATACAGTATAAAATAGTGCCATCTACTGATATATTTCAGCAGCTCCTGGGTACTCAGAAAAGCTGATTTTGCTGCTCAAAACGTACTGATTTTACCTTGGAAGCCGATTTTTCTACCCCTTCATCATTGTATTAACCCTCTAACCAGGGTGTGCTACTCCAACGGTCCTAAAGCAGCTGCAAACTCATCCTGGAAGAAATTATCCCAGTGTTAGCAGGGCATTAAACCCACTGGCGTCCATGGAAAGTCCCTGATGAAAAGGCAAGGATATCATGCAGGTCTGGATTTTCCTCTGTGGAACACAGGAAGGTGTCCTGGGGAATGCAAAGAGGGTGAGCTGTCTTCAGCAGTGCTCGAAAGCCACGTTGTTGTTGTGTGAGATGCAGTGAAATCCCTTATTCTGGGATTTAAGGCAAGAGGGAATATCTGAAAGGAAGGACCAGAGACACAGAGATGCAGCTTGAGGCTGTCACGTGAGTGTCTTATACAGAGGAGAAAAAATAAATCCTTCTTGGGAGCTGCACACCTGCAGAGGGAGGATGGGACATCTCCTGTCAATTCAGGCATTTTAGAGAAAGTCACTTCACAGAGGACACATTTCCCTGCTAGCTTAAAAACAGAGGGAAGGGGACAGTGATTTCCCTGGCTGGGAGATCTGCGGTTGGAGTCTGTCAGTGTCGATGTCGACGTTATTTTCAGATCACACCAAAATCACGGGGGAAAAACGAGATTGGCCCCAAAGGTAGCAATGGTGGGAGCATTTTCACTTTGCTCACAACTGCTCTACACCCAAAAGCCAAACACGGGAGCAAAACAATGTGCAGTGGCAGGCTGGGAGAGCTGGGGGTGTTCAGACTGAAAAAGGCTCTGGAGACACCTCAGAGCCCCTGCCAGTGCCTGAAGAGGCTCCAGGAGAGCTGGAGAGGGGCTGGGGACAAGGGGTGGAGGGACAGGACACAGGGAATGGCTTTAAACTGGCTGCAGGCAGGGTCAGATGGGATACTGGGATGAAATTCTTCCCTGGGAGGGTGGGGAGGCCCTGGCACAGGGTGCCCAGAGAAGTCCCTGGATCCCTGGCAGTGTCCAAGGCCAGGCTGGACGGGGCTTGGAGCAACCTGAGATAGTGAAAGGTGTCCCTGCCCATGGCAGGGGATGGAATGGGATGAGCTTTAAGGTTCATTCCACCCCAAACCCCTCGGTGACTCTGTGATTCTACACATCTCAGGCTCCAGATCCCTGCTCCTCCACCCTCCCAGCCCTGGAACCGCAGCAGGCTCTGCCTCCTTGTCCAGAAGTCCCTGAGCGACCAGTGAATCCGTGTAACTTTCCATTTGCCAGCCTCCTCCAGGAGGATGTGCCAGCGCTTGATTACAGCCCATTATCAGATCCCAGCACTGGGATTTTCCCCTCTCCTGTTGTTTTTACGACGAGGACAAGTTGTTACAACCTTTATTTTACAAGCCAGCGCTCGCTGCCCGGCCCGGCTGAGCGGGGTCGCTGATTGCCCTGACTTCCCTGCAGGTATAAAAGCTGCTGATTTATGGCAGGGGAAATTCATATTAACCATAAATATCTCAGTAAGTGGCCGTCTGGGAGAGAGGGCGGGATTTGCATCCAGCAAGGGCTAATTGCTGTTTAATGGGCAGCATCTCCAGCACGGTGTAAAACAAAGCTGGTGGCAGGGGGTGGTGCTGAGGTTACAGAAAGGACTTTTCCATCTGCGAGGGGAAATGTGACTGCTGCTCTCAGCTCAGTCCTCCCGGCCCGTGGCCCACAGGAGATGATGATCTCGTACTAAACACAAAGATCCAGGTCCCACCCTCAGCCACGTTCAGCCATCACCTGGTTTCCCATTGACGCCTTAGGGTTTTAGCTTTTACATTTTTCAGATTCTGTACTGCTGAGCCCTCCCCTCCAGCTCCCACGTGCCCAAAAGGCACCTCACATCTCCCGACTTCAGCATGGGAATGTAAACTCCGAAAAAGGCTCGCTAATTTTGCAGCATTTTGGGTCTCCTCCCTGCAGGAAGGCTCACAGACAGTGTGATGCCAAGTTGGCAGAGGTGGAAGGTGGGCACTGGGATGCTGCGGGTTCTTACCCGACCTTCCTGCACAAAATGGGAATTCTGGAGACTTCCTGGATCTGTGTGACCCCCTCGTGTGTCCCCTGTCCAAAAAGAGCTGCTTCTCACCAGCTCACCCATTGCTTTTTCGTTCCCAGCCCAGGAGAAACCACTTTTTGGTCAGCGTTTTATCCCAGATATCGACCTCCCCCTCCTCTCTTGAATCAGACTTCAAAGTCACCAAATCTCAGCGGCACTTGCACTGCAGGGGGAGATAAATTACTCCGAGGATAGCTGTCATTTTTCCACGCAAACCCCACGGTTTTTGGTTCACAGGGGCTCTTTCAACGCACAGGGAGGTTCCATCCGTGGCTCAGCCTCTGCGGAGGCCTGAGCCAAGGGAGCCCCTCGGGGTTTGCACCCAGCTAAGGTATCAATGACAATAAAACCCGAGGCTCTGCCTAGACGTGGGATCACCCACAGGGTTTTGGGATCAGCTGAGGTCTGGCAGGCAGCGCTGCTCTGGTGTGAGCTGTGTGAGCTCCTGCCTTTCTGTTCGGGATCGCTGTCAGGAGAGAGTCCTGTGCAGAACTGAGTGATGAGGAGACACAAGAACAGTTCAAAGGTCTGCCCATTTCCCTGTTTAGCCACAATATTTGATGGAGTGTAGCTGAAAACACTACCAAAGGACTCCACTGGTTTAGCACAGCTCTTCAAAGTTCCCTGAACCAAGGTGAAAACAGCTTTCCGCTGATCTTCCCTTTCCTCACTTCTGATTAATTTAAAAGCAAGAGCTATGAAACGCTCCTTATAAATTTTTTTAACCTCAGATTTAGTCTAAAGTTCTGGAAATAGGCTACGAAAATATGGTTTGGGTTACCTACGGTACGTGAGCAGCAGACACTGACAGAATTAAATCCCAGGGAGGCTGGAAAATTCCCTATTAGAGGGAAAAAAAGAGGAAAAGAACCTGGAGAGCAGAACGTGCTCTTCAAGGCACCCACAAGGCATCCGGTTTCTTTAAGCTGATGGCCAAAACACGATGTCACCAAGGAGCAGGGCAGCTGGTGAAGCTGCTGTGGAAGGTGACAAACACCTGCTGTGCTGTATTTACCTTCCAGCCCTGCTGCTGTTTCCCATGTGCCCCTCTCAGCTGCCCCGAGGCCAGGCAGGCTCCTGGGGAGCACATCCCCAGACACGCCAGGGCAATAAACGTGGGCTGCAGATGCTGCTGGCTGGGCCACGTGCCCAACAAAGCCCTTGGGAGGAGCACACAAGGTGCGGGGGCTGCTCCTCCTGTTCCGTGTCTCTTTTTTCTGCTGCTTGTCACTCACTTCTCACTCAGCACTTTTGCTTTGAGTACCGGTACTGACAGATCAGTGCAGTGGCTGCAGATAATTGTAAGTGTTTGGGTGTTTAAATCCTCTCGGCACCACCCAGAAGAGTTGAACCTGTCAGAACCTGATGGGGAAATTGCTGCGGTCATCACCACGAGGTGCACAACCAGCCTCTTCCGCAGCCACCTGGAAAAATAAACCCCAGACCCACTCTGCCCAGCACAAATGAGCATTTCCTGCAGGGACAGCAGTGCCTCACGCTGCATCTGCAGCTCTGGCGCACGGCAGGGCTCAGGCTTCCACACCTCAGTGCTGCTTGTCATGGAATAAAAAGCAGCTTTTTCAACATTCCTGGATTCGGGATGCGATGCAGAACCTCGGCAAGCTCTGACTTCTCCGAGCGAGGTGATTTGTCCATGTTGAAGAACTTTTACCTGAGTGAACAACCCTCCCTCGGATGTCATATTTTGGAACTGGAAGTGAACACCTCCCTTCCCTGCCCCTGTTTAGATGACCAGGCTGCGATTTCTCCAGTGCATTTGAATATTTGCCTTTTGGAACCAAAGCCACTGCGAGAGCACCAAGAGGGGAAATAAATCACCCAGCGTGTGCAGGTTCCTGCTCCATGGTGCACACACTTGTGAAAAACCAATTTCTGAGTTGCCTCCAGCAGCACATTCAGGTTGTTACCGTGGGGGTCTGGGGGCAGAGGATCCCACAGGGGAGACACCCAGGGAGCCCACGGTGTGCTGGCACAGGGATTGTGTGAAATGGAGGAGGAGGAGGAGCCGGCCTTTGCGCAGGACAGAGATGGATTTCACAGAACCAGGTGAGGAGAGGTGAAGCTCTGGGTGTGCTGCCCATGAGCTCCATCCGGGAGGTGGACCAGGCTCCCCCACAGCTGAGTTTGCTCCCCAGAAACACTGAATTTTCTCATCTGTGTTATGGCTTTGCAGAGGGACAGAAAGTGGAAAACCAACCGTGCCACCTTCCCCAGGCAAGACAGAGACTGAGAGGTGGAGGTTGACCAAGCTGTTCTCAGGTATATTCCCAAATCCACCTCTGAGCAGACCTGGAGGCAGCTTTTCCACACGTTGCCTGGATTTGCAGCTCTCTCCACCAGCTCTTCCTCAATCCTGCAACCCAGAAATGCCCGAGGCAATGCCGTGCCCACCCAGCTGTGCCCTCGCCTCCTCTGCAAACCTCACCACCGTGTGCAGCCCACACCTTGTTCTCCTCCTGGAAATAAATCTGACCCGAGGAACTGCAGTGATAAATGAACAAGCAGATTCATGGAGGGGAGGGTAATCCCTAGGAGGAGTGGGAAGGATTCAGCCTGGCAGTAAAACACCGGGCAGTTGGCACATAAATTTCTCCTGAGTGTGGAGACAAGTGGCAGGCAGTGTCAGAGGCATTAACACCTCCCATCAGGTGTAATTATTCCAGGCTGTTCCCAGTCTGGAGGTCGACAGGCATTTCAAAATCTCTGGGAGAAATCAAAGCCCGGGAGGTCTGTGGGAGCCGTTTCAGGAGGCTGTAAATTTTATTTTAAAGGGAAGAATTTGGAATTGCATAAACAGCCAGCCTTTTCTTAACAAAGAGTGGAGAGTTTTACCTCAGCTTTAGCCAGTATTCAAATCACTTTCTGTATTCAAATAATTGTGAAATTCAAAATTATATGCACATTCACGGGAAAAATACCCATGGTAAGACCAAAACACCAACAGAGAAAGCCCCAACAAATGTCTCTTCTCACATAAAAGCTTCTCCCTAGAAACATAGTGAGTGGATTTTGATAAAGCCCATTTGTAGCTGCTTTATTCAGACAAATCACTCCTATTCCAAAGAAACTTTATCCACACTACAGACATTTCGCTACTGGTGGCCACCAGGGAATTCCGAAGCAGCCAGCTCACGGAAAAGTCTTCTTCCGAATAACAGCAAGGAAAACAATTCAGCAGCAGGAAAAGCTCAGTTGATGGCTGGGGAGGGGGGGATTGTCTGCACTGGATATTCACAGGGCAGGGAGGAGGTGCTCTGCTGCCAGGGTTCTCTACTCCTGCTTTACACCTGCACGTAACTGCCCCCGTGCAGAGCTCAGGGCAGGCTCTCAAACCCCACGGAGGTGTGGGGCAGGTGGTTTGGGGTTTAGATAAGGGCCAGCTCAAAGCTGGCACAGCTCCAGCCAAATACTCCAAGGTCACATCCCAAGGACTTCTGTGATCTTGGAGGATTTGAGCGTCCATCTCTTGGAAAACAGAGAAATGCCCCGGGGAAATCCCATTTTCCATGCAACCTCCTTCCTCCTCCTCTCATTGGTTTTTCTGGTATTTAAAATTCGTGAAGGCTGGAGATATTTTGTGCCAGATTATAGTCAATTTTATGAGAACATTCTGCCATTGCAGAGGTGTGCAGGGAAGAGGGACTGGATGTTCATGAGAGCAATGGAAAACAGTTTATCCAGAAAAAAAAAGGAATAATGGAGACAACCCTTTGCTCTGAAGGATTTCAAGGACGATTTCTACTTTGAAGGAAGAAGTTTCTACTTAGAAGTGACACAAAACCTGCTGGGGAGAGGAACAGGAGCTCCAGGCAGCAATTTAACCAGTGTTTAATAAATACACACCCAAACAACGGCTGGTGCTCAGAGATCATTTTTTAGACAGAGGATTTAAAAAAAATAAATCTGTTTTTACTTTTCCTTTATGAATTTGCAATAAAAACCTCCCACCCTGACACCTCTGGTGTAAGAACACTGCTCCTCTCTGCTCTAACAACAACCTCTGTGCACACAAGGGAAAATCCATCCATTCTCCACAAGCCTTCCTGAGCTTTCTTCTCTCGAGGAGAGGAATCACAGAGAAATCTTTGTCCTTCTGCACGACTCTTATCTCAGTTTCTTCACTTCGCTTCTGCCACATCTTTGCCCTTCGGTATCTGCAGCCCCAGAGGTGCCAGCTCAGGGCTGCAGCACCCCCAGACACAAAAATCGACATTTTTTTAGTCTCCACAGCCTAATTGCTCAATGCCAAACAAAATCCTACTCGGTTCAGAGACCACTTCTCCACACACCAGTCTCGCTGCTCTTTGTTTCTTCTCCCCAGCCTAGGACAGCAATCTGGCTGCACTTTAAACACTTTGCTTCCCATCTTTTATCCCTTGGAAGGGACTGGAGGGGTTTATTACACTCTGTGATCTTATCACAGCCCTTGGCAGGGAATGGGGTGTCCCATGGAGGCTGCAATGGCATCCGTGCAAGGAGTCCCTTCCCATCAGGAGCAGCAATATATACAAAATAGATTTATTTTCTATATTTTCAGATAGATCTATATTTATCCCATCCTTTCCAAGCCGTTTTGGCTGTTTATTTCAGCGCCAAAAGGTCACTGGGAGATTTTGATGGGGCATTTATGAGGGTTTTAAACCTATTTTGCCAAATTAAGGGTGATGTTACGCCACACACTGAAAGCTCTTCCAGCTGTTGGGCACTCGTAGTGCTCACGGCAGCTACAGCAAAAACAAAATAATCTCCTTTTTCAGTCATTTGTGCCATTAACTGTCAGTGGGTTGGGCAGCCCTATGTATCAGTCACTCACAAAATAGTTTTAATGGCTGAGGGGCAATGCTGGGAAAGGAAATAAAGACCTTTGAAAATTATCTTCTCTCAATGTGTTCAGCACTCCCGGGATCTGTTCATACGGGGGAGGACATCATTCCATGTTTTCCAGAGAACAAATTCACCAAGATCAAACACCATGAGCTAAACCCTTGTGTGAGGGAGGCCAGCTCCATGCTGATTTACACCTGCCCAGGAGTTAATCCTCTGAATCCAGCCCTTTGAGATAAACCCAACAACAGCGACTCGTTCGATTAAATAATAATAATAATAATAAAAAAAGAATAAAGAAATTAAATGATACATGGCGGGGAGAAAATGCTCCAAAATCAAAGCTCAGGGCAATAGCCAAAAAAGAACCGGTCTCATTTAGGGGCAGATGAAAGAACGTGTAAGTTCAGCATGATGTCATGGCTGTTTGTGCACTTAAATGGCCCTTTATCATCCACCAGACACGAAACGACTCTCTAAGGCTCCCACTGGACGGATGGCCCGTCTCCGGGATAAACCTTGACAAGTTTTATATCAAACCGCTGATCATTCGCGATTCCCAGCGCGGCCATTCGAGCCCGTGATTAATAACCTCGCGAACCTTATCTGTTCGAAAATAAGAGGAGCTGGGTTTGTTTCCTTCAGATTAGGGTCCAGGGGCTTAACAACAGGAAAATCGCCTGCTGAGCTCACTCTGCTCTGCAGGGTGGCACACGAGAGCCCAAACCCAGAAAACAGAATTTCGGAATGCGCTCAGCGTTGCTATCACAAAGCAAATAAGATACTCCAGGAGAGGTGATAACGTTGATTCCTGGAGCCTGGGAGCGAGGAATTGTTTGATATCAGGCAGAATAACTGTGAACAGAGAGATAGGAGCTCGTACGTTTCAATTCAAACACTAATTGGCCGATAAGATGTACCACGAAAAATAATATCCAGCCTCAAACTTCCTGGTGGTTTGTCACGCTGGAATGGGAAAGATTTAGGCAGTGAGAGAGAGCAAAATGGGAAAAGAATTTGGGGTTCCAGGTCTTTGTTTGGCCTGGATACAGCTGATATCCAGCACTGAATAAAAGGAAAAAAAAAACAGCAATAAAACCCCAAATTTAAATCTCCCACATTTCTCCAGGCTTTCCCTGATGCCTGAAAAAGACTCTTATTGTGAGAAGATGCTGGTTTACAGAGAGCACAAGGACGAGAATCAAATAAAAAGTGGTGACAAAATATGCAGGTCTTGGAGTTGAGCAGAGCAACCAGCTGAAGACAAAAAATTCCTTTGAAATCCACTTAAAAATCCATTTAAAAATCCACTTAAAATCTGCACAGTATGAGAAAGATTTAGGCAGTGAGAGAGACAAAAATGGGGCAAGGATTTGGGATTCCAGGTCTGTGTTTGGCCTGGATACAGCTCATATCCAGCACTGAATAAAAGGGAAAAAAACCCCAGCAATAAAACCCCAAATTTAAATCCACCGCTCCCACATTTCTCCAGGCTTTCCCTGATGCCTGAAAAAGACTTTTACTGTGAGAAGATGCTGGTTTGCAGAGAGCAAAAGGATGAGAATCAATGAAAAAGTGATGTCAAAATATTCAGGTCTTGGAGTTGAGCAGAGCAACCAGCTGAAGAGAAAAAAATTCCTCTAAAATCCACTTAAAAATCCATTTAAAAATCCACTTAAAATCTGCACAGTATGTAAAGTATTATACAGGATACAGAGAATTCCTAGCACAGTTTGGGAAAAGAAGAGCTCACCCTGAACCCAAACAGCTTCGCCCTTCTCTCCCCAATTCCCACATTCCATCTTTGCACCTACAACCAAAGCTACAAAAGAATAATTTAAAAATATTGCCGGACCTTTGCCCTGCAGAAAAAGGGCAGAGAAGAATTCAAAAGGAATTTTTTTCCCCCTTGCAAAAATCAAAGAGTATCCAGCTGAAGTACGTTCAGTTTTCAGCACTCCGGCACGTCGAAATTTCCCTGTGAAATCAAGCGCTGCCTGCCAAGATTTTAATTTATTTTTTGAAATGTAGCTTTTTTGTCCCAAATGGTCAGTGGATTTTCTCTTAAAAGAGCTGAGAGTTATTGCAATATTAAAAAGAAAAATTGCCTTTGCCTCGCACACAGCGGGCTGCTCACGGGGGCTGCAGATAAGCACGGAGGGCTGAGCAACTCTTTAATTACATCTCCTTAATATCAAATTCTTTGTCTGCCTTTAATTTTACGGCACTTTCATGCAAAGCCAGGGCGGTGAAGTAAACAGATATTTCTCCTTATGCTTTTTGTTAAGTGAGAACATCAAGGGCCACTAATAATTCACCCAAGTGAGGAAAGGAGGGAGCTGGAAAATGAGGCGGATCGTGGAAAAAAAATCGAATAATCTCTGTGGAAAAAGCAATTTATCCCCGCACTGGCAGATGGCTACAGCCAGGGGATTTGGGGATAAATCTCACCTCGTAGGAGTGAGGGGCCCGGGCCCAACCAGGTTAACACATTTCTCAGGGAAAAAAATTGGAGTTTTTAAAGCAAGAAATAAAAATCCAGTCGCTGATTTATTTCTTGTTTAAGAGTGGTGGGTTTCAACCACTGAGCTCTCCCTGCCAGCCCCAGAAATGCTCAGCAAAGTCCAAGTTTCTTTGTGGTTGATGGAAATTTTCTGCTTTGTGACAAAAAATGGGCATTAATATTAAGGGGGAAAAGAGTCAATAATTGATGAATCTTGATAAGTTTTTCAGATGAGGAAAAAAACCACCACGTTCCAAATAATTTACAGTCAACAATAAATAAATAGGAATGAAATTTAGTGTTGCTGGTTTAATTCTTCCTTTTCTAGCCTCTACGTTATCTGGTAAGTTAAAATAGTAAAAAAAACCCAAACCCAATGTGAACTGAAATGATTTTGCACTGCCAAACACCCCTCCAGAATGCAAAAATCCTAAAAAATACTGATGGAGAACAAGGCAAAGGGGGAAAAGGGGTAAATATTTAAGGTGTTATTTGCTTGATCATCACTATAGGAGCAGAATCCACCTTTGTGTCAGCATGGAATATATTACACTAATGTAATATAATAATAATAATAACAGTGATGATAGTAATAATAATAACAATAATAACAATAATAATTAATAATAATAGTAATGATAGTAATAAATTATTGGCAAATAAATACACTTAAAACAAACATGCCACAGGAAGGAAACAAATGTGTTTGTCCACGAGAGGTCTCTAGAGCCCTGATAATCACAGGATATTTCCACGGGTTCCGGTGCTCCTGCTTTGAAATGAGACAAAAATCTGGAATTTCAGCTCACTGAGTTGTCCCCTCTGGGTGTGGCACATTTTGGCCTTCCTCAGCCAGAGGAGGAGGAGGAAGAGGAGGAGGATGGGTGTGGGCAAATATCTCCAGGACACTAAAAAATCCACGTTAGCCCACGGCTACGAGAGCAGATCAGGCAAAGAGAAGCCTTAACGATTCTGGGCTTTGGGGATTCCGCTGCTTGTTTATCCCAGAGGGAAAAGGAATTCTGCGTGCTGAGCACACCTCACCCAGTGCCAAACCCTCGCTGGTGGCACTGGTGGCACTGGTGGCCCTGCGAGCCGCGGGCAGGATGGGAGAAGCGTCAAGTCTTTATTTCACAGTTTCCCCTGAAGAGCTGGAACGTGTCGGGTTTGTTTGCCAAAGCCGCTCTCCCAGGAACGAGAGGTTCCTTCAGCAATCCCTCTGCTGGAGCAGTGGGAACTCCCTACAAAGCTGCTGATCCTTCCAGATTGTCAGCATCTGTAAGAGTTTGCACAACTTCACTGCTGAAACATCAGTATTGATTTTGACTTCTTTACAAATCCCAGAATTATAATTTTATTTGGTTTTTTAAGTTGGAAAAGCCGTTTAAAACCATCAAGTCCAACTGTTTCCCAGCACTGGCAAGGTCACCGCTAAACTGTGTCCCCAAGTGCCACATCTACATGGGTTTTAAATCCCTCCAGGGATGGAGACTCCACCTGGGCAGCTGTGCCAGGGCTGGACAACCTTTTTACTGAAGGAATTTTCCCAATCTCCGACCCAAAACTCCCCTGGTGCAATTTAAGGCCATTTCCTCTTGTCCCATCACTTGTTACCTGGGAGTAGAGACCAACCCCCACCTGGCTGCGCCCTGCTGCAACAGAATAATTATAGAAATTACATTTTTACTCAGAACATTCAGAAATCAAATGGAATACCATTTTGGTTGTGTAATTAACAATATTTCTGTTTAAGTCAGTTTCTGACCAGGAAGCAGAAGAATTGCCAGACGTTTACAGCACAAACACTTTAATTTTAAAATTTAACTTTTTTTAAAAAGCACGTAAATCCCATAAAACAAAGCTAGTCTGGAAGTATTTATTGCTGGTCATGAACACATTTGGAGAATCCATTCTCACAGTTTCACAGGTTTATGTTTCTTTCTGTTTGTCTAAGCAATAAGCTGCAAATGGTTGGCCAGTCCCAATATTCTTGTGGGATATTGTTTATTCAGCCTCAGTAACTGCACTTCTGAGTCCAGGTAAGATTAAATCCAGGCTCTGCATATCACTGCCTCAAAATTCACCTCCTTGCTGAAGAGCTGGAGCCTTCTCAGCTTGTGGTGATTCCTCTCACTGCCCTGCCACCAGACACTACAGCAGAAGACACATTAAACAGCTCACTTTAAAAAAAAAGCAGAGTTTATTTTTGGAACTCTTCATTTCCCTGTGTTAGTGACTGGGAATCACAGAGGGAATGAATGGAGAACCTGAAGGGAAGACAAAAACTGGAATATTCTGGATTAACGCTGGGTTTACCACTTTTGAAGATCCCAGCCACCACTTTTGGCCCGGCCAGCTTTGGTCACTATTGAGTCTCATCAAAGGATGTCACGAGGAGAGCAGAATTCTGCTTCAAAGGAGCTTTAAAGACAAATAAAATCAGTCTTTCCCTCTTCTAACACACATTTCACCCATCCCCTGCCACAAGCAGGGCATAAATCTCCACACCCAATACCTTGGCAGATTCTTCCTTGGAATTTTTCCTGCTTGCCTCCCATCCCAAAAATGGAAACATTTCCCCGAAAGACAAACAGAGAGTGCCTGGGAGCAGCACCCCCACCCAGGCCGGGGTGAGTGGGCTCCCGGGGCCCATCCCAGCACAGAATTCCTCGGATCCCGGCCCCGTGGAGCCCCCGGCAGTCCCGAGGATCTGCGCTTTGAACAATGAATGCCTTCTTAAGTGTAGTTTTCCACTTTTTTTCTTTTTTTACTTTTTTTTTTCCTTTTCTGATTTGTGGACCATTAAAAATGTTCCAGCGGGGATACAGGATACCCTTTAAAATACGGAGATTTCTGCGCAGCACATGTGAACTCTTCTTCCTCGCTCCCCTTTCATGCAGCCCCAGGGAGCTGCTGGAAATGCCGGCCCTGGGAGATCAAACAACCTCGGGGGCTGTGAATCAGACAAGGGAAACAAATCCAAGAGGCAAGGTCCTGGCGGAAACACCCTCGGGAGTCACTGGAGAAGACAAATTGGAAGCGCCGGTCTCGGGAGGCTGAAAGGGGAGAGGCAGCGAAAGCATCCCGGATTCCCAAAAAGGGAAAGCAACATCCTGCAGGGAGCAGGGAGGAGGATGGGGCGGCGCTCTCCGCTGGGATCGCGGAGGAGCTTTCCACGGCTCCGGCCGTGCTGTGTCAACACAGCCCCGGCAAACGTGGGAGGCACAGAACACATCTGGCGGCTCTTCTGCTCCGTTTGCCCATCGGCCTGCACAAAATCCTCACTCCTCGGGCAGTGGGAACTAAAAAAGTGCCGTAAATTAAAGCTTTTCTAGGAAATATTGCTAAATAATGTTAGCGAATAGCATTGAAGTCAGATGTGGCGTGAGTGAGGAGGGATTTAAGTAAAATAAACGCAGAAAAGAGTTTCCATCTAAAGATTTTTGTTCCTTGAGAGAATCGGTCAAGTCCACGTCAGACAGAGTGCAGAGTCACAGCTCAGCAGTGACACTGGGAAAGCCTGGGGGACAAAGGGATGGTTAGAAATGGGTTTTTATCAGCCAGCTTTTACCTCTTATAGAAAAGCCTGAAGTATCAGCAGAGCCTCAAATGTGCTCCAGAGCATCCCTAAAGTTACGTGAGCCTTTGAGGGGATGAAGTCAAGCTCCAGCTGAAACCAAACCCCGCAATCCCTGCCCACAGCAGAAACATTCGGTGTTCTGGTTGTTTCCACAGGAAACCATCGTGTTTTGGAGATCAGGTGTGAATGCAGACCCTGAGCCTTCTTGTGAGCATCACACTGTTTGTGTGGAGAGCTGGACTTCCAGGGGGAGGTGTCCCACACATGGCAAGGGCTGGAGTGAGATGATCTTTAAGGTCCCTTCCAACCCAAACCACTCCCTGATTCTTTTGCATCCTTTGCCAAGATGTCCCTTTCTCTCCGAGACAAGTGGGAAAAGATGGAAATAACGTTTAAGGAACAATTTATCCACAGTTCATAAAGGTGAGGGATAACTGATTTAATCCTCACTCATTTCAGTGCTTTTCCATCATCTCCAGAATACCAGATGACCCAGGAACAAGGTGCTCCACTAAATCTCCATTCAGTTCTAACTGAGCTGATCCGGTTGTGACTACGAAACCCAAAGCCAAGCAGTGATTTGCAGGGAAAACCTCAGGATTATCATCATGGCATATTCATAACGTGCATTAACACTGAGGATTCTTCACAGTCCAACACATCCAACATCATTTTTTTGCAGTTTTAACCATTTTACTGGGGGTGGTTGCACGGCATTTACACGGAGCATCACACCCCAGGTATCTGCAGCGGATGCTGCCAGGTTTCATTTACAGGTTTGACCATATTTTGGGGTTTCTTGCAGACTTTCCCCCTTTTTTCACCTTGCCTGCTCTGTGTCCCACCCCAAAAAGTGCAAAGGCTGCTGTAGGTCAGGGCAGGGCCCAGGAGAGGCTGCGAGGGCGCGCGGAAGCTGCGAGGAGCAGAAAGCAAACTCTCGGGTTAACAGCTGAAGAATGCTGCTATAGAATGGGCCAGACAGCCTCTTCCCCAGAGTTTTCCCGTGGGTAAAAGGCAGATCACAGCTCTTCCTTCCCATGAAAGGCACTTTGATCTCCCTTGATGAAATGCTTTATGTATTTGGGGAGTTTAGTGTAATTGGCTGTGATGACTCAAGGCTCTTCCCCATCCCCAGAACTCCTCTGTTTGTTCTGAGAGCCTCACACGGCACACGGCTCCTCCGAGTGCACCGCAGATCAAGAGGAGCATATTTATGGCTTTGGGAAAAACTCCGACGAGATCAGTTGAAATCCTCTTCCTGCATCATGAAAAGCATTTCGTGTGGCTGCTCTGCCCTGCTGGGAGCCCAGCCCGTGTCGTAAGGAGCTGCCTGACACGTCCAGTTATGAATTGCTCAGCAGTGGCTGCACAAGGGCTCAGCAGTTGTGGATTTGCTGGGCTCTGCTGGGATTTATTCTCAGATATTCAGGCTGGACATGATGTCAGCCCTGCTGTCACCTCTGAGGGTTGCCAGCCCAGCAAAGCAGGGCTGTGGCACCAGTGTGACAGCAGAGCAGGACGTTTCTCATCCACGCAGAGATGCACAGCTCTTACATCAGCACTGAGGCCGAGAACGCCTTCTTTTCTCACCTCTCCATGAATTATGACATTTATTCACAACTATTGTTTTGGTGCAGAAAGCAGGGTAAACAAGGCTATATCTGCGAAGTCACTTATTTTGTTAATGGAACAGAGGAAGGAAAACATTCCTGGCATTATGGTTTTATCAGCTTATAAACATGTAAGAGAAGCTTGCATGCCTTAGAATAACAGCAGGAACAAGAGTGGGAAAGGAAACGCTGGGATCTGGATGCTTTAGTAATGACAACCAGCAGCACAGCCCATTGCGTAACCTCAGCTTTCCCCACTCCTCACCTCTGCAAAACACTATGAAAGATTCTTAAACTTGATTTTATAATTATTTTTTTCATTCTTTATCAACCAGTTACCCAGCCCTCTCTCAAAGGACATTTAGGAGTGACAGCAAAAGCAACAAACAGTGGAATTTCCCGTGCTAAATCCGGAAGGGAGGCCTGTAGGTTAAAAAAGGTTAATCAAAAGGTATCAAGTGTGCATAATTTGGGGTGTTTTGCAGAAGGAAAAAATTGTGAGCCATCATCTGGATCTCCTTCTGCAGATCCATTTCTAACACCTTGCCAGCCTCTGATGTCCCAAGAGATGTGACAAGGACTTCAGCCATGAACCTTCCCCACGTTTATTGTGCCCAGGGCCATTCCTGGGCTACTTTGACCAAAGCTTTTGGGGTCAGCACTTCAGCCACGCTGCCCCGTGCTCAGCTACCAAGAAATGTAAGAAGACATTCCGGCTGGGAATGTCACTCCCACTCTCTCTTCTTTATCTTTCTTGGAAAATGGGATAAAAACATGACATGCTGGGACATGGCAGATCTGCACCTCCACCCCCACCCCGTGGATGAAGAAAAGAAAGGTCATTCACCACTCAGCATATTTGAAAAGTCTCTCGTGCACAGAGCAGACACCTCCAGATGTCTCCATCAGTGACGTTATTTATAAGAGGACCAAGCAGCTCGTTAGGCTAATTGCTCCTGGAGGGATTTAGCTCCACTGAGGGAGCCTGAACAGGGCTCAACTGTTCCAGAGCATTTGCTGCCACTCCTCCCTTTGATTTACACCCCTCGTAAAATTTTATGGCCGGATTAGAATGAACTTCACTTGCACTACAGTTTAATAAAAGGGTTTTTTTATGCTGAATAAAAGCAAAAATCGATGTGGTAACTAATTACAACTTTAATGAGGAGAGGAAAATACCTCAAAAAGGAGGACCCAACAAACCCCCCAGGACAGATCCCTTTGGAGACTTTGGTTCAGACACCTGAGCTCGGAGGCTGCTGGGAGAGCAACAATAAAAAAGTCTCATTTTAGGGAAGAGCAATTTCGGATGAAGAAAGAGTGATGCGACTTTTTATGGCAGATGTGAGGGAGTCGGGGTTCCAGCAAATGGGAGAAGGGAGTGAGTGGTTATCAGTCACTCTGGCTGGAATGTCTTCGAGTTATTTGGCTGCTGAGCACGTTCTTATGGAGGGAAAAGTCCACTTTTGAAATAATCAGTTGCTTTGCAGAGATAATTTGGCCGTACACTGCATTTCTGTTGATAAATTACAGAGCTCCCTGGGCTACACTTTGCTTCACCAACTGTAAAGCTGCAACATAAATCCAAACAGAAAAAGAGACTTTTTTCTTCCTTTCTTTCTGCCAGTGAAATACAATGTCACTGAAAATGGCCTTTCTAGCTCTGCTATGAACACATGAAAAATTGCGAGAAGGAAGGAGAATAAATAAGCATGGTAAAATATTTACCATTCTAGACATCAGTAGCCAAGGGCAGATTGATGGGAAATGCTCAGTTTGGGGCTGACAGCCTTTAAATGACCTCGTTACAGGGCCTGAATCCTGAAATTCAACATGCAGGGGAGCTCCAGGGGGACGTGCAAGGGTTTGCTGGGAGCATTTTGCCGTGACAGCAGCAGGAATTACAGGTGTTCCCTCCTCGCAGCTGCTGGGAAAGCAGCTCATCCCAACGAGGCTCCAGCCGCCCTCCTTCATGCAGATCACATGCTACATTTCACTTCTGGCCAGGGCTCACCTCCATTTATTGCTTTTTTGGCTCAAAATTAATGCTTTTGGGCTGCAGAAGCACTTCCCAAGATGGATTTTTCCACCGAGGAAGGAGCCGCAAGTGAAGGACCACTTCGTATGGTCAAAGCGTGGGGCTTGGGAGATTTATTTTAAATTAAATAAGTTATTCCATGTGTCCTGGACACAAGCTTGCTATAAAGTAATTTGAAATCCAGGGAGAAAACCCCCGACAGTCAATTTTTTCAGCCTTTGGAGCTGAAATACCCTACCAGCAGTTCATCACCTGGCAAATAAACCTGCCAGCCCCAAACTTTATTAATCATTTGCTGTACCCTGCTTGAACTTTTCCCAACTGAACTCAGGAGTGCTCTAATCCTCTACCCACTGGTACTAAAAGAAACAAGGAGAGGACAAAAGGAGAGTGATGAAGGCTTCATCTCTGCCTCCTCCACTGCAGGAACGTGAACTTCCAATAATTTGGGGAGACACCTGCCTTTTCCCCACAGCATCCCTGCTTCTAAGCCCAGTTTCTGGAATGAGGAAACAACCAGACCAATCCCTTCCTTGATGGGATGGTTTTTTAATTTTCAGCCTGAACGGGGGAATTTTTTTACAGTGATTTCTTGAACTATGATTCCAGAGTCATAATTAACAATTTTTCTCATCGTCTACATGCTCTGACACCTCCAAAACCTTGCTTTATTACGTGCCTGTCTTCCACCTTCTAAATGTTAATGTTTTAGCCTTCAAGAAATAAGTGAAAGGGAAAGAGATGACAAGAACTCCACAGAAAAAAAGGAACAGATGTTCCTGAGATCATAGCAAAACAAGCCACACACTTAATAGGAACAAACTGTGATGTATAACATCGCTATTTTCCTAACCTTTCTAAAATTACCTATTTGACTGATTTCTGAGGTGTAAAAAGAGCCATAAGGCCTTCCCTCCTGTCAAAGTACCATTGTCTGGGGTAATTTAGAAGCTCCCTGTTTCAGCACCTCGAGACCACGAGAGCACAGACAGATTTAAGACATCGCTGGGTTTGCGCAAGGCTCGCAAGAATGTGGCTCTTAATACCACTGTAACTGGAGAAGGGTTTATAGAGGTCCAGCTAAAATCCAAAGCTCTGGATCAGTGCCCATCCCAAAAGAAATGCACCCAGAAGTCAGCTTGGCACACCCAGAGGTGGTTTGGGGTGGAAGGAGGGGCACAGCACCTGTTGGGGTGCAGCTCAAGGGCACCAGTGCAGAACATGGACGGGGTTAGGAATTAGGGAATGGGAATCTCTCACTGCTGCAGGAGGGTGCTGATAAAATCAGCCTGGCACAGCACATGAGGCTGCTGCTTGCAGCATCCCAGCCTCGTTCAGTGGCACATCCCAAATTGGCACATGCTGGTCGTATTTACAGGTGGAATCATTCTATATTCATGCACCCGTTCTGCATAAAAAGCTGTTGTAGCAATAAGTGTAAGAACTGCCTCAGAAAGGAAAAACTCTTCTTTAAATTCTAGTAAAGTCTCCTCCAGTGTCAGCCTAAGCAGGGATTATAAAAACACAAAGATGTGCACCCAGATTTTCTTATTTCCCAAAATGGAATGGTGGTACTGTTTTCATTATAAGGCATCTTTCCTTGATTTCTCCTCTCCAGACCTTCCACTTTGCTATATATTTTTTAATATCTATTTTAAGCATGTTTAATTTTCAGTAATTAAAGGCAAGATGCATCTAGGTGGAGAATACACTGTGGGCTACCTTGGGCCAGTGACTGTCGTGGATGCTGTGGTTAATAAGGCACCTACAAGGGAATGATGAGGAATTCAGATCCCTTTCTAAACCGGATAACCAGACCCTGGCTTTCCTTCAGACAAGGGAAAATCGTGTTGGTACCACTTATTTCATTGGCCATTAATACTATTCCTAAAGGACACCTCATTTAGATGTGATTTCTCCTGCTCCTTCCACTCCATGTTTTACACAGCCACAGATAAAACTATCAAACCAGTGCAGTTTCCTGTAAGAGGTTTTCCCCACGTTTTAATAACAACCAGACAGTTCAGAAATACACAGTTTTTATTTCAAAAACAAATCTGAGAGAACAGAGGAGCTGCTAAACTGGGTCAGAGATCCACGTAGCCTGAGGTCCTGGTCGTCACGGTGGGGAGCAGCTGGAAGTTTAGGAAAAACACCAAAGGACAGAGCATGGAGTGATCCCTCCCAGTGCACTCCTCCTGCAATCAGACTTCCTTCAGATTGCCTCCAGACCACCCTGGTTAGCAACCACTGAAAGCTGCACTAATAAAAATATATCTCATTTCTCTCCAAATCCTTTTATACCCTCGACCTCCCCAGCATCCTGTGACGAGTTCCACACTCAAACCAGTGCGGTTTTTTTGCAGGGAATTATATTTATTTGGAAAGCTGCTGCTTGCTAACATTGCCGGGACAAGCCTGGAAGTGATCACGGGGGAGAGCCATGGGTGGCAGGGTCAGGTCCTTCTGTTTTGGAACCAAGCTGCAGATCTGGAACCGGCTGGGCGGCCTCGTCCCTGCGGGAAGAGCAGCGATGCTGAGTTGGTGTCTTGTGGCAAGGAGGAAGAACAACACCCCCACCCTTTCATTTCTCCCATGGGGTTGATTTGGAAGCAGATATGAGGTCGAGCTGATGGGAATTGTGTCAGCACTGGCAAATGAAGCCTCCCTGGGGCGGCTCCAGAGCCGGCCGGGACTGTCCGGACTTGCGGAACGTGCCCTGTTTGGGTTTCATCCAAGGCTTTCCCTGCTGGGTCATTTCCTCCACCGGGCAGGTTTGGACAGCCAGAGCAGGGAGGGAGCAGGGACCTGGCAGCAGCTGCAGCTTCAAGTTCAACCAGCAGGCGTTTGGCACTTTTTTATGTGCTTTAAATACGTCTGGTTTTCGGAAGGAGCTGAGCTCTCCATCTCCTGAAAGTCATTTATGGCATTTCCGCTGACAGCCAAGGATTAGCGTTTATTTTAAAAAGCAAACTGAACAACAAAATTTGCCTTTTTCTTTCATGAGAGCAAAGACTCCATATGGAAAAGGCTCCAGTGAAAGAGTGACAATCATGAGGCAGGAGGAACAGCCCTTCACTGAGAAGGGAAGCACATTCTTTGTGGATATAATTTTGCCCCTAACAGAGACACTCCCGTGGGGATTTTCTGAACATTTATCTGTTCAAATAAATCCTGTCCACACAAATCCTTGAGTGAGCAAGTTTCACCCTGTAAACAGCCTCTGTTTGGAGCAGAGGACTCTTTTATTTCTATAATGGGACAGATTCTCTAAGTAAGAGAGTGTCCAGAATGGATCATCCTGCAACTCATAAACCTATATGGAGACTTATATAAAAACCCACATAAACCTATATAAGAAACAAATTGGCTGCCCCCATGAAGTGCTTGTGCATTCATTTTCAAATAATATATAGAATGTTTGTCAACTTAATAAACACATTAAGCACTAAATGGACAACATTTTTCTGCAGCAGGTAAAAAAAGCAGTGGATTTATGCTTCAAATATCTATGGAGTTGTAACCATACAAGTCAATATAGGAGGATGGGAGTTCTTTACCTCTTCTTGCCTGTCATTATTTTACCTGTAATAAAATTCAACCAGGCCCCAGCCTGGTGTTAACCCGTTGAGTTGGAAATCTGCAATGCACTCATGGAAAACTCCACTCCCTGTCAGGCCATTGTACACCACGGGGCAGGTCTGCTTATCCAGAGCTGCAGACACATCAAAGCTCTTGCCACCTTGGAGAGGAGTAAATAAGGGAACAATGTCACCAACTTTCAGTAGTATTTTATCTCAAAAAAATCACAATAGCTATTATTTTTGTGTTTTATGGGGGGTTTTATGCTTTTCTGAAGAGTAATAGTTCTGTCTGCTTTGTAAATCAAGTAAACTGATCAACCATATTTCCAGCTGAATCCACCTCAGAACAGATGTTTTGACACTCCCAAAAATGTGGAAATCACTGTTTTATGTGGATTAGCACAAGCAACAGTGACCACAAAGAGGATCTGGAACTCTGCCTCTGGAACCTGTGGCCCTGATCCTGCAGTGGACACATCAGCCAGGGCACACCACATCTCTAATTCAATTTAAGCAGGGAAGTGCCCATGGCAGTGGAGTTGGAACCAGAGGATCTTCAAGTCCCTTCCAACCCAAACCATGATTTTATGGTTCCAAGTAGATTTCTCAGGGTGAAAGATGATGCATTCCCCAGGATCACACGGAATCTCACTGAACAGTCTTTACTCCACTAAAGGAACTGCACGCCAAGAAACGAAGGCAGACGTAGCTGGACTGTGTTGAGCTTACCAGCAGTAAAACTGACTCCATACTCATCCTGGATAAGCCCATCCTCAGCCAGCTCAGCCAGGGAGGCGTTGGACCATTCAATGCCAGCCTTCCTCCCATCAGGAAAAAACACATAACCTACAGTGAGGCTGAAGGGGAGAGGAATGGAGCAGGTTTAAAGTTCAACCAAAACTCAAATGCGCCAGCACAATGACCAGGAGAACTGGGATTGTTCAACCTGGAGAACAGAAGGCTCTGGGGAGAGCTTAGAGCTCCTTCCAGTGCCTAAAGGGCTCCAGGAGAGCTGGAGAGGGACTTGGGACAGTGCATGGAGTACCAGGATAAGGGGAATGCCTTCCCACTGCCAGAGGGCAGGGATAGATGGGATATTGGGAAGAAATTCTTCCCTGTGAGGGTGGTGAGGCCCTGGCACAGGGTGCCCAGAGAAGCTGTGGCTGCCTCTGGATCCCTGGAAGTGTCCAAGGCCAGGTTGGAGAACCCTGGGGCCATGAACATCGGTCTTTAATCCTCTGGATGCAGAGAACAGCAGCCAGCAAGGCAGGGCTCCCTGTGGAATGCAGACTGCAGTCAGACACAGCTTCTCAAACAGCTGGAAGTGCCCAGTTCGTACCTCTAAAACATCCAGACAGTCAGACAGCTCCACCAGCCCTCAGCAACTGAAGGGAAAGGAAGCAAGGGAAGGTAGAAGCTGTCCTTGTGACTAACTGCAAACAAAAAACTGGGAGCAGAGAGCATGAGGGTGTGGATGGAAATTGGGCTGTACAGGTTCAAAGCAAGAATGTGCACACAGGTGTCCTGCAGAGCAGCTTTTGCCACCTTTAAGAAGTGTGTTTTTAGCAACATAAACTTCTTAGGTTACTTACTGAGTTGTGGTAGCTGGCATGTTAATTACTGTTAAATGTGCTGCAGTCCCATCCTGCAAGAGAGAGAAAGAAAAAGCAGCCAAAGTCGTGCAGTTTCATTTCTGAGGGTCCCTCACTGGCTGGACCACGAAGACATGGATTTAACTCAGTTTATGCAATGTGCTATGGCTTCATGCTTTAAAAGCCTCTCACTACAACTTCCACAAAAATCTTGCTGCAAACAAGCCCAGGAACATAAACCAAACACCTTCAGGACAAATTAAGGACAATGGGGACAACAGAAAGCCCACAGCAAGAGGACACAGGAGGGAAACAAAGCCTGCAAAGAAGTACAAAACCGATGTACTTTGACTAAATTTCTCTTCTAACCTGTTATTAGTCTACATCTAGGAGCAGCAGATAGGGAAAATGTCAGGAAGGAACTGGAATCTCCTGGTTTTACTAATTACTCTTCCATCCATGAGTCTGGAACCCTTCATGCTCCACTTGGGCTGCTCTGAGGCAAATTTAAGCCTCCTCTGTGATGCTACAAATGTACAGACACTCAGGGTAAGAGGACTCCAAACTTCAATCTGCAATAAACTTCTTAATGAAGTCAGCTGGCTTTTAATTAGGGGCAGAACAGTCAGAGCCACTGTGAGTCCTGAATAACTGAAGAACAGGGAGAGGTTGGTCGTACACATTGTGGTGCCGAAGCTCGGCGCTAGTAAAAGGTGCGTGGGCACACGATAAATCAGGATTTGCACAGAAGTGGGCTTTTCCAAGCTGGGAAAAGAACTTTTATTCTGAATTCAGTCTAAACCTCTGTAACGCTGCCTATAATAGAGAGTTTTGATTTACGCCTGGCTTGGCAAAGGAAATGCCTTTTCAGGAGCATCTGCTGGGCTTGGCTGGCAGCTGGCAGGGCCAGCCCTCAGCATGTCCCTGGGCTGTGTGCTCCCAGCAGCCACAGCACTGCCTCTCCCCCACACAGCAAAGCAGAGAATTGTGGCTCAGCACAGGCAGAAATACTTGCTGAGTGCTGTCACGAAGGCTTAGGATGCTTCGAACACCTCAGGCTTCCCATTCATGGGAATCAGCACTGCAGCAACTCCACGGAGTGCTGGGTATTTGCAGCAGCTCAGAAACTCTCCTGTAAAGCTGCCTGCCCAGTTTTACTTTAAAAAGCCAAAACAAACTGTTTCAAGTTATCAAAACAAGTTTTGCTTCAATGAGTGTAGCTAAATCTCAGTTTTTACACACACTGCTCTGCTTTAGAGAGCTGCTCCCAACACTGATCTGGGCTAACGGTGCCACCAGTGAGTGTTTCTGATTGTACACCATGGATGCTCCCAACTCCTTATTTCTGGATAATTCAATATGCCTGAAAAAGCTCAGAAAAATTTCCTGCTTAAGTAGCACATTGCCATGTTAATACCTACTTCAAAGTGTGCCAAAATCATGACATAACGGTAAATCTCAGCCCAGTTCCGGATACCTGCAAAAAAAGAACAAAGTTTCCCAAATTCCTGGGTAACGTGAACAAATAGTACCTGACTTGACATTAACTCTGGATAAAGAAATATCCAGAAACTGATAACGTGGTTAGAAATGTATGTCCCCAAAACAGTGATGGTATTTCCTCTGGAATGGCTTAACTTCATGCCCAGGCATGGAACTGGTTCTTTTAACAGATAATCCTTGTTCTCACTGCCCTGCCAGTGCCAGCTACAGCGAAGGTATTCCCAAGGGAGGGAATTCCTCCCAGGGCTGTTACCATAGGAGTGGCTCCGAACGCCTTGGAGGGAAAGTTCAGTTCTCCCCTGATTTTCTATTTCAATCTCTCCAACAGACTGGCCCCACTGCTCGTGTCGGAAATGCTGTTCCCTTTGTCTGGAAGAAAGAAAACAGTGGATCAGCACAGCCAAAATCTCCACTTCTCCTCAAGAAGCCTCAATGCCAATCTGATGGGTTTATCTCCCAAAATGAAGGAACTTTCAGAGCAGCTTGGCCCATGGCTATCCCAGATTTTACACATCATTTCTACATTTCCCAGCTACTGTTACATAATGAGACAGCTGAGAATGAAACAACAGCAAATTCTCACCCCGACAGACTATAAAAAAAAACACCCTTTGTTTGAAGAAATGCTGGGCTGCCAACCAGCTGCTGTGATACTCAGCAGGTATCACCAAAGACCACACATTATTGATATACAGAATTTCTGCTTCTATTTATACAGCATATTCTTGATTCTCGTATTTTCAGCTCTCCAGAGCTTGCACAGTATTAAAACACCCACTTCAGCTCCTCTTTCACAGGATTATATTCCTTTTCTTAGGTATACCTGGACCACTGACCTTGGAAGCTGCCTAAACCAATGAAAAAACACAGAATAATAAATATTCCTGATGCTGAAGGTTTCACTCACATATCAGGAAGATCCCATCTGTGTGCAGGATCCCCCAGGTCTGGTGTGGCATTGAAACCAGGAGCCATGTCCTTTATCAGAGCACTTCAAATTAAACCCACCTTCGAAAATCAACTGTAACACACATCAGACCTTGAAGAGATCTGTAGAAAAATTTATTATTAACCCCAGAAGACATTAATCTTGCCTCTCACTTTTTGACCCTCTGGAAGAGCTCGATGGTCCACGGCTCCTGGGCTAAAGCACGAGCAAATGTGCTGGGGTTACCGTCAACATTAAAGTTAAAAACGTCTGTGGAGTTCTCCCAACTGGAAAAAGAGAGAGGAAGAAAAGGACATTATTAGCATTCAGCTCATATCAGGCCAAGCTGTGCACTTGCTACTTTGACAGAGGCAATCTTTGTATTTTATTGGAAAATTCTGATTTTCGCCACTTTAAATGAGCCACGAGCTCACCGTCCATCCCAAAGCAAAGATGAAAAACTCACTGCAAAGAGAATTTAACTGGTACAAGTTCTCCTTCTTCTTCACTCCACTGCTGTCTGTAGGGTCCTTTCCTGCAAGGCAAAGCACTATAATTTTATATCACTCCTAAACAAACAACAAAATGTTTCTTAATTGTTTGGAATTGGGTGGAATACGAGATACTGCAGAAGAATCTATAAATACTATACACTACCAGATATATTTTCATTCCTTAAAAATTAAAGTGTGTCAGTTACCAAACAGCATTTGGTTCAAGCTGGTTACATTTAAAATAAATTAAAAATATTTTCAGATAGTGCTGGAAAAGCCTTGTTATGTGTAGATAAACGAAATTAGGGAGTGCTGCAATACCTGAGTAATCCATCAAAATTTATCTTCCAGCACATTTGGGGCTCCACGTATTCCATAGTGAGCCCTCCTCCACTCCAGATATCTTCGGATTCATCTCTCACCATCATGTTTGGATGCTGTGGGTGCTAAAAAGAGGAAACACTTCAGGAAAACATTTGCTTAATTCAATTGTGAGGATGCCACAAAGTAGTCTTGTTATATTAAATATTACTAAAAACCCAAAATAATGGTCATCAATCCTCTCATTTTTTTTTTTTCTATATTCTGCAAATAGGATTTTTCCTGCTTTTTCTGGTCATGGCTACTTAGTGAACCAGATCTGTGAACATAAAGAGAGTTGAGTGCAAAGGGATTTATGTCAGGTCTCTCCTTCTTTACTATGTAGCCAGCTCTCAACAAAAAAAGAAAATCTGCAGGCAAAAATCTGATTAATAATATCTGATTAAGCTTTCTTTTCAGCAAGAATGAAGCAGATGTGCATAAAACTCCCTAAAAGCTTTCCCTTCTCTTTTAAAGAGGCAATTCCACAATGGTTTTCACGGCATTCACTCATTAAAAAAAGGGCAAAAAACAACCATAAGCAGAAAATGGAACTCATTAACCGGCATCTGATTGGAAAGACTGGATGCTCAAATTCTTCCTGAGGGATTTAATACGCCACTTTTTAGAAAATATGGTTTGTGCACATTACAGGAGAGGGGAATGAGCGTCAGGTCCTACTGAAATGAAAAAAAAAGAGATATACCCAGTACTCTGGCCAGTTCTACCACTGCCTTTAGACGCAGCACTGGTGTCTCACTGGTGTGAAGATGCAGAGAACATTAATTTTGGCTTGGGATCCTATGACAGGTTCAAGAAAGGAGTTAAGCACTGCTCCTGAACGTCACCCCACATCCAGCACTTACTTCAAACTCCCCTATCCCATCCAGCCTCAGGAAGAGCCACATCTCACAGAGGCCAGCGGGACGCCTGGCGAGGCGAGCGATCACAAAGGTCCTGTTGGTCTCTGCAAAGCCGGTGAAGTACAAGGAATCGAGTGCCTGGGGAAAGGGAAATGGATTTCAGCTCCAGCTGGAGGCAGGAAAGGGAGGGGAGAAGGTCAGCAATGCTTTGTTTTCCATAGGCTTCTGCTCAGGGATCAAATTTTACTTTCACTTTGTGTATTTCGTAGCAGGCACCCCGAGAACGGCCAGAGAGCTTTGCAAGCAGCACTGAAAGCTCAGCCAAAAGACAGGGGAGCTCAAAAAAATGGGGCTGGGCAGTGAGGGGTGCCAGGCACCAGGAGGCAGGGAACGGGAGTACCTGAGGGATTGCCAGGGGGACGCAGGGTGTTGGAGTGCAGAGCATGCAGAGGGGTGGAGGTGGAGGTGCTGTGGGTCCGGGGAAGTATGAGTCCAGAGGGGAAAAGGTCCCGAGGGAACGTGGGGATGCTGGGGATGGGAGTTCCAAGACTGGGGTAACGTGAGGATGGCGGGGATGGAGCGCCAGAGGAACAGGGAGATGGGAGTGCCAGGGATGGAGGACACAGGGATGCCAGGGTATGAGAACAGGGTGTCGCAGAAGCGGGTCCCAGGGAAGGGGGTCTCAGGATCGAGGGTCCCAGGCCACTCACGTGGGGGTCGGCGCGGAGCGGGCGCGGCCGGCGCGGCTCGGCGGTGCCTGCGGCC